>VWZZ01000484.1:305-43774 GCA_013399095.1 Psophia crepitans
CTTCTCTGGGCAACCTGTTCCACTGCCTCACCACTCCCACATAAAGAATTTCCTCCTAATGTCTAATGTAAATCTATCTTCCTTTAGTTTAAACCCATTGCTCCTTGTCCTATCATTGTCTATGTGAGTAAAGAGTCCCTCTCCATTCTTTTTGTAAGACCCTTTTAAGTATTGAAAGGCTGCAGTGAGGTCACCCTGGAGTCTTCTCTTCTCCAGGCTGAACATCCCCAGCTCTCTCAGTCTTTCTTCACAGGAGAGATGCTCCAGCCCTCTGATCAACTTTGTGGCCCTCCTCTGGACTCGCTCCAACAGGTCCACATCTTTCTTGTGCTGGGGACCCCAGAGCTGGACACAAGTACTCCAGGTGGGGTCTCATGAGGGCAGAGTAGAGGGGGAGAATCACCTCCCTTGACCTGCTGATCACTCTTCTTTTGATGCAGCCCAGGACACAGTTGGCATTCTGGGCTGCAAGCCCACACTGCTGGCTCATGTTGAGTCTTTCATCAATCAGCACCCCCAAGTCTCTCTCCGCAGGGCTGCTCTCAATGCGTTCTTCTCCCAGGCTGTACTCATGTCTGGGATTGTCCAGGTGCAGCACCCTGCACTTGTTGAACCTCATTCTTCACATGGGCCCACTTCTCAAGCCTGTCCAGCTCCCTTTGAATGGCATCCCTTCCTTCATTTGTGTCAACAGCACCATTCAGCTTGGTGTCATTTGAAAACTTGTTGAGGGTGCATCATCATCTATGTCATTGATAAAGCACTGGTCCCAAGACAGACCCCTGAGGGACATCACTTGTCACCAGCCTCCACCTGGACATAGAACCATTGACCACTACTCTCTGGGTGTGGCCATCAAGCCAACTCCTTATCCACGAAATGATCCAACCCTCAAATCCGTATCTTTCCAATTTAAAGATCAGGATGTTGTGTGGGACTGCTACAAAAGCCTTATAGAAGTCCAAGTAGATGGCATCGGTCCCTCTTCCTTTGTTGACCGATGCAGTCATTGCAGAACAGAAGGCCACCAGACTGGTCAGGCATGATTTGCCCTTGGTGAAGCCATGCTGGCTGTCACGGATCACCTCCCTGTCTTGCATGTGCCTTAACATTGCCTCCAGGACTATCTGTTCCATGATCTTGCCAGGCACAGGGGTGAGTCTCACTGGTCTGTAGTTCCCCGGTCTCCCTTTCTACCCTTTTTTAAAATGGGAGTGATGTTTCCCTTTTTCCAGTCACTGGGATCACCTGATTGCCAGGACTTTTCAAATGTGATGGAGAGTGGCTTGGTGACTACATCAGCCAATTCCCTCAGGAATGTGGGATGCATGTCATTAGGCCCCATACCCTTGTAGCTGTTCAGTTGCAGTAGAAGGTCCCAAATCTGCTCTTTGCTTACAGTGCGAGGGACTCTGCTCCCTCAGCCCCTGCCTAAAGGTTCAGGGACTCGAGAGACATGGGAATCCTGACTGCCAGTGATGACTGAGGAAAAGAAGTTGTGCAGCACCCCAGCCTTCTCCACATCTGTTGTTAGCCATTCTCCGTCTTCATTTTGTCAGAGGCGGTACACTCACCTTAGCCTTTGTTTTCCAGCCAAGGTACCTGTAGAACCCCTTCTCGTTATTCTTTGCGTCCCACCAAGTTTAGTTCTGTCAGTACCTTGGCTTTCCTGATCCCATCCCTGCACATCTGGACAGCGTTTCTGTACTCTTCCCAGGGTACAGGTCCCCGTTTCCACTGCCCGTGCATTTTCTTCTTTTGCCTAAGTCTGACCAGCAGGTCCTTGCTCAGCCACGCTGGTTTCCTGCCTTCCCTGCTTGACTTATTACACAGTGGGATGGAGAGCTCTTGCGCTCCGGAAAAGTTGTGAGCTGTGATCAGATCCTCTGTCCCTAATGCTTTGAAGAGCTGGAAGTTTGCTCTTCTAAAGTTCAGGGTCCTGACTTTGCTCTTTGCCAGGCCCAGATCCCTCAGGTTCATAGTCTCAACCAGGGTGTGGTCACTGCAACCCAGGCTTGAGCATGTTGTGGACTGCTCCACTAAATGAAATGGTATAGATTTTCAAATTTGATTACATTTTTTATTGCATCAAGCTTAGATGCATTAAGAAGACCTCAATCTCTAGGAAAAAAACTCTTCAACAGTATCTAAGGTTGGGCATCCAAAATTTGAATCCACACCTCAGACTCACCAGCTTTTGGAGAATTAAATTCTCTCTTTTTTTTTTTTTTTTTTTCAGATAACCATGTCTGCTGTGCTATTTCATGTTCAATATAATTTAAAATTAATTTCTCTTTCACCAAGTTCCATTGGATGAAAACTAGATGATCTATAGGTGCATCTAGTTGATACATTGATTGACCCAGTTGATTGATCAAATGTAACCAGTTCTGTATTTCCAATAACCGGAGATACCCACCACAAGTTTTTGCTTTCATGCCAGCCATTAAAGTTGGAGCTTTCAACTTCTAAGCCCTGTTCCAGTGAAGGTTTCACCAGAATGTTGAAGCTGATCATCCCCCAATACAGAAGAAGTCAGATCACCTTTTTCAACAGAATATTACTCTCCTCCCTTGTAACAAAGGAATGTGTACATTTATTGAAAAAAAGGCTATTGAACTGGGTTTAAAGTAGCATACAGGAGTAGGCATGTCCACAGCTGTGAATTGTTTATACAGGTATTTCTGATGTAGCAGTGTAAAACAGATGTATAAAAGCCTGTCTGAGGCTGATTTAAACCGTGTTTGGGTGCAAAGCACCCTAGCAGGCAGAGAACAAGGCAGTACACCTCCTAACTCTCTAGTGTCCAAAAGTAGAAGTCATCCCACATCTGAACTGTGGATTGTGACCTATTAGAAAACCTTTCCAAAGCTTACACGAGGCTTGATTGGGAGGACAGGGCAAGAATTTTTCAATTTTGCATTGTATTCTTAAGGATATCTGTAACCCTCTTACAATTTCCTGCTCAATTATGAGCCAAGTTTAAGAATTAAAATATGGGACAGATTTTGAAAACTTCTTAGGTCCCATAATTGAGGCCAGACTTTCAGAGAAGCCATGTGCATCAAGCACAAAGTCCTTGGGAGTCCATTAATTGGTGTCACAATGGGAACTGCTAAGAATTGAGCATTAAAAAAAAAAAAAAAGATAGCCCCAAAGTGGTTACTGCAATAGGAATTGAATGTACTTAGCATTGCATGGTTTTCACTTTCTTCAAAAGATCAGGCACACAATACTTAGGAGTCAGCACTTGCTCTTGCTTTAGCAGGGCTCATGATCATTTGACTCACAATCCTTCGGGTTATAAATCAGCAATGGGGTGGAAATTAATTTGTATCAAATTTCAAGATGCAGGATGATATCTGAATCACTTCCCCAAATCTGTAGTGCTTAGAAGATGGATACTGTGGAGGAAGAGTATATTTCAGATCAATCCTTTTAAATGTTTGCCTGATATCAATATTCCATTTATTCCAGATTTATTCTACTTAAACAAATGCACAGATGCAGTTACATTCTAAATTATTAGTTGGCTTAAAAAATTGTACTTAAAAGTGTTATTTTAAAACTGTTTTTCCTCTACAGCTTCCCAGTGGTCTCTGGGAACTGCTATATACAGTTTTTTCAAGCATTGGCTTCACAGCTGCTGCGAGCTATTTATTTATTTATTTATGCACCATCCTACTTGGCACAATAGGTTTGATTTTGTTAAAGGCACAGTGAATGGGCACAAATCAAGATTTTAAAATTAATTTGTTACTCTCAACTGTTAGTGTCTGAAAGCCATTGCTCAAACCCAGAAGGGCAAAAGCCACAGAGGTTGCTCAGCCTTCCTCTCTCAAAGGTAACTTGGCCCTTGGCTGGAAGGACCATTTCTAGCATCTTGGGCTCTGGCCCCATGTGTGCCTGAGCAGAAAAACCTCACAGAAATTACCTCAGTGGGAATATTTGTATCAGCAAGCATTTTCAGGACCAGAGCCTTGACTTTTGATCTTACATCTATCATTTCCAACAGGCAGCTGACAAAGGGCTAAGGGTAGGTCTTACAGCATGAAGCATTTCTCACCAGTAAGGCGCTGAAACTCAGCTTTCTTCAGATTACCCAGTAGCTGTCAGATTCAGTGGGGCTTTCTGTCACTGGTGACGTCAACTGTGTTTGAAGCTGTAATTTCAACCCAGTGAAGTCATCCCATAGCATACATTGGGGCAGATGTGGTATTCTTCAACGGTCAGCGATGGAGAGCTGCGTAAAGCCTCTGGCTGATGCCACATGAGTGGGGCACCCCAACGGTGCCTGATGAAGGACATTATGATACCAGCCTGCACTTCACACCAGTCAGCTTTTTGGCACTTAAGGTCTCTGTCAGAAAAAAATTACCCAGCAAAAGCCATAACTTTGCAGCCCACCCTGATGGCAAATACTGGCTTTGTTTCTGAGGACTCCAGGGAGAAGTGCCTGGATGGTGAAGCAGGACGTTTTCTGCTGGAACTAGCATTTGCTGTGAGAAGCAAGATGAAGCATCCACCTCTGCATGCTGTAATCAAGCTACCGTGTTGTCCAACACTGAGCATCACTACAGTTACAGGACCTGATCTACTTTGGGTCTAAAGTTAGAAAGAAATGTAGAATTTCATTTGCAGGGTGGCCAGAGACTACAGTCACACAAGCATGAAAAATGTGTGTGGTAAATCAAGTCACTAAACAGAGGCAGGCAGACACATACGTGGATTTTTAGATGCACAACAGAGGCAGGCAGACACATACGTGGATTTTTAGATGCACAACATTACGCCTTTCTGTTTTGGTTGAGTGACACATTCTGCAGCATAGGATCTGGCACACTTATCTGTAAAGCACCATGTGCATTTACGGTACCATGTAAGTAATGCATTTCAGGCAATAACTACTAACTGCTGAAACAAAGAAAAAACACACAAAAATTATGGCACAAGTACTGTTGTATTTCTTAGAAGAAAAAACCCCCAAAACCTATGAAATAGAACATTCTGTATAAATTGCGGAATAACATCTCTGTATATTATTTTGTTGTTGTTGTTGTTAGCAGCACACACTGTACTGTAGTGTGCTGATTGGAATTCTTAACAAGTACAATCAGTCTGATCACCTTAAATGGGAGGGTTCCCGTAAAACCTGACTTGCCTATGAAATGGAATGCTATGCTGTTAATAATTTATATAACATCTACCAATACTGCAGTGTCCCACTAAATAATTCAGAAGGATACTAGGTTCATGTTATGAGATTTCAAAATTAATATTTGCATTTTGCAGCCACCCTTTCTAAGCAAGTTTCCACAAACATCCTGATGAAAGTACATGAATCCCTAATTCGATGTTTTGTGCTGATAAATAAATGCAACTAGTTTGCAGGCTATTTTAAAGTTGAGGTTATGTCTGAATACCCATTGCTTCAGTCAAATCTTGTTTTGAATCAGTTGCTCATGTCTCCCTGTGGAACCATTTTTGAGACCAGAAATGTGGGATCTCTACACAAGCAAAATACTAAGAAAGCTGCCCTGAGCAAGGAGATAAAGACTGTCATACCTTAGAGCATCAAACTGGTAGCCACTTTGGGCTCTTCATTTCCAACAGAGGGACCTGGCAAAGGGGAACAAGAGAGCACAGCTGAATACTGCTGTATAGTATAGCAGTATAGCATAGGAGACTAGGATAATCCTCAAGCAGCTTCTGCTACCAGGCTACCCACCTCACACACCAGGAGCTTCCAACACTAGGGACTCAGGAACAGCTGAAAAGACAGTTCTCCCTTCTCCCTCCTTGATTTTCCGCACAGTGACAGATGGGCCAGGATTGTGGTCCACACATCACTCATTCTTAACACCAAAATGAGATTTTAGCTCACATCCTCAAAAGTATTTGCACACAGCCACACTCTATCTTGTTGATAGAAATGCTGCTGAGAGGCTTGCTGACACCCCACTTTTTGGCTAAGAGCTGTCACTCACAGATACAACCACAGATAAGGCAGCCTGGCTATCCCTTTGCTCTGCCTTGCTCATGAACCTGATGTCCTGCACCTCAGTGACTTACTCACGAGCTACATGCCCAGGCTTCCTATGGGCAGACTGTTTACTACCTGTTTCCTGTGATTACTCCCCTGTGCTAATGATTCTTCCACCAATGACTTGTCTGTTGTCACTTCTCCACTGTCTCACTATACTTGTGCCACTTTGCCTTCTCCTTCTTCCTCCTAATGACTTGCACTTTTGTCTTCTACCTTTACCCTTTCTTCTCCTCACCTCATACCTGTTCTAATCCCTTGGTTTTTTTCTCACACCATTGTGTTCCCACCATCTCTCCTGCTCTCCCGACCTCTTCAAAGCAAGCTTTTCTTGCATCCTCCCTGCCATTTGTCTTGCTCAACCTTTGCACTGCTTCCTACCGCATTATCATCTCTGCTATTCCATGATTTCCCTCTCAAGCCTCACTTCTATATTCCTGCTTGTCTCCCTCCTGCTCCATCTAATATCTCATCCATTTTCAGAAGTCACCTTCAATGACCTACAGTGTCTAGGTGCCTGCCTTGGCCCTAGATCCATGCAATTAATAAAACCACATTTTTATGTTGGCCTTTCCTCTTCCCCTTCACTCTGCTCATTGACATTCCTAACAAAAAGTGGCTGGAGCGTCAGGCTTCTCCTTCCCATTCGCATCACTTCTAGCTGTCCTTACATGCTGTCATATGTCACATGCAAGTCATGGCCTCCTCAAATCCGGCTCTTCTGTCAAAAACCTTGTGCTGTGCATTTCTCAGTTATTAAAACATTCTTGCTATTAGGAATTTTCCCCCACTCCCTCCTCTGCTTCTTTTACTTTCAGTTAGATACATTCTGTGTGAGAAGATGTAATTTGATTGTAAAGTCCTGAGGGATGTTCTTGACATACTCTGGTTTTGTTTACTGTCTTGTATACTTAGGTTTCAGTACTGCTTGGGACTTAGATGTACTGCTAAATGACAAAAAATAAATACAAGTATTCAGATTCAGTTCCACTGCAGTCTGCAAGTTTATTGCTAGTTTATCTAATGCTGATTAGAAATTAAAAGACAAGCTTAACAGTGAATAGCCATCTTCTACTCTTTCTGTTGCTACAATTACCTTTTCCAGCAGCAAGTTTGAGAAATGACAAAAGCAGAATGATACAGAGAATACAAAGACAGAGCTGGGGAATCCCAAACAGAAAGAAATCAGCAAATTAAAATGCAGCAAAGTAAAATGCAGGAAGGAAAGTATCTGGTGCGCTTGCCAGTCGGTAGCCATATCCAAAATCTTCTGTGATCAAAGACTCATGCTAATTTTATTCATTGAAAAAGTGTCTTGCATATTCCTGAAGCTCAAAGCAAAGCCCTGGGCCCATTACAGTGACTTAAGCTGAGGTGTTGAAACATTAACTCATTTCTGAAAATTTGTTCTCGCTGTCAAAAAGACAGCATTTGACTCAGTGAGAATGGTGGAAGCCTTTTTTCTAAGTAAACTACGAAAAAAAAACCACAAAAGGTTAAGGCCCCCTGATGGCAATATACTTCCTGTCCACCTCCTGAGGATTTGAAACAAATGAGACAAAATTTAAGGAGTGTTTCTGACTAGTTCCATATAAATTATAGAAAAAGTGTCTTATTTTTTCCCATTATTTGTTAACAGATCTAGGAGAAACAGTATCTTCTCTCCAAAGACATTTTATTTGGTATGAAGGGAAGCAACATATTTGAAAAAGAAAATGCTCTAGATAATTAATTAAGTACCTGGAACTGTCCTTTGACAGGATTTCCGAAGGTTCCATGTGGAATGGAACAATGATTCCATGGGCTTAGGGGCATGGTTTAGTAGGTAATATAGGTGATAGGGGGACAGTTGGACTAGATGATCTTGCAGGTCTCTTCCAACCTTAATGATGCTACAATTCTATGATTCTATGACTAGTTGTGATTTCCTGACCCCTTTACTGGGCCATAGCAAATGACAATACATCTCCTGGTCTACCTTTCTCTGACTTGCAGTTCTCCATTGTTCTAGGACTAGAGCATGAGATGCTGTTATGGTGTACACTGGCTGTCCTTGAACCTTATTGCAGGTAGTGAATCCACAGCTGTGTAAGATGACCTTGCTTGGAGATCAAGATCTAGATAATCAGAATAGCAGAGGACAAAATGTAATCCAGGACGGAAATTAATGTTGTGGAGAGAATACAGGAAGATTTCTCCTATTACTTACCACCGCAGCCAATATAAAGTCAGTGATTTCCACCCTGCCATTTGTGGTTTTGCTGATGCAGCCTAGATTGTCACAGGTTATTGCTTCACCAGGTCTCTAATCCACACCTGCATTATTCATTTGTTCTCACCGCCTGTACAGAAATTTATTTCATACACTCCTAAAGATGTGGCAAAATGTGCCCCTGCATTACCACTGTAGCATCGATCAGAAGGCATTTTGAGCACCACTCAGCGTGTACTCCAATAAGTCGGCAGCAGCAATCTGTGCACAGAGTGCCTCTCTCAGCGTACTTCCAACAATCCCGCTCTTGCTAACAGCTTTCTAAGTGGAGAGTAAACATCTGCAGGCATATTTGTGTACGTACACAACGGTAACCAGGCATGGATGGGGTCAGTCTCTGTCCTTCTCACAAATGTAGCCAGCAGTGATCACTGCTCAGCTCAGACTGGTGGGGCTTGGAAACATGGCTGCTCTTAAGATTCTTATTTTTTTTTAATTCACACCAGTTGCCTTGAGACCCTCTACGATCTTTGCTGCATTCCCAGTGTGGGAATAGCAGTTAAGACCACGTTCATGTTTGCGGGCCACATCAGAACAGCCCACACCCTGGCCCCAGGATGAGTGCACCTGCAGCTTTCTATAACGCATAAAGAATTTTCCCAAAGAACAACGAGTGGATTCATGTTGCATTTCTCTTCCTCTTCATTGCATCTCAGTTGTTCTTTCAGTCTGCATTTTGTCTGCAGTACCTGCAACACCATTTTCAAAGGGAAAAGGTATTTACCCTCAGGGAAGGGAACCCTGACAGGGTTTGGGCGTACTGAAGTGTGCTGTTAGCTGCAACGGAGATGTGCATGCTTCTTTGTTTCTTGGGTTGGAAGCAGGTAGAATTACAGAAACTACAGGTCAAAAAGGCTAGCGTGACCTTTTGAGAACCATATGTAACGTTATGCTACCAGGCAAGAATATGTTTATGAACAAGCGGAAGAAGAGTCCTACCACGGCCTGCTGCTGAGGCAGTTGCCAAACAGGCAGAGTAAAGCCTGCCCACAGGAACGCGTGAGATAATGCAGCCACAGGTTAGCCTGAATGACTGTCACAATTAAATCATTATCATGAGAGGGCCATTACAGCAAAAGCAATATGCGAAGAGCTGCCTCAGTATAGCATGAGTCTGTTGCTAATACAGCTCACATTCCAAATCCACTTCAGCATGTGGCACGCAGCCAAGTGGAAGAGTATCTGCCCTGAGCTCATCCTCCGGGGGGACAGGGAGTGGGCTGCGGGAAGCAAGCTGTATGCAACAGCCAGTGCTGACCGGGTGAGCCAGAGGTCTAAGATCTGCCGCCACCTCCAGTGATTTCTGTGCGGAGGTGCTCATGAAAGTGTTGGCAGCCACATTCTGCCTCTAGCTGTCTTTCGTTCGCCTCTCCCTTTTTTTTCTGAAATTAACTCTGCTGAGGCTAGTCAGTGCTTTAATTGTTCTTCACACTAGTGTTTTGCAGTAGCCAAGATTGTGGAGTGTTTATTGCTCTTAGAATATGTAGAAGTGCTTCTGGGGCACCGAATCTTAATTGCCCAAGGCTTTTCTCTTCCCACTCTTCTCAGTGCCTTCTAAACTCAAGAAACGTACACTCCAGCACATACATTCCACTGAGACAAATGAGAGACCTGTTTGTACCAGTCAGCACAGGCATCTGTGTACAGCTTCAGCTTCAGGGAGCTGCAATTGAGGAAGCCTTTCCATTTGTACAGTTGTCTCCTCTTTTCTTGTTCAGCTCTTCTGTCACTGGCTACATAGCTAGGTAATCTAAAAAATAATTAATTTCCTTCAGCTCTAAGTGAAATCCACTTCAAAGTCNTTTTTATTTTGTGATGTGCTGCAGAATACTGCAACACTGCTTACTGCGGTATTAATCATTCTTGTCCTGAGCAGCATATTCTGAAATATCTGTCTCATGCCACATGGTTGCTGAGGCAAATACGGTTATTTTAATGTGCAAAGTTTGGCATCTAGGTCCAGGAGACTATCCAAAGGGTTAGATCCCACTGAATCCCCTGGGAGTCCTCAGTAAACCTTTTGAGAGTTGAGACTGTGCTATAAGTGAGGTGATACCTTGTGCTTGAGCTGAAAATACTTGCACAATCTGAAACACAGGCATACTCTCACACTGTTTCTGTGGGTTTGCATTTTGTGGCTTTCACTAAAACTTTGGGTTTAGGCAAGTTCTTACTTTGTCTGCTTTTATGAAACCAATCATGCCCTCAGCTACTGTGAATAACACCCTGTTTTATTAACTGGTAAAATTCCTCCTTCGTTTTATCTGCCCTTTTTGCTGTTGGGTCCTTATGTGAGACACCTGCATGTGTCGTTCTGCTTCTCCCACAGATGCACAGATAAGAAGAGGAGCTGATAACATCACGGCCTTAAATTTCTTGACTAGGCCATAAAAGTTGGGTTCATCACTATGTACTGAAAATGCATATCTACATTACCAAGCAGCTACTGTTATCTCTGGATTGTTGGGTTTACTCATGCTCTGTGTATCACAGGACTTGAGTTAGAAAGAGGCCACCTAACTGTTGGAGCCAGGCTAGTTCTTTGCCCAAGACATACCAGCATTACAGCACCTTAAAATATACCCAGCTTCAATGGTACTGCACAGATTTCCAAGCAGCAGGGAGCAGCCATAATGCTGCAGCCCTGCGCATTTCCCACAGTGTGCTTTCAATCCTGAAGCAGTCAGGAGACAGGACCCAGGGGAAACTACGTGCTACCAGCCAAGCAGAAAACTGAGTAGTCATGGACAGAACAGACACCTAAAATTTAACTTGGACTGGACCACCCATGAAAACTTCTGGTCTATCAAGCTATATGATTCCCTGTGCTTTGCCACCATTACTCACAAATGACCTCACTGACCATTTAGGAAGCTGCAATCCTGTTCTGTTATTGTACTTTATGCATAATTACTTTCTCTGGTTTTTGTAATACATATTTTTTTCCAACATGAATCCCCATGAGAAGCAGTAAAGAGAAAGACAATACCAAACTGTGCTAGGTTAGATCCTGTCAACCTTGTAATCCATCCTTGAGAAGTGCAACACCAGCCTGCAGTACAGCACAGAAATACTTTGTTTTCATTATAGCTGATTGTGTTTGTTCAATTAAATTAAGGCACACAATAGTTATGTCTAAATCAGAGCTTTCAGCTTTGTTTGCACAGGCAAAGGGAAATCTCAACCCTTTCAACACAACCAAGAACTACCTATTCAAGCAGAATGTCCTGAAAGCAAACATTCCCAAAAGGGAAACCAGAATTTAAAACCTGTTAAACCCTTCAAGTTTCAAAGCAATCTGTTTTGTGGTCCCATTGTTTCAGCAGAAATTTCTTCAATACACAGTCTAGACGGTAGCCTTGACAGGCTTATCTTTTATTCATGGAAGACGAGGGGAGAGCAAGAAAGAGAGATGATCAGGCTGTTGCAGATTTCATTGTACACCCACTCACTACTTCTTGTTTCTGTTTTGCTGACATCAGTGTGTTTTGTCCTTTTGCATCTATATCCATCACCATATGTCCTCTGTTCGCACATATAATCTTCAGGGAATCAAATAGCAAAGTATTCCAAATATCAGATATTCACATTTCCAAACGGTCTGTCCCGTGCATGTCCCCGCAACAGAACAGATGAAGGTTTTCACTCAAGGTTGTCTCCTTTCCACAAACCACAGCAACACAGGGCTTTTGGGTCAGCCTGTGGTTAATGCGAGCTTTTGTTGTCAGTTCCACACAGTGCTGACGCAGGCAGTGCCCAGTCTGTGCAATTCAGAAGCTAAAAGACTTGTGCTGCCCTAGTAGGGGAGAGAAGGGGGGCAAACAACTTTCCTCTTTCCGCCACAGGAGCAAGTTGAGGCCAAGCCATGTCCCCAGATCCTGCTGTCGTCCCTGTCACTGACCAAGGACTAACAGAGCAAACCTGAGGAGTGGCAAGAACAGGACCCTAAGCTGAGCGGGAGGAACAGGCCTCGGCAACGCACCAGCAGCCTGCAATTGTCCGAGTGCCGTGTCCTCCAGTCTACCTCAAGCCACCCTCGCACCAGGAAGGAGGAATTGGAGGAAAAGCAGATATGCATGTTATTCTGAGACTGCGGACATGCTTCTGACCTTAATGGGGGTCTCAAGCTCCACCCTGGGAACTACTTCAGGTCTCCATTGCTTTAACAAAGCACAAGCTGGATACACCATGCACCCAGAATCTCCTTATCAGTCTGGTTCCTAGGCTTAAAAAAAAAAACACCCCAGCTCTGCTGGTAGCCCTGACTTCTAGCAGAGAAGTGATACTTCTGGAAAGCAAGGAGATTCCAAGGGAAAAACAGGATGCCTGATTGTGCACCTCGGGGAGAGACTGAGTAATGCCTGGTGGCAGTAAACCTCCGCTCACTGCTGAGAGGGACAACTGTGGGCACGGGTGGAAGGTGGGGAAATGACTGGAAACACCAGAGAGAGAGGAGTATAAATAGTTTTGTATTCTTCCACTGTGTGACACACTAGAAATTATTTTCCAATGCCACACTCTCAGGCATCAGAGAACTGGGAAATTCAACCTTCTCTCCCTTTTAACATGTTACACTTTGGCAGCTCACAGCAGTTCATTTGGCAGGCGCGTGCACCAAATGTTCTTTTCAGTCTTGTAACAGATGGAGTACATTACACACAGGACTGCATGCCTCACGTACAATACCTAATACTTGAACTAGGGAAGGACATCCAGCAGATCCCACTGACCACAAAACTGTTCCATACTGCTGAGAGGGAAGAAGTCTGTAAATTAGTTAGAAGTAAGTGTTTTCTCTGCACAGTAAATAAACGCATATGCCTCATTCCACAGCCTTTGTTTCCAGAGAAGCAAGCAATTTATTCTTGCATTCATATTTTACTTTGGATATGTCCCACCTGACATCTAAACCTAAATAATTAAACATCCTCTGATCTACTTACATTTATGGTATAATTCTTGCAGGAAGAATTAGTACCAGATCATTTTACTAGCTGTTTGATTTTAGTGTCTTTCTTGTTATATTGTTATGTATCCCGAAATAAAATATTAGCCACACAAATTTGCCAGGAACCCTAGGCTTTTGATTAAGTTACAGATTAAAAACTTTACTCAGTTCATACATCAAATCTAAAGTTACCTGCAGGTTCAAGCACAACTCAGAGAAGACTTTCAGAAATGCTTCTAGTAGACTGCCGGTTTCTGAGCACCCACAATGAATTAGTTAACAGAGCTAAAGAAATCACTTCTCAAAACATAGCAGTTACTATGTGCGTGTTTACTGTCAACGAGGAAGGAACAGCAAGAGGGTAGAATGAGAAAAAAGGACAAACTATTAGAATATAAACAGTGATGGGTTTATTATTTATGTATTCAGAAACTGAAGGAGGGATTCACAAGACTGTGAATCACATACCAAGTTAGAAACTACTTGTGAGTGTTTAATATATATCATATAATACCTTGCATAATTTGTGTATTTAATATATATCTTAAACACTCATGGATAGTTTGTAACTTGCTGTGTGATTTGAGGTGAGCTGTTCACTCTCTTCTTCAGTTTCAGCATCTGTCAGATAAGGATAAAAATATTTGATATATCACTGGCCCAGTCTGAGGATGGCCTGATACTTGAACAGCAGCCATTCATGCGTATAGTGTTACGGGTTTTATCACTGAATTATAGATAGTGCTGTGAGTACTTCAGCTACTCAAACACCCATATAAGCCCTGGAGAGAAAATCCTATCTGATTTCCTGTGGACTGGTACGTAAGAAACAGGCTGTGGGACCATTTTCTGTTCTGTGATCAGCATTGCCTCATCTAGAGTGGGGTGCACAGCAGTGACAAAGAAATCCACTGTAACACGTACGCTGCAGTGTTAGCTGCTGCTCAGCGTCGCTTATCAGACCTCATGGGACACTTCCTCCCCTCCCCTGATGTATCTGGGGAAGAGTTAATTTCTGCATTTTTTATACATTTATATATGATTAGCTGCACGTTGATATGCATGCTGATAAGAAATAAGTCTGGTATATAGCAAAAGATAACATTTCATTTGTGAACATAAACACTGCATTACTTGACCTGTCTGACCCCAGTTATCTGGTGGACAATTGTGTATCCTATTAGTCAGTAAATATACATACATAGAATCACAGAATCACAGAACGGTTTGGGTTGGAAGGAACCTCAAAGATCATCCAGTTCCAACCCCCCTGCCATGGCCAGGGACACCCTCCACTAGACCAGGGTGCCCAAAGCCCCATCCAACCTGGCCTTGAACACTGCCAGGGATGGGGCCTCCACAACCTCCCTGGGCAACCTGTTCCAGTGCCCCATCACCCTCACAGTACAGAATTTTTCCTTGTATCTAATGTAAATCTACCCATTTTCAGTTTAAACCCATTACCCCTTGTCCTGTCACAACACGCACTTGCACACCATCCATCTTCAGCTTTCCTGTAGGCCCCTTTAGGTACTGGAAGGCTGCTGTAAGGTCTTCCCGGAGCCTTCTCTTCTCCAGGCTGAACAACCCCAACTCCCTCAGCCTGTCCTCATAGCAGAGGTGCTCCAGCCTTCTGATCATTTTCATAGGTCTCCTCTGGACTTGCTCCAGCAGCTCCATCTCTTTCCTGTACTGGGGACCTCAGAGCTGGACACAGTACTCCAGGTGGGGTCTCACAAGAGCAGAGTAGAGGGGCAGAATCACCTCCCTCGACCTGCTGGCCATGCTGGTTTTGATGCAGCCCAGGACATGGTTGGCAATGAACAGGCTTACAGTACAGAAAGGAATAACAAAGTAGTTTAGTTGACTCTATTTGTTTTCCTCTTACTGAAGATAATAATATTAGATCTACAAGAAAACCTCCATAGCCAAATACTTTTCTTCAAAAAATTAATTTCCTGCTGCCATAGAAACAGTCTTAAACTGAGCAAAGCAGAGGTACAAAGTGAGTGTTCACTGAATTCTTACATTCCAACAACTTATCCAGGCCACGGAGACAGGATAATAGGCAAACAGCAACTCTTAATTCCTGGAAAGAGAATAAGAATTTACAAATAGTAGAATTTGTGTGTTCAGCCAAGCCTTATCTCTCTGCTCCAAGTACAGATGGATTTTATTGTAGTGAAAACAAGTGCCAATAAAGTAAGTAAGTAAGTTCACACATTTCTGTAAGATACAAAAAAGGCTGTTTACAACATCAGTATGTAGATATATTATTTCAATATGGATGTATAACAAATCATTTCAGGCATGAAACTTCAATCCTGCTTGAAGACTCAGCTGCACCTATAAAACCAGTTAAAAGAGAGCAGGCAAAAAAGGAGGAGCAAAAAGCATAGCAGACTGGCTGTGACCAGCCCAAGTCTTCTCCTCTCACACACACAGACACACATGAATCTCTTTTGTTCTGCTGCACTGTTGAAGCTAGAGAGGAGAAGAATTGTGCCCCACAGCCTGGACCACTCTTCAGGACTGGGCTTGACTGTCAAGTGGCATTGCTAGAGTGCTGACAACTGCGAAGCTTAAAATGTTAATAATAATGATGATATGGACAAAGGTGTTGATGACACCTCACCTCTAGCAGGCAGACACAGAGCTGTGCTACTGACAAAATCACTGCAACAGATAAATTATGGAGCTGGGTTGCCTGAGCTCTTTGGTTTTCCTGGGGCATTTTTGTGCATACAAGCACTTATCTGGCCTTTTCGTTCACTATTTACGTGCAAGACATGAGTCGGTCTAAGCAACACCATGCTGTTGTGCTCTGAGGTGAGCTAAGCATATTGCTTTCCTTATGCATCAGGTCTCACTCCAGAAATAAAAGGATAAACACATGCAATATATATTAACGGTGTAGGACTTATGTGCACAGTTCAGTGACAGTCGTACAGGACTTGTTCTGCCCACAAGCCGTAATGCAGGTGTTCTCTGAAAGCACAGGAGCACACCGACACTGTGCTGTGCCTGTGCCCTGCTGAATACTCTGACTCATGGTTATTGTCAAAGTCAGATGACATATGTCACGGATTAAAGAGTGATCACTCTCTGCTTACCTACTGCCCACAAAGCAGCGGTGGTAAGAAAGGCAGCGTGTTCCCCTTCAGCAGCAGCAATGCACAGCCAGACTACCCACTTGACCTGATGTGTATATGCAGGAGCCAGCAGCTAAGGCACAGCACAGTCCCTTACAAGAGTTCTGGTGGAAGACATTGCATCTAGCCCAGCTGGGACTGAAAGGGAACTGAATAAGAGTTCCGACAGACATATTCCTATTGTTTGAGTCATCTTACAGCATTGCAGCATCTGGTTTGCAGGTAAACATGTAGGCATGCCCTTCAAATATCTGTAAGAAATGTACACATAATTAAGCACATCTTTCCAATATGCATGCTCCTGCCTTCTGTTTCCAGCACACTGAACACAAACCTACGGTGTGGATTTGCAGTGGGATCATTACTGTACATAGGCTGAAATCTGACTGCTGAAACAGAAAACATCTTAAAAAACAAAATCAAACCAACAACAACAACCCAAAACCAAAACAACGAAAAACCCCATATGATCAAAAAAACAGCAGTGCTTTTAACCAATTTTTACTCACGGTTACCAAAGCTGTGCAAAAAATAGTAATTAGATACCCGCACTTACGCCCATAGGCATGAACACTGTAAACTTTTTTTGTTTATATGTGCGGAGCGTCTCAACCATCGCTTAGAAAGATTATTAAGACAATAAAAATATGTCAGCCTTTGGGTTGGTATTAGTCCTGAAGGCCTTTGCTAAAACTGTGAACAGAGGTGAAGCAACTACAGGTTTGAACTAGATCATACCAGATGCCATCTGCTTTCTCTACTGTCTGTATTTCACTTTTTGCTCTCGCTTCCCTTTGATTTAAAACACATTTTTAATCCTGGTCCCATCAGTGCAACATTCTCAAAGAACATTTCTCATTATGTAGAAGGTTTCCATATGGGTTAAGGTAATGAAAAAGTTGTTTATTTCCAGCTTTGGGGCAATTCACAGGAACCTGCCTAGTGACTATGCAGGTTTGTAAAAACAAATCATTTGAGTTCTCCAGGCCTTAGGCTTCTTGACAGGTTATGTCTTGGCAGGCATCTATTTCATCTTTCCAAATATTTGATAGAATTTGCATGGCTTTTTGACAGCTAAACTCAGTGTTGCTGGGAGCTATTATTCCACTGCAGCCCTGCTTCATCCTCCCTCTGATGTGAGTAAGGATTTTAAGACCAAATGCAGCTGCTTCAACAGGAATTGTGCACTGTCTCCAAATCTGATACCATTCTTTTCAGCCCATGGAATGAGCAGTTTTGGCATGACAGCTTTATGCTGTTGACTCTTGAAAGAGTGGATGGTGCTACAGAGTGGCTACAGCAGTTTTGGTCTGCGATTGTATGCCCTATGCTCCTGGAGATCACCAGCACGGAAGAGTGACATCTGAACACTAGGTGAAACAGCTCCCAGATCACTGCAGTTCACCAGCTGGAATGCTAGTTGAACCTGGACCAAGTTTTATACTGCCACTGTGACGGGCTGGAAACAGCAGCGGACCCAGTGGCTTCACTGGTCATCGCCCAGATGTTCTTTGCCATAAAGGCAGTGACCTCCAGGAGGGCGCTGGAAAACAGCTGGAGGCAGTACGACTTCAGCACTGGGACTTAAACCCACTGCTTCAGCCCACTACAAAAAACTGTGACTGTCCAAAAAAGTCAACTGTTCATTTGACCCCCTCTCCCACTTAGAAATAATAGAAACCTTATCACACACTAATAAATTATTTTTACGCTTCTTTATCTTGTTTACAAGGCCTTTGCTAGATTCCACACTGGTTAAGATAATCTTATTACTTCAGTGGCCAAGGCAGCTTCTTCCCATCAATGTCTGATCCTGGGCCTAGAACAAAGATTTTGAGTTTAGACCTCTCCCTTGTTATCCACACCTTATTCTTACTTACCTTACTGTGCTGCACTGTGGTCTTAATGATGTTTCTTCTTCCAAATTTGAAAAAGTGACAATGGATTTGCTTTTTAATCACTACCATTTCCTGAGACTGCATGGGACTGGTGTTCTTTGATTTTAATTAGTCATTTGTTGGGTTCTAGATGACAACAGTATAATCTCTGACCTGAATAGTGTGAGAGCTGCCTATTTGGAAAAATTACTCTTTTCTCATGGGATATTGTTACTTCTTCTGCCAAAGTTGCTCCTGCACCTAGAGCCCTGAAAAATAAAAGGAAAGGAATGATGACAGAAGTTTTCTTCTAGGGCCTAATCTCCAGGACACCTGCAACTTTCGACTAAAATGGTAATGGGTATTGTTTGACACCAAATTAAATTTTGTTGAACCTGGGAAGTTCAACTATTTCCCTTCACCGAAGATGGATGTATCAAATGTTAAGTATATTTTCCTGCTGAAAACAAAGGCAAAGGAATCTTGTTGCTATAGGTAAAAGCTATGTGATATGTTTTTATTTGAAGCCTGAAGGGATGCTGGGAAATTCAGGTAGAAAAGGAGTGAGATGCTAATAGAAGATTTAAAAAAAAAAAAAAAAAAATTGCTTGGGGCCCAGAAAGAGGTAAAGACCAGGTTGGTCCCAAACTAAAATACTGTGATGAGGAAATTATTGGATTCTTCCTCTACTCAAAAAATCCGAATTTTCTGTGTCACTGCAAATAAACAAAACAGTACAAACTAATACAGCTCTACTCACACTCTCTTCTCCTCAGTGGTTTATCCTAAAAAGCCCCAAATGTTTTCTAGGTACTTGGACCAAAAGGAAGGCAATTAACTGTGTTATGTCTTTTGCAAATTTATGTGGGTAGATCTATTCCCTGCTGTTCTACATTTGTTCCTGTTTCTGATGGGTGTATTCTAGTTAATTAAGCTTTACATAATTTGTTATTTAAATAATTGCCAAATTATTTAATTGTTAAGTTATTATAGGGTCTAGATCTGGAAACAAGTGATAAAAAGAAATAGCGTAATTGTCCATGGAAGATTTTCAGTCAGCTATTTTACTTTTTTCCCCTCCTCTCCCTCTTTTTCCCCCATCTCTCAGGAGGATAGGGGGTATTCCATAACTTGACACCAATTAAACCTTTGTTCCAGTTACCTGCCTTTTCCCTCTCTCTTACTACACACCACATGTAATCATTACTTGGAGACAGCTGGAGGCTTTTCCTAAAAGAAAAGCAGAGGAAAAATGAGCAAGAGAGGCCATTTCATAGCCCACCCAGAGGACCAAAAGCTTTCTCTTTTCAATACAACTGCCCATGAGCCTGTTTTGTAAATAAAGCCAGGGTCCATATTCAAAGAAAAAATAAATCAAGCATATTACAGAAAAAAAACCTTGAAAGTTATCTTAGCTTTCTAAACTGTCCGTTACTGACTTCTATATGACCTATATCAAACTAAACATCTTTGTTTAAAACTAATTATAATTCTCCTCATCAAAACAATCCTTTGATTCCTCTCCATCCATCATTCTTTTCTCCACTCATAGTGGGTTAGCCACATGTTTAGAACTCACTGCAGTGGGGTGCTTACAGAAGAGAAAGGAGCTTTTCTACCAAATCAGTGTCAGCAAAATCACATGTTAAAGAGCCTCTTCCTTTCTTACAGAACCAAAAAGCCAAGGGTATAATTACTATGGATGGTGCACTAGCCTTACACTTTACATTTTTTATTTTTCATGATAGACTTCCTTTATCCTATTCTTCTGGGTAATTTCATGGTTTGTGCATTTAAAGGGGGAAATGTAACTTGAGTTTCATCGCAGGTGTTGTTGACTGATAGAGAATAAAGTCTGTTTTTACAGCTAGCCAGCTAATAAGAAGTTTAATTGTTTATCACTAATGTTTCAAGACTCAGCTGTTGTGCTAATTGCATGGATGGTCCGAAGTGCAATAAACAGATGCGATAAATGACAAGACATGAAAATGTAACACCAATTTACTGAAAGTTCTACTTCGATATAGCCTATCTTCTACTCTTAAAAAAAAATAAACAAACTAAAAAAATCGCCCTTAAAATCTCAAAATGTAAAGCTTTTCTTCAAAAAGATCTATTACAGCTGGAGTTAAGCTTTGTTCAAAATACCACTTACATCACTTGATTTTTACCACTTACTAAATTCCAGAAAAATATTCTGAAAACACAAAGCCCATAGAAAGTGGGTACTGCTTGGGGAAATTTCACTGGAAGTTTTTAGGTTTGTCTGTGTCCCCATCTTGTTCAGATTTACTCCTTATTCAAGTCAAATCACTTTAAGTTATCCCTGGATGTCATCTGGTCCAAACTTTACCCAGAGCAGGGCTAGCCTCCAAGCTGGATTAGGTTGCGCAGAGCCTGGCCCAGGACACAGAATCTCCAGGAATGAACACTGCACATCTTCTTGGGGCACCTGTGCCAGTGTTTAATCACTCCCAGAGTGGACAGCTTTTTTCCCTTAAAAATCCAGTTAGAATCTCTTTGGCTCCAAGTTGGGACTGTTGTCTTTTGTCCTTCAAGCATAGACCCCTCAAAGAAATATGGTTTCATCTTCTCAATAGCCCTCATTTTGCAGATGAAGACTGCAATAAGATCCCTCCTCAGTCGTCTGAAAACTGAGCCAAACAAACCCATCTCTCTCAGTCATGGCATATGTTATGTGTTCCAGGCATCTCAGTGACCTTCTGCTGACCTGCCTCGAGCTTGGCAGTATCTTTCCTGTACTTGGTACCCAAAACTGGATGCAGTACTCCAGATGTGGCCTCACAACTGCATGAACAGAATGGAGTAATCACTAGTTGCTGCATTCTTGCTAATGCAGTCCGTCTTTCATATACAATGTCCATCTTACAGTGCTGCTAGTACTTCATATTCGTCTCTATAGACACTCAGGATACAAACAGGCCAAAAAATTACATTTACATAAAGCTCAGTTGAAATAAAATCTATGCTATCACTTCTTTAAGGAATTATGAAAGAAGTGTTTAATGTAATATCCCTTTATCTGCTGTGGGGAATAAATCTAGATGTCTGAATCTAAGATCGTAAACCCTTAAACCACATAACATGGGAGTCCTGCTATTTCAAAAGCTCCTTTAACTCCAAGTTTCCAGCCACTAACACAGTATGCAGAAAGTGATGTTTAGTATAGTACCAAGAGAGTCTAGGTTTAGAAACTAAACCAAGCACTGGACTCAACTGGTATGATCATGTTGTCATTACTGTTATTCAAAAATGTTCATTTACTCTGAACAACCGCTAGTATTGGGAATCTGATTTGTGCCAGCAATGTGAAAGTTGTAATGCATCGTGTAACATCGCCTCTGTTCTGCTCACATTCGTCAGTATGGCAATTTCTTTTCTTTAAAATCGGAGCTGGTGACATGCTGAGTACTCCTGTGTACACAAACCTGAAGTATTTATTTCAAGATATTTCCTTAAGTTATTCATTTGTTTGCACAAATAGGTTCTACAAGTAACTGAGAACCAGTGGAGAACTAAGTCTTTGTTTCCTCTCTCACATGTGCACTGCATTCATCTTACTAAACAAAGCTTCCCAGAATGTTTCACATACACTGTATTTAAACATACAGATATTACATAGTTACGTAGTTACTAGTCTTCTAAATAAGTGATGGCCTTAGGTAAGATAATTTTCTTTATTTTTCTCTCTTCCTAAGCATAAGCTACTTATCCACTAAGCAAGGTCAGTCAAACATAAGGTATATAAAAAAGGAAGATGATTTATTTTGCTTGCTATAACAGTTTTCAGGAAAGATCTGAAATGCTGTCTGAATGGGATCTTTTTCATGCATTGTTTTTTTCAGAGCCTATCTAGGCACAAGCAGTGATTTCGATAAAGCTTACAATAATGTAGGTATTGAACTCATAGTTTTTCAGTTCACCTGCCAAAAGATTAGAGAGAATCAATAAGCAATTATCTGATTATGAAGCCAAAACTGATCTTGCTGTTGTGAGAAAACACAACCATAAAATGAAGGACAGACAAGATTTTTACATAAGAAGGCAAATTCTATTCACGCTCATATAACTGAAACCACAGAATTAATTGTCACAACTTTGGGGTAGAAAAAAAACCGAACGGTTGGTCACCTCTGCAGATAAAACTTGTATCACTGAGAGGCACATCAGGGAGAGCAAAGACAATCTCCACTGTTTACTACTTTTGTATATCAATCAGCATCTCCATTTCCATCTCTTCAAGTTTAACTCTTCAAGTCCTGTGCTGCTAGCATACTGCAGCCACACGTATAGAAACGCTGGCCAGTGCCATAGCACCAAAACAGTTAAAGATATATTTCATTTAAAAAAAAAAAGTCTTTTTGCCTAGTAAATTTGCATATAAATTGCAGCTGTTAGGTAAGGTTGTTGGTGCAGCTAAGCTAATGAACTCTATACTGGCAAAATCTTTCTGTCAGACATGAGTCCTTTTTCCAGGATACCTTATACAGGATTGAAGCCACTAAAGCCAACCCACCTCCCAGGAGTTTGCAACTGCTGAGAGGGTAGTCAGGCTACCGGTGGTCAAAAGCCCCCTGGCTACTGTGCCAGACATGCTTCTTCAGAGCAGAACTAAATTACACCATACTTAACATCAGTGCCTGGGTATGCTCAGTATCAACACTCAGGGAACAATCCTGGTGGAAAAGATTTCAAAAATTAATGCGGACACCTCCTACATCAAGGAGGACTTAGAACAAGAGATATGGGGGAAGAAGAAGGGAGTATGATGGGGGGAGGGGGGGGAAGAGCACAAAGCTATATAAAATGTCAGTACACAGAAGCATCTGCAGAGTCCTGTGGAGCAGAAACGGGTATTCTCCATTCTGAAATGTAACTTGCCCGTGAGAACAGTTCAATTACAAAAAATTCACTTGTAGCAACTGTGCAGCCGAGATTAAAACTGTGAATTCACAGAGGAATTCAGCTTCCATGGCTGTCAGTCTGATATATTTAATGCTCACTAACCATTAGAAAAAAAACTAAAATTTTTAAGTAGAATATTAAGCAAAAGACTATGGTCATCATGAGGAAGATGGATATTTAAGAGAAACTGGAATACAAAGCCAAGCACCCTGCATTATCCACATTTGATTCATTCACACAAAAATACCAGCTGTATTTCAGTTTCAGCCTTTATAAAAAGAGCTATGTATTCATTTACCAGAAAAACTTTTGCACCACCCTGACACAAGATTGATCAACAAAATATGTAGTAAAAATTGCTTACAATTCCTAAATACACTACGGGGAAAAAAATCCCAACTTATTGACTCTTCCCAAATTTTCAGTATTCCACTCATGATAGAAATGTATTTCACTGAATAAAACCTCTTTGAAATACTAGTATACAGTCATATACTGTCAAATAAATTGCTTCCTAATCAATCAGCTGGGGAAAAAAATCCTCCAGGAAATCGTATTACAGTATGCTCAAATGACAAATTTAATTCTTTTTGTCTTCATACATTCAATAAATACTAAAATAAATGAGTGTATAGATGAGAATGTCCCCCATAACAGGGCTCGTTAAGTGAATATACAAAAATTAACAGTTTTCACATTAATTCTTAAGGGACAAGAAGACGTACAGGGGAAAAGCAACACAGCATATCATGTGGCCACTCTTTTTAATCAAAGCTAACAACCCTTTTCATTGTCATATATTAAATATGTGCAAAGAAGTACTTGGAAATTACATTAATAGAAATTGCTTAGCAACTTATTTCAAATAACAGACAAATACAAGGAAGCCACAAATCCTTCACAATTAATTAGCAGAAAGAACATATTCATTGAATAAATTATTTGAATCAAATTATTGTCTTGCATCTCCTAGTTCAAGTTTCCATGACAACTTTTTTTCGCTCATGAATAGCAGGTAGTACTAAACTGCAAATCTGAGGCACTCTACATATTACTTGACTTTAAAAGCTTTAGTTAAGAGAATAGAAAATACACATTTATGCCATTCATTTCACAAAGTACATCAGCATACATTACAAAAGACACCATCACATGATGTGATAGTAATTATTTCAATTTAAACTCCTGACTGCTGGCAATAGTGGCAAATACTGAAAAAGCAAAACTTCAGATCAGTCGAAGTTCATAATTCTAAATCAAGCCTATGTTTACAAAATATTTAATTGCTATAAATAAGGCTAGTGAAATTTATTTCAAATCTGAACAAGTTTTGCTTGTGACTCAAAAATTTCCATATGTAGGAAAACTTGAAAACTGCAAAGAAACTAGAACTGTTAACTTCAAATGTATGACCACTGGTACAAAGTACAAGGTTATTCCATCCTCATTATTTGAGCTGAACATCAAATTAAATGCAAGTAGTTAATGGTAAAAGTAGCTTTTTTGTCCTACCACTGACTGTGGTGCCATCAAATGGAAAATATTTTAAATAAATCTATGATTTTGGGGCCTTTGGTACCTTTGTACCCCAAAATACCCAAACTTTTGTGGGTGATAGGATTAAAAGAGATGGCGTTGATAACAGCACGAGGCAAGGAGGTTTCCAATATAAATAAATGAGCTGCACTTCTTTTTCAGGATAAATTCTTCCTACACAAGCTCAATTCTCCACCTGAGTTCATCAGTTTGAAAATTTCCTAGAATTAATAGGGTAGATTTAAAAGAAAGCATTTGCAATTATCTCAGAGGAAGTGTTCCAGTTTCCCCAAAGGACACATCTTTTCTCCTGTCTCCTTATGTAGCTCTGGACACAGGTGCAGAGACACACGAGCTTGCTAAGCACAGCTTATTAACTCAGGTTTAGAGCCACAGTAATGAAGCTATATGATCTGCAGGCCAAAGCTAGCCCACTTCCAGGCAATTTTAAGTGCAGTCAGAGCAAACGCTTTTCGTATCTGTTCATAAAAATGTACGCACAGCCAACATTTCAGCTTCAGGTATTCACTCCGGTTGTCTCCATGTTTAGAAGCTCAGCGTGAGATACACCAGGAATGAGCTTCAGAGATGTTAAGCACTCTGCATATTTAGGCATCAGCTATGTTAAGCCCTGGGAACAGAGCTGCTCACCTGAGTTTACTGGGCACATTCGAAAAGACTGGCCATGGTCAGTGGTTTTCAACCTCAGGATTCATGCATTATTTCTAACTATGAAAAGCCAGTCTGTTCTCAGCAGGTTAAGGTTGAGAATAAAAGGCACATCTACCAGAGTGGTTTTTAGAGAATCTGCAAGAGGAGAAACACTGGCAGCTCTGCCCAGTAAGGTACTCTGCTCACTGCCATGGAGCATCTCTCCCCACCTCCCCCTGACTGTACTGAGCCTTCTCATCCCATGGGGTCACTGAAAACACAGATCATTTACAAAAAGTTTCTGCCCTCTACCTGTCAGTAACGTTTTCGTCTACGACTCAAGTCTGTGCTTGGCATTGTTATTTAGCTTTCTGTATCTGCGCAGGGCAACTGTTTTCTCTTGCCTTGTGCTAATGAATATTTACTCACAAGAGATTGTCACCAAGCATTACTTCAATCTGTTGAGGAGAAATGCAGATTTCAAGTGTTTCAGTGTTTGCCTGAGGCATTCATTTGACCAACGCCTCTCACTTACTCGTGAAAGAACACATTTTTAGGCACTCCTAACCAGCTTATGTTGTTACCTTTTGTCCTTCTCTCAGAGATGTTAAAAGTCAAATTCTGTAAATGAAAAAGTAGGTTTACCACATCACATTACCGCATAAACTGTTTTCCCAATAGTCTGTGCACAGGCTTTCTCAGGTGGTGTTTAGAAGGGCTGATTTACTCACGTGAGTCACAAGTAAGAAGTAGACAATATCCCAGTTCAGAACGGTATTGATTGTATCTCAACATAAGAAAACAATAGGAAGAAAACATGGAGCACAGTTGAGTCCCAAATAGCCAATCCTAGTATTTTAAAGGTAATCTTGGTTGTTCTATTACACAAATAGGGATTATTTTGGAGAAAAAAACCCTAATAACTACATACTTTGAAAAAGAGAAGGAAACATTTCTTTGTGATGCTCTTTCCCTCCCCCGCCCAATCATGTGTTGTTTAGAGGTTACAAAAGTTGGAATTAATCTCGTAGGTGATAAATTAATGGGAACTACATTACCATGATCAAAGTCACCAGACAAATTGTAAGGGCTTGGCCTATTTATCAGGTGAATAATCCCACATTTATATAAATTTATAGGTAGGCTAGATGGAATGCAGCATGGGTAAGTCTCTCTACTGAGGTTTTACCTGGAAAATACCTTAGTATTGCAGCACCATACAAAACGTGACAAGGCCAAGATAAAGAATGATACTGTGTTTTGCACAAAGTAATGGCCAATTTACATTTTGTGTCATTACATATCTTGGGGGGGGGGGAGGGAAGTGTTATAACAAATATTGTAAATCCAGAGAATATTCCAACAACCTGTATGTGCCATCTTTCAGATCTAAACCTACGTCCTGCCACTGACCATTTCTATTAAGACCAAAGTGAGATAAGCACTCTGGGTGTTTTTCTTTTAAAAAAATGGTGAGGTTTTTTTTTTAAAAAAAAGACTTGATTTCAGTGCTATTAAGTTTTCTGTGGAGCAAAGCACACAAACAACTAAACTTAAGTAGAAATTCATCAGTGCTCCATTAGCTCCGTTTTGTGCAAACGGTTTGGTGAATCACACAGGATTGTAGTAATGAAGCAGCAAATGTTTTCAGCGCAACGCATAATGAGTGCCTTGATTTGGAAGTTAATTCACAGAATGCATCAAAAAATATTTCCTGTATTCACTCCACGATGAATTTCTGTGCCTGTATATGTCTGGAAAAGGGGGTTAGCTAAACTCTATGGAAACATAGTTTGTTTTCTTGGCAGCAATATGAAATACAATGCAGATTGCTGAACAGATCAAGGGCCTTGCATAATCACATTGAACTATCATTCTCTACAAGACCACACGTACTAAAAGTCCTACTTCTGCCAGGAGGAAAAATCTGCTCGCTCCCCTCTCCATCTGCTTCCGGACTTCCAGTGCCACAGTGGGGACGCAGAGGACCCCCTTCACACAGCCCCTATTCACGCTCCACGCGCGGCAGCTGTCGCAGAGCTTTGTGCTGCACAGGCGTACGGCTTGATGCGCTGAGCTGCGCGGGCTGCGGCAGCTGCGTGAGCTATGGGTCCTGATCTTCAGAAGGTAACTATGTTAGCTGTGCAGAGATGAGAAGAGCCCAGTCTGTGCAGATCATGGTCTCTCGGGCTAAGGTACTGCACCTCTCTCTGCCTCAGAGGAACGTAACTCTGAAGGTGTTCAGCAACTCCCAGCACCAAGCCCAAAATTTAGAAAAAAAAGAGATTGGTTCTGCAGTGGTGGAACAAGTGAGAGCTTTCTCATGCCCTCAACAGAAGATATAGCATTTAAACTGGCCAGAAATGGATGACTTAATATGGTTGCAAATTATAGCCAAGCCTTGGTATCATGATTGCTTGGAAATTCCACCCAAATATTGGCTATCTTCAGCATGAGGTGACAAGATCCACCTCTGCACATCTTCTTCCACTCTAGACACAGTAAGTCTTATATTAGAACAGAACAAACCAAAACATTCCACAAGATACTTTAAAAATAATAAAAATAATTTGGTATTTTGCATAGAGATAAAAACAAAAAAGGGGTAGAATCATAATTGCTAAGGATTCTGCCACTTATGGAAGAAACTCCATCACTTCTCCACGCTCTTAACCTGCCCAAAGTTGTATCAAGCCCTCCTTATGATCTTCAGCATCTCCATCATCTGTTAGAGTATATGATCAAGAAGGGCCTTGTCCTGTAAAATTAAGATCATAGAGTTGTGTCTCTTTCTTCTTCGTTATGTCTCCATTTATAAAGTTGTGTAGTGCTTCACTTAAATCACTTAAATCACAACACACTATGATGGAATGACTTTGCATAAAAAAGCACATGCAAGGACACATGACATTGTCATGCAAAAATACAGTTTGGTTTATGATGCAACATAGCAAACTGCTGAACTTCTCCTACATCATTTCAAAGCAAGCATAAAGGTATGGCCAAATTTTCAATTCACTTGAACTTATATGCCTAAGTCCTCTTCATCTTCTTGACAGTATATGTGAGCTTCTCTTTAGTAATACAACACTAGAATCGAGATGATTTTCCTTTCTAGTGTAGTATGTTGCTGCCAAGAATGAGTCATCTCACTCACATGGTTTTTAAGTGGCTAGTACTTGCTCGTTGAGTTGAATAAATCAAGCTTCCTGCAATCCTGACCTGCTGTGGCCTCTTTTTAATGTAACTGTTTATCTTTCTAAGATCACATAATGATAATAGACAGATGCCTGGCATCTGAGATCACTTGCATTTGTGTAAAACTGCATCTTTGCATCTGATTTCAGTGGAGTTATTCCACTGCAAAGTGGCATAAGGTTGTGAGTGTCCCTTGACTAGAAATAGTGCTTTCTTTCACAGTTTTTTAACCTAGATCTAAAATATAGCTATCCCTCTAAAATCCTCCAAGTTATGGCTTCCATGCTAGCTCAGATACACAGCGTGTATAGTGTCCTACCAAAAAAAAAAAAAAAAAAAAGGAAAGAGAGAGGGAAGATGCTCAGGCACTAACAAAACTATGCTTTGGTGCAATCTCCTTTCACGTGCAGTTTTCTAGAGATGGTGAGGAAGCAGCTTGGTTATGTGGTGCATTACACAATGACTGTAGCAGGCAAATGCATTATATTGCTTCTTTAGAAGCTCATGTACTCTTGACTTAAAATTAAAAAATCTACATATCAGTAATTTAATTTTCCCTCAGTAACTAACTTGTAGTTTATCTAAATGCATTTCATATTTAAGTTAACTGGTATCTGCTTCTACTTTCAAATTCTAAAAAACTATGTAAGGGCAAAGTAAAGAACATAAAAATATATGGACATGTTTTCACATTACCTTTAACATGCAGATTTAATTGCACACCTCTTCACTCTCAAATCACTTACTTTCTTAGGCCCAGATCTTGTATTTATGCACATTTATCCTTAAGCACAAAACTAATAGTACTTGTACCCTGCAGGCATGCAGGTAGTCTAATGAAACTGTTTTCACTAGAATCATAGAATATCCCGAGTTGGAAGGGACCCACAAGGATTATCAAGTCCAACTCCTGGCTCCACACAGGACCAGCCCAATCAGAGTAGATGACTGAGGGCGTTGTCCAGATGCTTCCTGAACTCAGCCAAGCTTGGTGCAGTGACCACTTCCCTGGGGAGCCTGTTCCAGTGTCCGACCTCCCTCTCGGTGAAGAACCTTTTCTTGATCTCCAACCTAACCCTCCCCTGTCGCAGCTTCATGCCATTCCCTGGGGTTCCATTGCTGGTCACCAGAGGGAGGAGATCAGCGCCTGCCCCTTTGCTTCCCCTTGCGAAGAAGCTGTAAGCCACCATGAGGTCCCTCCTCCGTCTCCTCTTCTCCAGGCTGAACAAACCAAGGGACTTCAGCCTCTCCTCATACATCTTCCCCTCTAGACCCACTAGCTCTTCACTACAGATCAGGCCTTCAGACAACAAGTTCTTGAGGTTGGAAATGGTACTTTCAAGGATTTTATTCGCATCTAGGACAGCAGGGCTTCATTCTTAGAGTCATCTGGGCACTACTGAAAATGGAGAAGTATTTGTGGCAGAGATATCTGAAAAGTCAGCCTAGATTTAACAAGTAACATCAATTTTAGCCCTCAAGTTTCTTGGTTTATCTGTAAAGAATGAAAAAGGAGAGCAGCTCCAAAAATAGAAAAGTATATCCATGAGCAACTGAGGATCTGGAGAAGCATCCAGCATGAACATCAGGTAGTGGTAGAGTACACACCTGGCTAGGTTTTTGCATCAATGCTTATCAATTACTGGGGCTACTGCACACACTATGATTCCCCCATTTCAGGCACAAGTGCATGATCTGATACTCATCTTCAGGGTGTGTGCAGTGGGCAATGACATATCTACCCTGCAGTCAGAGGTTTTGCTGGAAATGATCCAAGCAGGCTTTATGCAGGTAACTGCAATTGCAGCAGTGTGGGGTTCTGAACAATCTATCCCCACAAACGAACGCTTGCGCATCTAGCTTCTGCAATGCTGCACACTGCTGAGGCTACATTATTGTTAAGGCCTGAATGGCCCAAATTAACCTTGCAAGTGTCTGCATAAGTGAAAGTCATACATCCCTCTACATGTGGAGGAAAAGAAGTCAAGACTTAGACCCAACCTCCTGTCTCCCTATCATACTAAAAGATATTCTGGTTTGTTCTGACTGAGTATTATAAATTGGTCTGGTTTAATATTCTTTAATGTTGCCCATGGAGATCTGGCCAGCCCAACACACCAACGTTCTTGAATAAAGATCTTACTTTTCTCATCATCTAAGTGTATTACAGGGTGTTCTGTGAGTAGCAGAGCTAACGAGGACTTCCTATGGGGTTCTGTCCTTTGTTCTCTGGACCCCTAGAAAACGTCCTCACAAGGCAAGAAATAGAACATGCAGCTGCCAATATGCAACTGTATGTGTGACTGTTGGCTGCCTAACCCACTGCCAAGCAGAACATGTTACAGCTGAGTTGTCTTTTTTTCTCAGTGAGGGCTTCTGCTTCTACAAAGCCACTAGTTTTCATTAGATCTGTAGGAGTATACTTCATTCTAAGATTTTTTTTCTCCCCTTTGAAATCAGTTGATGTCCTAAAGGGTTTAATAATTATGGGAAGGCTTGGCAGCCATAAAGTCTGATCACAAAAGTTTAGTTTCCTTAGGAAAACAGACTAACAAAAAAAAATAGTGGCAATAATAGTAAAAAAGAAATGTACAATGCGTTCTTCCTTCTGAAAAACACTTCCAGGCAAAAACTGAAGAAGTGATCAGATCTTTCGCCTAAGCAAAGGTATGGACTGTTATGTTTTTTTATACTCTACTTCCATTGAGTGGAACAGCTGTGAGGCTTAAAGAATTTCTGTCAAGGAAAAAGCTCTAAAACATTTAATGTGCAAAACCTCTAATATTTACCATGTTTAAAGAAAACATATTATTATATAAATTTGTGATAGCCAGTCTCCGTGTTAACTCTGCCTGTGTTCCAGTTGCTTGGTTGCTCCAGCACCAGTTATCTATTGCCTGCTTCTGGAGTGTAAATACTCCAGGGGGTACAGGACTATCAACTATAATTTTCCACATATTAGCACGCTGCATAGAGCTTTCAAGACTTGTTGGTCCTTAGAGGTGTTACTAGCTTTCAATATTAAACAGAAAAGAAAAAGCAGTGCTGATAAAATAAATCTTTTAAGCTATTCAGCTGCAATTCAGGCACAGCACACTACCCATCTTTAGCTTTTCATGGTAGTCTTTCCTTCAGTTAATCACAGAAACGCGATGATTTTTTTGTAACTCCACACTTCCTGCCTCCTATTCATTGCAGCAAAAACCCCAGCAATTTTACTGCACTCTACTTTTGGTAGCTTGTTTTTTGGAAGTAGTTGAGTGACAATATACTATCTCACTTATAGCCATATGCCAAGGAAGTTCCCTATGAAGAACTACAATGACAGCTCTTTCTGGGAATCAGACCATCACACATTTGAGACGTATACAGACCTATTCTCTTGGCTACTTCTGTTCCTGCCCATCTGCTGGAGTGGCAAGGTGCCTGCTTGCAGACTGACATGTCAGTTTCAATAAAGCAAAAATAACAATTAAGGAAAACAAAAAAAGCTTCCAGCTGATGTAATACTTCCAGCATTCATACTTCCACAAGGAATCCCTCCTCAGTCACAGTGATACCATATGCTTCTTTCACACAACACCTAGTGACACTTGTGCCAAACCTCAGTGGCAGAAGAAAAGAAGACCATGAGCTCATAACTACCAGGGTGACTGACTGTACATAGCAGTGGAAATCTAAGAAGTACACTAAGGCAAAATGTGGTGTCAAAACATGTCACAATGAAGCACAACTCCTATCTGTGGCTGGTAAAAGTATTAATCTCTGAAGTGTATCAATTATAACTGAGATATTCCAATTTGTCTACTCTAACTCAGTATTAAAAAAATAATGTAAATTTTTTTTTTTTAACTTGTATCTCTTAGGCAGGTGTTTGGGGCATTCTGTATTCATTATTCTCCTGGAAGTTTCATATCAGTATGTCCACATTAAAATGAAGTAATTTCTGACAAGTCCAAATTTAGCGTGGGATTTGAAAAGCAAGCTGAGTTAATTCCTGTTTACATATGATCACGATAACAAACATTCAGCAAGAGAGATTTTGCCTTTCTGCAGGAACAGGGAAACCCATTGTTTTCAAAAGACTTACACAAGATGGCATTCAGTAAGCAGCTCCATGAAGAATGTATAAAAATAGGGTTCAATGTATTCCTTTTAGACAAGCTGACTTTAAAGTTAACAGGAGGAAAAGTTGGTTAATGCTGGTTTATGCTATCCTCCCTGAATCCACTGGACAGATTGGCTGAAAAACAAAAGCCTTTCCTGTAGTCACTTCCTGGGACAGAGCAGAGTTTTTCAGTTCGAAGTAAATGTAATGTGGACAAAATACTATCTCAAAATGCCCTATCTGGTTGCCAGTTTAGATGCAAACTTCCAGAGTAGCTGCATAGATTCTACATTTTAACCAGTTGAGATGATGAATATAATCCTAGGGAATTACGTGTCAAGTTTGGAAATCTGCATATATTCCTAACATTTAAATGACAAATTTGAACCTGACGAAGTAACAGCAGAGTCCTTCACTGAGAAGTCCAAGTGAAATAGCAAATACACATTGGTAAACAAAGCCAGCGCTAAATAGTGATAAATAGGCCAACAAACACAGTGAAATAGTGACATCTATGTTTGAAAACTGTTTTCATAGGGATATCGGGGTGCTCTGAAAGGCTTCTAACTTTATGCCCATATCATCCTGCCCGCATGAGCAGGTCTTAGTACATCCCAGTGCAGAATCAGGACTTGGCTGACCAGGAGTCAGATCTGCTAGGAATATAGGCTCTACAGTGCTGAGTGTACTACAGTGGTACCATGTAGCCCTTGGCTTTGAAGCCTATCTCTCTCTACCCTGCAAAGGAAGAGGTAAATATTTCAGAATGAGCACCAGAAAAAAACCAGTATTTTAAGCAAGTACTATTGCCACAACAGGCAATAGAAAGGCTATGACAAAAGGTTTATGCTGACCTTTCCAGAATTTTGGTATTGTATTTACCCCAGCAAAAAAGCGTATCTGCAGGGAGGCATGGGTATTTGAGGGATCACAAAATCATAGAATGGTTTGGGTTGGAAGGAACTACAAGGATCACCTAGTTCCAACTCCCTGCCATGGGCAGGGACACCCTACACTAGACCAGGTTGCGCAAAGCCCCATCCAACCTGGCCTTGAACACTGCCAGGGATGGGGCCCACAGCTTCTCTGGGCAACCTGTTCCAGTGCCTCACCGCCCACACAGTAAAGAATTTCTTCCTAACATCCAATCTAAATCTCCACTCTTTTAGTTTAAACCCATTGTCCCTTGTCCTGTCACTATACTCCCTAAAAAAACAGTCCCTCACCAGCTTTCCTGTAGGCCCCTTTAGGAATTGGAAGGCCACAATGAGGTCTCCCTGGAGCCTTCTCTTCTCCAGGCTGAACAACCCCAACTCTCTCAGCCTGTCCTNGAATAGAATAGAATAGAATAGAATAGAATAGAATAGAATAGAATAGAATAGAATAGAATAGAATAGAATAGAATAGAATAGAATAGAATAGAATAGAATAGAATAGAATAGAATAGAATAGAATAGAATAGAATAGAATAGAATAGAATAGAATAGAATAGAATAGAATAGAATAGAATAGAATAGAATAGAATAGAATAGAATAGAATAGAATAGAATAGAATAGAATAGAATAGAATAGAATAGAATAGAATAGAATAGATGTTGAGCTTCTCATCAACCAGCACCACCAAGTCCTCCTCCTCAGGGCTGCTCTCAACCCATTCTCTGCCCAGCCTGTAGTTGTGCTTGGCTAGAAGGATCTAGTCCTTCTGCTGGCTCAGCCTGGTATGCAACTGATGTGTGTGTCGGCATTGCAGCTGGGTATGTCCTCAATGGTCCCTGAACACAAATATCTTCCGTAGAAGGGACACCTGTGAACAGGCTGTTCTAGTCTAGGTTGAAGTCAATAGCTCTGGAGGACAAGTGAAAACTTGTGTCCCTTTTCTTCATGAATAAAAATATGGAGGTTTTCATGTACACGGGACAAGAATTGAAAACCTATTTGTGTTGCAGTACAGAAGAATACCACAGTGTATAATTTATCATTTATAATTCATAGCTCATAATTGCTCATAGTGAATGGAACAAATATTGTAGATTAATACTGACATTTTTCTTACTGCAGACTGAAAGGATCTTCTAGTCTGTAATTTCCTAATTAAACAGGATGTGCAATCACAGAAAGAAAGAAAAGTTCTGATTATCTTAGCCTATGTCAGGCCAACATATTTTACCAGTAAAACTACAATGATGGGGGTTAATGAGCGGCATTAGTGTAAAATAATGTTAATGCTGCATTTTACCACCAGCAAACAACATTATAGTTCAGCTATTACATGGTCTCTCAACAGAGTATTTCATTCTCTGAATCACACAGTGCTGCCATTTAAGAAGAAAAATCTCCTGGGATTTTATATTGTACTCAGAAAGGTTCTATTAAAATAGACTGAAACATATAAAAAATCAGTGGTCATCAAAGAATATTATAGAGATGCCTGGTAGAAGAAGGGGAGTGAGAAGAAAGAAGAAAAATGCATGTATTAAATTGATTTCCAGTCCTGTGGGCTATTTGCAGCAAGCCAAGGCAATTTCTCTGACCTGTGGTTTCCTTCCAGTTGCCCTCTTTCCTGAGGGCTCAGTGGAAGCAGGTCACGAGATGCATGAATTGTTATGGCAGCTGCAGCCTGCACCCAGCTGCCTCCTTTTGAAGGGTCCTCGGGAGTTGTCGCTGATTTATTCCAGATGTCTAAGAAGCATCAGACCTACCATATACGCAGAAGAGAAGTGTACTACATGGTTAACTGCTTTTTCTGGTCAGGGGTTGAGAAGTAGGACTCACTGGTACCATTAGGTAAAACAATGCCGCTCGCTGACTAGAAAAATTGTCCATCAGGCAAACATAGGTATGCGTCAAATTTTTCTGAATTTAAAAGGGAACCATTTCTTTGTCCAAATCAGGCAATTCCTATGCACATTAGCAACTTCTAGCAGGAACACGTGAGGACCAGAAATGGCAATATCAGAACCCTACAGAAAAGGCAAGATGCAAGACTTAGTGTCATTTGTTAACTTTTTGAAGTGGCCATTTTTAAATACTCCTCCCACCAGAAACTTTGTGCATCTGTTCCACACATCCCTATACTTCCATTTCCCCTCCTTACCTGTGACCCAGAGACACAGCGACTTACAAGGTAAGTCACTTGTATATAGACAGCAGCTTTTACAGTAATGCTATGCCAGCACCCTTTAGAGCATGAGACATGCTGCGAGCACAATGAGTGCAGAGGGAATTGTGACAACCTCCTAATCCTATACAGAACCAAAAGGGAGAACACTGACCCAACAGAACTATGGGCTCCACTCTGACAAAGCCAGAGGAGCTGTGACTGTGGAACACATTTTCCAGAAAACCTACTGGTAATTTGACTACCCAGATGACCTCTCCAGACAAGAATAAACAAGCGCTTTTCTGTACAACAAACCTGAGCTCTCTTCCACCCTTTTTCACTAGAAAGTGAAGAACTGGGAATAAACAAGTAGGTAGCCCTGGACATGTTCGAGGGACTGCAAACAGAACACACCCTGAAGGAAAGTCAAGATATTGTAATCTTGACTTGTAATCTTGGGCACTGTTGTCGTGCCCATTTCCACCAGGCAATAAGAACCACCTTATTCCAAGAAAACAGAAAAAAGGAGTCAAGCAAAAACTAGAAACCATAATTAAAATGTGCCCAGTGCCAAATGAACTGAATACCCTACTCCTGGCTAGCATGCAAAGTACCATAATAAGGCTGAACTTCTGTGGGAAGAAGAAAACTACTTTCATAAACGACCCTGAAAAGCTACCAGCACTAGAACTACAGCACAGTGGTAATTTAGAGAAACAAATAGTTATTATGTTTACTCAGCACCCACCTTGACTGAGCTTCTCAACAACAAATAAACAGTTCAAAGCCATAACAATGTTGGCAAGGATAAGTGGGTGTATGTTTACCTTAACTAATGTTTTGAAAACAAAAGCTATTTCTAGAATGTGTGAATGTATGAAGAACTAGAGTTAACTTTTCTAAAACGAGTGTAGTGTATATACCATATACAGAGCAAGAGAGTGCCAATATACACAAAAAATGTCTTTCACTGAAATGAATCAGTTCTCCTACACAAAAATTAACAATCCTTTGGCTTCACAAAGACCCCATTCTCAAAAGCAGAAGCCAGGGCAAGTTCATCCACCAACTACACAGAGCAGCTGAGCAGCTCACACCAGCCTGCTGAGCAGAACTCTGCATGCTCCACTCCAGGGACTAACGTGTCATTTTCCTGCACCAGTTTCAAGCTTTCTGCTTAAGTCAAGGGTAAATAGATATATGCTGCTGTGGAGATCTCTGCATCAAGAAATTCCCATACTGATTTCCATGTCTTTTTCAATAAGTGTAAGCATTATTTCTATTTACCTGTGGAAACATGTCAGCTTAAAAGTACATTTAAGGGAGCAGTCTGTGATTTGACACTGGCACTCAGAGTCATACATTACTAAAGTAGTCTTCTTCTGGGGATGCTCAAGAGTGTCTGAAAATCTGGTTTACTAACTGATTTGCCTGAGCCTGGGTTAGGTAGTTCTTGTACTTGTTTCTACCAAACTTTCAGTTCCAGAGGTATCACAAAACACTTGCTCAAAATCTTTTTTTTCCTCCAGGATAACCTAGTCTACTGCCTTTTTCACAGTGAAAAAAATCATAGAACAGAAAGAGGAACCCTTCACCCCAAGGAAACAAGCACCAAATGCAATCCACCAGACAACTTCTGATACAGAGTGGCTACAGAAATTTCTGAAAGAAGAATTATCACACATTTAACAGAATTCTTAAAGCACCAGTATTTTACTGGGGTTTATAATTAAACACAGTTAGTTATTCAGGCTACCAATAGAAGCTGAGAAGAACTTCAGAGGAGACTGCACAAGTCAGCTGAACAGGAAAATACAATGGCAAACAAATTCAGTAGCAACAAATAAAAAGTAAAGTACATTGGAGAAAAAAACTGTACAGTTAGGAGTCCTGAAATGTTTCCAATTAATATTATCAGTTCTGAAGGAAACTGACATGCCACTTTAGCCCAATGGAGACCTTTATTCAATGAACAGGTGTTGAATAGGTGCTGTTAGGAAAAGGAAGGGAAGCACTGAAGTCCATTAATGAACGGGAGATACGACAATAATAAAAATAATACAGTGCTTCTGTAGAAACCAGTAGTGCAGACTCAGCCATCATTTTGTATGCCATTACCAGGCATTCTACCTCAAACAGGTGGGATTATTTCCTAACAACCTGAGGAAAACATAATAAGAATAATGAAAAAGAGAGCCTGAAAGATAGGAGTGCCTCTCTCCCACAGAAAACTGGTAAAACTGGTAATAACATGTAAAATAATGAAGGCACAAATCCTGGGAAGTTGTTCATCCTGCTTCATAATACAAGAACATAGAGCTGGATAAAAGGCGAGGAACTGAATATCAAACTTCTGATTCAAACTGCAAATATGCTGTGACCTGTGTTAGCATAAAGAACCACTGAGACAAGAGCTTAACAAGACTCAGCCATTTCTCTGGCTGCCCAGATTATCTGAAATATTGCTAATTGATGTTAATACCCTTTGAAAGATATAGCAAGCTTCATGCTTCTGGAGTTTAGACAACCTCTAACAGTCTCACCATCTACCAGTGACTTCGCATTGACCTACTGCCAGCTTCATACCCTTCACCTAATTCATCTGGTACTGCCAAAAGACAGGTACACTGCTAGACAGGTTGCTGCTGCGCTCGAGTAATTCCTACGATCCTAGCAACTAGCAGAAACTTATCCTGTCCCTATTCTTCGGCATTCTTAGCATTACACTGACCTCTGGTGGGCTGCAGGAAAAAAATCGTAGCGAAATGAAGCGGACAAAAAGCCAAGGAAATGACACCCTGCAACTTTGGTGGGAATTCAGCGAGACCATGCAGAAAGTCTGGCATTGAAATAGAGTGTTCCAAGTCACTCAAGACAACAGGGCAGGAGCAATCTCACGCCAGTGACTCACTGCTCACAAAGCGCTCTAGGGATATTTCAGCTTCTCTTCACTATGCTCCCTCGAGATACTCTATCACCTTGTGTTAGGATTTCCTATAACAACGCTAAAATAACGTGTACACAGCAGCCCCTTATTCTATAGAAGGAAAAGAAAGAATAGTTGGATCTGCAAGTTTTCTACACAACACACATCCCAAACTGAACTGTGTATGTTGAAGTCTAACCTTCTCGGCTCCACTAAAGTTATATTTAACTATTCTTATTTTGTTTTCCTCTACTGCACATTTCAATTGTGCCCAAAGCCAAATCACTTGGTTCTGGGAGTCCTGATAGTTTCAGTGACCTGTTTTGTGGCATGCTGCCACAAATATTGGCACTGATAAAACCCATAGAGCAGTTAACTGATGCTGAGAACAGGAACAAGAGGCCACAAGCCAGCAAGGGCAGGAACGGGTTTTCTTGCTGAAGAAAGCACAACAGGGAATTATACCCTTACAGGGTAGTGTTGGAATTCACGCAGGAAAACTAAGGACGCACCCAGATGGAGTGGAACAAAACAAGGTTAGGGATTCAGATTTTGACTGCTTATTGGTGTCCCAGGAAATCAATGACTATTGAAAGGGATGAGGAGTCAGAGCTGTTTCTACTGCACTGTCTTTGCAGAATGAAACTGAATATTAAATTGGGTCAGATTATTTTCACTCAGCCTTGCATGTAGCGGTAAATTTATAAGAAACTAACGTAATTTGACANCCCTAATCTGAGTATGTCAGTTGCCAGCTGTTGAATCACACTCTGAAAATACTGAAAATAGGAAATAAGAGTGAATTAAGAGATCATTGCTGCTGTGCAGTACTTTCTAGAACTAAAGCGAATGCTATCAAAAGTCTAAATAGGCTTTTTAGTGCTAATTTGTCAGAAATACTCTCAGGTCTGATAAGATACTTCAGTGAAAAGACGAGGCATTTTGTGCATGCTCAGAAAGTGCTCAACAATTTTTAAACAGAAAGGGAAAACCTCAGTTTAAGTAGCTGGTAAGACTCACTTCAGTGCTGGGTTGTAAGCAGCTCAGTGGACCTGGAAAACACAACTCCTGTCCACATCTACTTAGAGACACAGGTACCTCACTGCTGGAAGGTTGCAGTGCCACTCACAATCTGGCTTCATGGATTTAAAAGAAAATTGTAAAGTACACGTCAGTGAGTGTAGACATTTCTACTCCTTCCCATGCTTTCTCCTTTTGGTGGGATAACAAGCAGTGCATGCAATACTTAGCATGTCTTCAGGCTAGCCAGGTGATGATCTTTCACAAAGCCTTCGAGAACTTAATATTTCTTGAGCCCTTTGACAAATTTGGCTGAAGGAAACCAGCCTTAAAAATATCACCAACTGACACAAAGCAAAATAATTTCAGCAATTAAATCATTAATCACATCTTTAGGAAACCAAATGGAAAATAATATCTTACCATTAACTTAAAAGTCAGAAAATGCTGAGTGTCTCAAGCCTCAGGTCTTTCACTAGGTAGGTAAGCTTTTCTGTCTTAATCACTGCAGGGTCAAGTTTTTCCCTTGTGCCCTGTGGCCAAACTGACAGACTAGAATACCTCACCCACTACATGACACAGGTCAGTGGTTCCGCTCATATTCCCCATAAGAGGCCATGAAAGCTACAACAGGGCTTTGTATCAGAGCAGCTAATTCATTTCTGCTAACCATGCAACGTGTGCAGTCATCTGCGGTAAAACAACAAGGCAGCCTGCTGGGACAGCAATGTCTTAACCAGAGTTCACAAGCACCTTCTGTTAAAGCTCCAAGATACTTAAATATGGCAGCAAAGTATCTGTTTCCACCTCAAGAGGATATTTTTATCCACTAGATAACTAAGAATTAATGTTGTTAATTATGCCCTCAATTTAGTATGTCCTGCTTTCAGGAGGACAGTTACAACAAATAAAATGCTCACAGAGATTAGGAATTCAGACTCACTGTGATCATGTAGAATAGAGGCCACAGAAGTGCCTGACATGAGGTCATTCCTTTTTGAGTTAGATTGCCACTTTCGGAAAAACTCTATCCCTGATTGGACTGAATCAGACTGAAAAAAAAAATAAAATCCAGCAATGCAGATTCACTTTCTGTCCTTTGTAGATTGTTCCACTGATTATTTTTAGTTGCCTTAGAAGCTGTTCAGTAAGGAGAGGAATGATAGGATTTGTGACCATGTCACCAGTGTCAATTTGGTCAGTATTTTCTTATGGTATCTCACTGTTTCAGTGAGTTTGTGGATGACACCAAGCTGATAGGCTTGAAGAAGGGTCCATGTGAACCTCCTGAAGTCCAACAAGGCCATGTGCAAAGTCCTGTACCTGGGTCAGGACCATCCCCAGCATCAACAGAGACTGGAGGATGAAGGCGTTGAGAGCAGCCCTGTGGAGAAGGACTTGGGGATTGTCCTGGTTTAGGCTGGGATAGTTAATTTTCTTCCTAGCAGCTGGTACAGTGCTGTGTTCTGGATTTAGGGTGAGAATGATGTTGATAACACACTGATGTTTAGTTGTTGCCAAGCAGTCAAGGACTTCTCAGCTTTTCATATAGCTCCACCAACAAGAGGGCAGGGAACCTCAGAGAGGACACAGCCAAGACAGCTGACCCAAACTGTCCAAAGACATAGTCCATACCACATGATGTCAAGCTCTATATAAAACTGAAAGGGTTGTCTGGGAGGCAAGGTAGCTCAGGAACTAGCTGAGCGTTTGCTTCGGGTGGTGAGAAATTGTGCTGTCCATCGCTTGGTTTGTATATTATTATTATTATTGTTGTTTTTACTTTTCTGCCCTACTAAACAGTCTATTTCAACCCACAAGACTGACTTTTTTTTTTTTTCTGGTTCTCTCCCCAACCCCCACAGCAAACGGCTGTGTGGTTGTTTTAGCTGCTGGCCAGGTTAAATCATGAGAGGAATCCTGGTGGAGCTGGAGCACTGCATCAGTCTCCGGGGTCCCCAGTATATGAAAGACGTGGACCTGTTGGATAGGGTCCAGAGGGCCACAGAGATGATCAGAGGGCTGGATCACCTCTCCAATGAAGAAAGGCTGAGACTTGGGGTTGTTCAGCCTGGAGAATAGAAGGCTCCAAGAAGATCTTACTGAAGCCTTTGAATACTTAAAGGGAGCTTATAAGAAAGATGTAGAGAGGCTTTTCACCAGGGCCTATGGTGAAAGGACAAGGGCTGATACTTTTTAACTAAAAGAGAGCAGATTCAGATTGGACATAAAGAGGAAATTCTTTCCTGTGAGGGTGGTGAGGCACTGGAACAGGTTGCCCAGAGAATAGAATAGAATAGAATAGAATAGAATAGAATAGAATAGAATAGAATCATTAAGGTTGGAAGAGACCTCAAGGATCATCCAGTCCAACCATCTCCCCACCACCTATTAACCACTAAACCATGTCCCTAAGTACCGCGTCTAACCTTTCCTTAAACACCCGCAGGGACGGTGACTCCACCACCTCCCTGGGCAACCCGTTCCAATGCCCGACCACCCTTTCTGAGAAGAAATTTCTCCTAATCTCCAACCTAAATCTCCCCTGGCGCAACTTGCAGCCGTTCCCCCTAGTCCTGTCACTAGTTATCTGCGAGAAGAGGCCAACCCCCAGCTCACCACAACTCCGAAGTTGTGGAGGCCCCATCCCTGGCAGTGTTCAAGGCCAGGTTGGATGGGGCTTTGGGCAACCTGGTCTAGTGAAGGGTGTCCCTGCCCATGGCACGGGGGTTGGACTAGAAGGTCACTTCCAATCCAAACCATTATGTGATTTCGTGATTCAATAACTTCTGGGGACATCTGAAATGACCAAGTTTTTCATATAACCACTCAGTGTTTTATAGATCAAATGTTTTATCATGTAGCTACCCCAGCTCTCCTGTATCGCCCAGCAAAAATAATAAACGTCACAAACATTAAACGTTTTTTCTTCACTATCTTACTCACTTATGTAATCAAAATCTGGACTAGTTCCATTTGACTTAAACTTCTGTCCAGGCAGCTGTCCCTGAGCGGCAGATCAACACTTGACTGCATCAGCAGCACAGAGTAACAGATCTCCACTGACTTACCAGCTTCACTGCCAGCAACACTCTGAGCAGCCTCCCCTGTACGATCAAGTGCTTCTGAGGGCGAAGTATCACTTTACCCAAACCGCTGACCTTTACGCATGCCTAAGTCAGGCTTGAGGCAACACTCCAGACAACGTTCCGTATGTGGAAAGCAGAATTTTGAATGACAAGCCAAAGCTACTGAAGGTGAATCTGCCTAAAATTGTTAGCATGTTAGGGTGGGTTTTTTTGTGTAATTACACCTAACATTTGACTTCTGTGCAGCTGAAAAGTAGAAATTCCAACATTTGGGATTTCAATGGCAAATTCTGTTTCTGACAGAAGAATGGAAACTGTACGGACCTGCTGACAGAAACGAGTTCCAGCAACGCAGGCACCTGAAAACAGAACTCAAGAGGATTTTAATATACTGGAAACTTCAGTGAGGTGATGGTTTCAGTCAGTACGACTGAAACAACCGCCTCACGCACTACAGAGTTTCGCGCTGGTGTAAGTGCGCCGCGCACGGCGCACAGTCACAACCGGTGAATCTCCCACCGCACCACCTCAGCACCACAGCCCCCGGCAGCAGCGCGGCGGGGCAGGCCGGGGGCAGGCCGGGAGCAGCCGCGGGCCCGCGGGCAGCGAGCACCAGCGACGGC
>VWZZ01000484.1:44297-139891 GCA_013399095.1 Psophia crepitans
CCGGAGCCGGGAGGTATGGCCGGGGCGGGAGCGCCGGGCTGTGAGGGGAACAGCCGTGCCGCGTTAGCACGCGAACAGCCGTGCCTTCCCCCCTCCACGGTGAGTGAACCGGTGGGCTTTCCGCCGCTGGAGTTCCTTGTTCTGCAGGTTTCTGTGCAGGCTTCTGGCTGCTGCTTGGGAGGACTTGCCGAAAGCTTACGTTGTGGAAGAGCGAGTTTTCTAGTTTCTTCATGTAGTTGGTTTACGTTGAACTCTTTTCAGCAGGCTTTTGCCGTGTGGCCAGCACCGTGTAGTCTTAAATACACCATAACCCTCGACAGAAGGACCACCCGTTTTAAAGGAGTCCTTTCTTACTAGTGTAGAAAAGGTGGGTGACTGTATGACAGCCCCACTCATAAGAGTAGTCCTTCATCTTAAAAGTGTGCTGATGGGGATAATTTTAACTTTTCTTGTGGGGCAGAGGGATATAGAGTCTGCTGTCTGTGCTTTGAAATCTGGCAATTATTTCAAATATTTTTTGTTAGGCTCCTTGTATCGTTTGTGTCTCTCACTCTTACAAGTGTCTGTTGTCCCTTTTCTTTCAGATGAAAGCAATGGAAGTCTGTCAATGGCCTAAGGAAGCACCAACATGACCACAAGATGTCCCAAGAGCGAGGTGTGCTTGGCTTTTCTTACTAAATGCTTACTCTTCTGTAAAACATGATTTTCTTATTAGTTATTAGTGTTTACCTGTTGAATTGATTCTTTTCATATGCTGTTAATTTAATTTTACAGAGATGAGCAATTCTGACATTTAAACTTTTGCCTTTGTGTTGCCCATTCATTCCTGTCCAGAATGAATGTGGTGTCAAAAAAGGCAAACAGGAATTCTTGCTCAAACTGTTTAAGGAGCTGGTTATTTACCTTTCTCCTCTCTGTTTTTGCAAGGACAGAAAAAATCTGTAGAAATTGTATGGTTGAGTGGTTACACAGTAGATTTTATGCTTAAATCTTTTCAAATTAAAAATCTGACAGCTATTAAAAGAGGAAAAACTAAAATGGTAATGGCCACTTTTAGCATTGTTTAGTTGTTTTGTCTGTCATCATAACTTCTTACATTTGTGCTGCAACTAATTACGTAACATTTCAGACTCTTGCAGTGGCCTTTAGTTTTTCTGTTACAAAAAGATACGTACAGCTTCAGAACAGGTAGCTACAGAAAATCGTATTTAATAGGGGGGAAAAACGTGTTTTGCCTTTGTGTATTTACCTTTTTGTTATGTCTCCTTTCAGAAAGGTTTGAAGAGAATCCCTCTGTAGGACTATGCAGTATTGGATAATAATGTATTCAACTCTTGCTGTACATAGAACAGGTTTCCTTGATGCACTTTTTGAAGTGTAAAGTAAACTTTAATATCACTAGCGGCAGGAGCTCGTACGTTGGGGATTGCAGGGTCTGTTCCTATCAGAATGCTTCGTGGTATGAATGCTTCTTGCAGAATTCTGGTGTGTTTTGTTGGAAGTTCAGAAGCTCACAGAGATAGCCATATGTGGTGAAAGCCTCTCAGCACGAGAAGGGCATGCAGGAAGAGCTTCAAGTACTGATTACCCAGCTGTCCTGCAGCTTCCTTCATGGGGTGAGTGACAATAATCTTGTGCAGCTGTGTCCTTCAGCCTTTCCTTATTATGAAGCAGACTTCCTGTTGAAAAAGAAGTTTGGCTGAATGACTTTCCAGCATAAATTAGAATTGAAACACGAAGAGTGAGTTCAGCCTGAGACTATGTTGTCATTAACAAAAGCAAAGTGGAAACTAAAAGTTTGGTGTAAGCAGCGTATAAAAAGCACTGTGTCCATGAGGAGTCTGTACTTTTCCATGTTTGATTTTTTTTGAGTGATCCTGTGGAGCAGTTCAGAATACAAGGACTGAAAATGTTCAAAGACTGGTGAAATATGAAAGCTTGGAATGTTGTATGCAAAACACTATTTCCCTGTAAAGTCTTGGAAAAGCCAACACTATTGTACAGTTGTGTAGTGCAAGCAAGCATGAAATTCCGTGGTCAAAACAGGGTATTAATAAAAATTGCTTGTATTATCAAAGATTTCTTCAGTGCTGAAACTGTGGTGTATGTAACCTATGTATCCAAGAGCGTGAAAAGTAATCCAGGTCTTTGAAGCCAGGAACTCCTTGGTCAGTACTGGAAATGTGATGCAAGAATGATCCAGTACTGAGAAATCATTGTGATAACTTACCTGCATTTCAGGGGATGTAAACCATACCGAGTAAACTATTAGACAGCATATTCTAAATTTATAGACACTAAATCAAAGGTGAAATTCAGAGTGCAAAGTTAAGTTTCAAGTCAAACAGAAGAAATAAGTGATTGTTTTGTAAATTTGGGAGGGTTGTAATATTACACCACATGTGAGAGTGCTGTTGAATACTTTATGTGGTACTCAGTGAAAGAAAAAAAAAATGCTGGAGAAGCTGAAAAGTCCTTGACTGCTTGGCAACAACTGAAACATCGATATGTTAGCGACATTATTCTCATCCTAAACCCAGAACACAGCATTATACCAGCTGCTAGGAGGAAAAATAACTATATCCTAGCTGAGACTGGGACACAAACAGGAAAGTACAACAGGGATAAAGGGTAGACTGAATGAAGTAGAAAACCATTAAGATACCCTGCTCACACATCTTGTGCAATGATGCCTCGCTGAAACCTCGTTATGCAGGAGCTATATTCCAAGGCAAAAAAAAAGAGCCAGAAGTATCTTTGCATATTTGTTTGCACTCTTGTTTTTATTGTTTCACTGATGCATCCAGCTCTCTTGGAGACTTAGTGAAGAGGAGGGTGCTGAAACACAGTGCTGCACAGTGGTGTTTCCAGGGAAGAGCTATAAATACTGTTCAAGAAAGCTTGGAAGAGAAGAAAAAGTTCCAGAGAAGTTTTGGGAAGAATCAGGGTGGCATGGGGCACACGTCAATGAGTCTTTTGCATTAGTGAGGCTTTAAGTGATGAATAATTCTCATGGCTTTTTTTAATTCTTTTTTAACCGCTGGAAACCAGTAATACTGTACAAACTACTACAGAAGAGAAATATAGATGGTGTAATGGTGTGGTGTTTGCAGTAGCAGCTTTTGAAATGTGATTGCAGCTCTGGAAAGCAGACTGATTGTTTGGCAGCTGCTCTCAAAGACAACATGACAAGCTTTTAAGCCAGGCTGTGTGAACTTCGCTGAGTCAAGTTCTGAAGGAATTTTGTTATCCGATAGTTGTCCATGCTGAAGGCAAATGTTTAGAAAGTGATTTCCGAGCAGCTACCAGACTGGCTGATCTGATGAGAAATTTTCAAGTAACTTTTTGGGAAAATACTGACCCATCTTCAGTTTAATTTTTGCATGAGCATGCACATGCTCATACAAAAGTGAACTTGATTCACTGCATCACTGTTGGTTTCCTTGTGGGAAAGAAATGTTCAGTGAAGGGATGAAATTCCTTCAAGTTTGTCACGATGCTCTTGGAAATACTAGAATTGGAAAACTGAACGCATTGAAATGTGAAAATCTACTTGAGCAACATGAAAAACACAGACGTGCTTAATGCTTTACCAGTGCTGTTGATAGAAAATAAACTAGTGAAATCTATACCAGACTTCTAACACCATAGCCACAGGGCTTTTTTGCAAGGCTGAAGCATAAGGTGGGCACTGTGTTTATGTGAGCCTGTCAGACACTGGGAAAAGAAATGTATATGTAATCCACTATGAGTAATGATCTAATAACAGGACTGCTACTTGTTTTTCAACATAAAATTACTAAAACTCATCTTTCTATTGTTGGCTTACTATTCTCTTAACCTGTCGTGTAATGCAGAGATATGTGTGCACAAGTTACTACTACAAAACTTTCTATTGATTCCTAAACACTAGAAGGTGTGTCCTGCTTTCAGCTGAGAGAGAGTTAATTTTCTTCACAGCAGCCAGCATGGGGCTGTGTTTTGGGTTTGTGCTGGAAGCAGCGCTGATAGTGCAGAGATGTTTTTGCTGTTGCTGAGCGATGCTCACACAGAGCCAAGGCCTTTGCTGCTTCTCGCATGGCCCCGCCGGCGGGATGGCTGGGGGTGTGTGGGGAGCTGGGAGGGGACAGACAGGGCAGCTGACCCCAACTGACCAAAGGGACATTCCATACCATATGGCGTCATGCTCGGTTTATAAGGGGCTGGGGAGGAAGAGAAGGCAGCGGCGTTTGGAGTGATGGCGTTTGTCTCCCCAAGTCACCATTACGCGTTGCAGAGCCCTGCTGTCCTGGGGATGGCTGAACCCCTGCCTGCCATGGGCAGTGGGGAATGAATTCCTTGTTTTGCTTTGCTTGTGCACGCGGCTTTTGCTTCACTGATTAAACTCTTGTACCTGAACCCACGAGTTTTCTCACTTTCACCCTTCCGATTCCCTCCCCCTTTTCCAATGAGGGGGACTGAGCGAACGTCTGCGTGGTGCCCAGCCGATGGCTGGAGTAAAACCACGACAAGGTGTTGGTACTGTCACCAACTTGCAGGATCTGAAATCTTGCTTAGATGGGCAAAGAGCCTCTCTTGCATGTAGGCTCTTTAAAAATTAGTTTTGCAGATTTTTAGCTTTTGACTTTTTTTCAAAGGCATGAGGGGGGAGCTGACCCTTTTAACTTTGTACCAGTCTTGGGTATCTAGAGGATGCTATTGAAAACAGCTGCGTGCTACGTGTCTGACCTCACATTGTGTTTACGTTGTTCCCTAGGAAGAACTGTTAGAACCAGCCTGAGACCAGCTGCAGTGTATGCAAGACTACTCCAAAAGAAAGAAAAGACTTAAAAAGATGGAACATTAAGACTGCATGTAGTAACACAAGGTGCTTTAAACTATTGGGACAGTGTCTGGTAATGTTTATGTAGACAAAAAAAATAAAGATTTATATTTCTGTTCTCAGAATTTCTCTCTTTCCCAAGCTGTAATAGCAGTTGCTTCTGTTTCACGGTTTTGACTTCCTCTACATGTTTTTTGGTATACCAGTTCACCCCTTTGGACTAATGAAACCTAGTAGCTATTAAGTGGATGGGAAGTGATCACTGAACAGTGGTCTTGTGTAGTACTCGCAGATTGTATTAGCTGAGATTTGTATTGTGATGAGGAAAAGTAGAAATTCAGCAAACTTGGGTTTAAAAATAGCAGAAAAGAAATTTCTCCAAAGTGGAAGACTGCAAACTTGGTTTATTACCTTGATCAGCTGCATAATACGGTACTTAACTAAACTTGGAGTGAAATACTGTAGGGATAACAACTGGAATTCCTGCTTGTTTTTTTCAGGAACTTAGCATAAATTAATTTTATCAGCAAAACAACTGCTGAAATTACGTGTTTTGCAATGTCTGATTTTTCAGTACTGAATGTAAGCCAATTACTAATGCAAAGTCTAAGCATAAGTTAGTTTTTGGTTTGTCAAGAGGGAAGGAGGTTTAGACAAGAGTAATTAATTTTTAGTGATCCAATGTGTAATTATTGGATGCACTTGAAAGCTTAGGGCTTCTGTTAGGGATTATATTCCCTGAAGATACCATCTGTTCTGTTTTGCTCATGGGTCTTTGTTCCTAAAGTGCAAGACTGCCAGGAGTAGCTTTTAAGACATTTTTATTTTATTTTAAACTCTTGAGAGCAACAGCAATTGCCAAGTTTTAATGATGGCTGTCTAAAATGTTAATTCCCTTTCAACAAGAAAAACTACAGAATCTTAAACTTCAGTGTGTAATACCTGTTTCACAGTGTGGTAGAACAAAGAAAAAGTGAGGTAGAGGGAGGAATAGGTTGGTGTAAGAGGCACTCATTACTAAAATAGTAATGCTGGTAAACATGAAGTATGTTAAACATTAAGACTGCCTTTTAATTTTTATGAGTGGCTAACTAGACTGTACCCTTGAAAAAAACCTCAAGACTTTTTTTTTTTCCCTTCCTCCGTTTTATGTGAACACATGTGTCTGACAGTTGATAGTGTGAAAAACTGGACAGGAGTACAGATTCTGAGGTGGTCTAGGGGAGCAAGGGAACTAAGGTCTGTGCCCTATGTTGGTGGTCCACCAGCCCTCCTTTCTGTTACCTACCTCCAGTTCTCTGTGGAAGAGGGCCTTTGGTGTTAAAGGCTTAAATCAGAACTCCAGAGGTGTGCACAGGAGGAAAACTGGCTTGTTCCAAACTGCTCTTTAACCTTTTAGCACACTGCATCTGAGTTGACTAACACTGACTCTGAGATGAAGAGAGTCTATCGGTGGATGACCTGTGGGGGCATTTTTGAGTGTACATCTGTTACAATCTCTTGCCTAGCAAAGGGACTCATTTGTAGTAACTAAACAGTAGTATTTTATGAAGAATGTAAAGTATGTTCTGATATCCTCGTTGAGGAAATAACAGTGTAGTCCTAGCTATCTTTTAGATCTTAAGTTACGTGGTGCATAAGGTGTATCGATTATATTGTGACCAGCTGGGACAGCAGTGGTGGTGGTCACTAATGCATTAGGGCTGGCTGAGATGGAGATAATTTTCTCCATAGCAGCCCTCGTACTGCTGTGCTGTCATTACTGTGGTGGTCTTCCGGAGCAACTACTACAAGCCCTACTTCCCGGGAGGTGGCCGGACATGGCCTGCTGGTGGGAAGCAGAGAATAAATCTTTTGTTTTCCTTTGCTTCCGCATGTGTCCTTTGCTTTATTAAACTGCCTTTATCTTGATCGATGAGTCTCCCCTCTGACAGAGTGGCTCAGTGGGCACCTGCCAGCCAGCCAGAGTCAACCCACCAGAACTCATCAAACAGCTCTTACCAAGGAGGCAAATTCAGAGAGAAACTGAAACAGGAACATTAAGGAGAGCCACAGTGGCTCTGCATCTGTATGTTTGGTTTGACAGCTTATGTCGTTTGCTGTTGCTTTCTGATGATTTTTTTTTAGGTAAGAAAGGAAACTAGTATGCATATGTACTGGAATTATAAAACCTAATGCTGACAAGTTTCTGCTATGAGGAATACTACTTAATCTGGAGAAGCTGTATCCTCAAGTGGATTTTAATTGGTACCACACCTGTTTTTACCAGATGGTGTTGTCAAATGAATCTGTGTTTCTGAAGGCTTTGCTGCTTTGTGTCACATAAATAAGTCACGCAGGCAACCGTGGAATGCCCTAAAAATTCAAGTTTTACTTGACTTTTAAATAACCTGGACACAAGTATTGACATAGCCATCTATCAAACTCATTTTAAAATAAAGCACACAGTTGCTTCATGATTACTTAACGTACATAGAGCATACACATCACATTAATATATTTATGTATGTTTTCAACCGTCTTTCTAGGGAGCTTTGCATTAAACAGGCTTTCCCAAAAAGAAAATGTGCTATCTATTCAGTTCAATATTCACCTGTGTAAAGATGATTATTTGGCAACTTAAATGGTAGTGATTTCTTCCACCTCCCCAATTAACATCTTCAATATAATGACCTCAATTAGAATACGAGTTGCAAGGTTATGGAGTATTGGTGAGAAGGGCAGTGTAGAAAACAGCAGGTCAAGGCTAACTCCTATTGAAAGAAACCAGCAAGCCGGGGGACCAGTAGGGGATATACAAAAATGCTTTTGTGGTGTGGTTAGCAAGCCCTCTTTATTGTACAAAATACATGTTTTGCAAAGAGGTATATCTACCTTGTAGGTGTTGCTAATTAGCGTGTGAGAGAGTTCCAGAACTTACATATTTTTAGCTCTTACAGAAGTCTCAGAAGAGGTAAATGCAGAAGCACAAAGTTAAAATCTGTCTGAGATCAATTCAGCAGACTAGGAGCAGAATAAGGATGCATATCTCAATCACCAGTCCGTAGTCCGTGTGAGGTCAGGTCTGTATGTCATCCCAGCCCACGGTAAACTTTGCCTGACATGGCTATACATCTGTCTCTTGCCTGATTCATCAGGAGGTACAAGCATTTTGGAAGAACGTCCAAACTCCAGGTCTGAAACCGTAACTGCCTCTAGACTGCGAAAGCCCCAAGAAAGCTGGGGAAGGGTAGCAACAGTGGAAGGAGCAAGGTGTAGCGCAGAGCTGTAAGAGGCCAGCCACAGATGGTGTAGGGCTGGTTTAGGGCTACAGAGCATAGCATAGCACAGTAAGTGCTTTCAGTGATTTATCACTTGTGGGAACCTCACACAAAAACAACAAGGTCACAAGAAAAGGTGCCTTTCCACAAATGACTGAGAAAAGAAGCTTGAAGGGAAAGGAGGCTCACATACATGGAAGAAGTTTCTTTTTCTGTACTGTTAGCTGACAGTGATGTCCAAGTTTTGCCTTGTTCTGGCATTGACACTTAACGTGTAATACAGGCATTAATCCTAGTCTGTCTTTTGTGGATACAAAACTGACTGTAGTGCGTTAAATTTGTTAAAACCTGCTTCCTACGTAGTCTAGAGAGAAGACCACTGACTTGAATCCAGGACTGTATGTAAATTTCTCATTTAAATGCAAAAAAGTTGGCTTGATTATTAAACAACTCTCCTGTGACTTGAGTTGAAACCTATCGCTACTAGACTAGATAGAAGCCTGTTTTCTGATGTAGTGGGGTAAGTGAACCACCACACACGTGGCTGATTGATAGGCATCCAGCAATAATACACAAAAGCCCACAGGCAGATGACAACATACAGGGAAATACAAGGTTGGATGTAAACCATACAAGTAATGTTCTTTTTGATCAATATTTGAGGATTGGCAAGATACGGACACTATGCACAGATAATTCTTAAATAACACCACAAATCCTCCTATAGTAGTAGATATGTTCTACTTGCCTGTGCCTGAGTAAGGAATGCAGGGTAATGGTAATGGTTTGGAAAGCAACAAACTACAAGCAAGTGTATAATGCTCCAGGTTGGAACGTTATCTTGAAGAAATAAGTGGCTTTCCTTCAGATACTGTAAGCAGTTCTTGAGCAGTTTGTTGTATTTCAGTAGTCTTCCAAAAGATTGTGATGCTCTAGATTAATCCGTATCACCACAATCTTTGCCACAGTGGGGGGGGGGGCATTGTTATGGTACTTTTTTTTTTTTTTTTTTTTTTTTTTTTTTTTTGGGTTGATACTTTTAACTGGTGCTTCTGAAAATACTACACAAGGTCACAAAGAGATCCTAAAGAAACACTTTAAATTGGAACAATTACAATGAAACCATTTAACAGACTTACAGAACAGTTCAAGCAAATACTTTAAGCCAAGCTCAACAATGTCCTAGGATGAAATCGATAGAAAATTCAGGAAACGCTGAAGAACCTCCATGAAAGCAGAATTTTTACCAGAGAGGTGTTCTGAGCTCTTTCCTTCTCTTAGATTTGTTCACTGAGATTGAAGAAGCAGAACTGTCCAGCTTAAGTGATCAAAGACAAATACTGATGAAGTGAATCTGCCTTGCCTGGGAGGATGCAACATCCATCTCCCAACCTGCAAGCCAATCCATACTGTGATGGGGACACACAAACTGTATGGCTACAATGCTGGCTAGCAGCATCCACCTGACCAACTCAGATCACGAAACAATAAAGAATCAAAAAATGAAGTGGAAAATAAAACACATCATACAAGGTTTCGCTTCTCAGTTTTGTTAAATGGTGTATTAGTAATCCCATGCCTCTTGTAAAGCCGAAGTTAGATGCCTTATGCTCACTCCAGTTCTCAAACAAACAGCATTTTTTCCTGACAGGGCTGCAGTCCCCTGGTAGGGTGTTGCTAGGGGTAGCAGCACAGGATCATGGCAAATCACTGAAGGCAGTCAGGGTCAAGTTTAGGGAGGACAGATGTAAAAAGGCACATGAGCTACTACAGCCATTTACAAGGCTGTTTGACAAATTCAGTATTTAATTTAGGGATTACACTTCGCAAAAGTTACTTTCACAACATAAAGATTTTGTTAAGCTTCTTAGTAAGCTGCCAATGCCAGAAGGCTCATGCACGTGCCAACTGTGGACAAATGGCAGGCAGAGGAATGACCTTCAGCTATTTATACAAAGTGATAGGACAGGAGAAGAGCTAGGCATCACTTCAGATACGTACTAGAAGATAACCCACTCAATGTGCAGCATCATTAAAACTTAACTATTCCTACCATGACAATAGAAAAAAAAAATTGCAATTATCATACCAGAAATACTGCCTTTGTCATTTTATCGTCATAGAAATGGCTCAGAGAAAACTATCAGAAGGTACTAGCATTGATTTTTTCATATGAAAAGAGATTAAGGCAGACTTTGTTAATCTAGTTTAAAAAAAAAAAAAAAAGGATATTTGCTAGCTGTCTTAAATCCTACTCTACAAGTTTTATTTAACCAGTACGTAAGTGCCTTGCTAAGCAGTCTTAATACGGTGGGTCAGTACATACTCTCTGGTTTTTTTTCCAGTGTGGTTTACTATAAGGTGACAGATGTATTTCTATGGCATGGAATGTTCAATTAAATAGTCCCTCTAGATAGAAGGGCATTCAAAATTGACAACGCTTAAAAATGCCAAGGGAAATTAAGTCTGTATCACCTTTGGAACTCTCTGCTACAGGGTGTTACCAGTCTATTATTTTTGAGCGAAAACGGGTTGAGTCAACATTAGTATTAACAACACAAACATCTGTTCTTGCGCTAGGCTAAAATAAACCTTTTAAGAGCTCTCGGTCCTTACGTCTCAGGACACAAGTTGATCCCCATATAAAATTGTGAAGATATTTCTCCCCATATCACACTGTATTGCACAATTGGCCAAAAATATGACTATTTTGCTTCTCTTGAAGCATCTGTTCCTGATCATGTCAGTTAACAGTCATTTTTTGGAAAAAGGCTATTCAGTTACAGAGCAGACCATAAAGCCTGTTTTGTTGCAGCAATTTTTTTCTGTTCATTTTTTGGAAATGCAACTTGCTGATCATTCAGTTTTACCAAGACTGTTGTTTTTGGTTGCCTAATCAGGCAGCTTCTCCTTGATCAGTCACACCACTAGAACGGTGTAGGTGATAAAAGCATTGCTTGGCCTTCCCAGCAAGCAGGCCGCGCTTCTGAGTATCCTGAAGAAATTGCTACCACGTTGACTTCAGTTCTTTCCCTTGCACACACACACAAATTCTCAGTTTCCAAAGAATAAAATCCATTCACCATCTTCAGTTACAGCAGTCAAGTTTCCACCTTGAAGCGTGACACCTGTACAGTTTTTATGATCTTAGTGGTGGGTTTTCCATCGATGCTAGTGGATAGCTGCGATGTTGCTTCTATTAGGCTGTCTTTAGATCCATTCTGTCTCTGGAGTGGAACAAGTTAAAACATGTTGTTGATAAGGTATGGCAGAATTTAAATACGGTATTTTGATAACTGCTGCTGTAACAGCCTTAGGCAAAGGATATAGTAATTTATATACATACACACCAGGAAAATTAAAGTCTTGACATTTATTTGATCAAACAGAACGTTTTCCCCCTTCATGCCTCCTCTCTCCCCTACCAGCTGCTGCCCCTCTGTGCTATTTGGATTTATATTCCCTATTCAGGAAATGCCACGACCAGGATTACTTGATATTTAGCAAAACACGGCAAGCAAGCGCTCACAAGGAATTAATGGCCACTGTTGTGAGGGGGCAGAGGGAAAAGAAAGGTGTTTGTGGACACTGAACAGTGTAACATTAATTCTTTACAGGGCATGAATCTAAGCCACATTGTACTGGATAAGAATGGAAATAAGACAATGTGAATTTTGAGCAGGACTCAATCACACAAGTTAGCTGTTTCCACAAAGCCTGTAAATGTGCTTAGCCTCGAGTATACCAACTTCCCCTTCACTGCTGGAGCAAGTCCCTACAGAAACATCAAGGACAGCTCATCTTTTCCAGTTTCCATCATATGCAGGAACACAAATATCCTTGAACTTAATTCCTATCAAAGAACAGGCAGTGTGTCAGCTAGCCTTAAAGTGAAAAATATCTCTTTATTGTTCTATAACTGCTCAAGCTTAAGTTGTTCTAGCTGCTTATGAGGTAAAATATGAGACATTTTGCTGGTTGTATTCTGTGCCGTTTCCACACTATACACAGTATGAGTATGTGGTTCTGGTATACCCACGTGCCGGATTCACAGGCATGACGACTGGTGTGGGTATCTGGAATTCTCCCTTCCATGTTTTGGTTTTCCTGTTGTGTGCTTGTGCAACAGACCTGCGAGTGCTTTTCGAACATAATTTGCTTCTCATATTTTGACCTTAATAAACCTATCAAAGCTGAAAGATATGGTACCATAATGTATGATGAAAGCCAGTGCTTACGTTTAAAAAGACGAGTTCTGTCCTTTTTAGATTTCAATAACGTAAAAGACCCCCAACATTCAACATTTGGGGAAAAAAAAGCAAAAAAAAAAAAGCAATGCCTCAAGCCAGAGCAACAAAACTCTTAAGACAACCTCCAAGAAGAGGCAAATAAATGATAGTAGGTTGTGATTACAACTGTGTCCCAAGCACACTTGCATATTTTAAGAAATTCTGAAAATTTATTCTCCTCCTGTGGAAAACAGGGGATCTCCTTAAGGAAGCAACAAACTCAAACTAGGAAAGAGTCCTCCAGTAGCAGAAACAGGTATTTGCAGGCGCATATGCTACAGAACTACGTGTATTTGGAAATATAAAAAAGTGTAAATATAAGCAAAATGTAAAATTTCAAGTCACATGGCTGCTGAAAAAATCTCAGCCAGCTATAATTTTCACTGAAAGACAAAGGTCTGATTTAAATAAGGCACTGGACCCTACCCTTCTCCCTCCAAAAAAGGAAAATTGCAAAGGATGTACAATTACTAACCTGTTGATTCAACTGGATGCTGGGACCTTTTGCATCTGAAGACCGTGTAACAGGCAGTGGAGGCACCAGATCAGTTTTCGCACTGAAATTACAATATTACAAAACGGATATTGCTATAATGAAGTAAACTATAGCTGTGCAAAGAAAGAATAATAAAACTGACCCAGACAGCTAGAGATGAAAATCTGAAAGGCTCAGCACCTGACCTTAGACATCTGAAAGCTATCGTGTTTATCCTCAGTAGTCATCTTTGGGGTATAGATCATCCCATTCCTTCTCAAGGGGCCTGTCTCCTGGTCTACAGAGGCAGCCCAACTTCATGTGAGATGAGTCTCAACTGAAATCATGGTTGTGCCACACTTACTTCAGGGTGCCATCCAGCTAAAACTGTCCTCCCAAGTGGGTGATACCATCAGGGGACTGCTTTTGATATTTAAGGCTTTAATAGAACTGAGAACAGGGCTGTCACTTTTCCATACACATGTACAGCCTTTACAAATCAGTCTACTAGTCCAAGACTGCTGAAGAGTACTAGAGTTCCCGTGAAACCAGTTACAGAGTTCATACAGATGACGTCTTAACTCTATTAAGGATGAAGGTATCTGGAAAGCAACTCAGGAGTTCTCACCCCTTAGGCAACTTCATTACCTACGACTGAGGAGCAGTACAGGTTTATTTTGGCTTTTTCTGTCTTTCCCCTTTCTGAGTGGATCAAGCAAGCCTCTGTGGCCTAGAACAGACCAGAAATGCTTTTATACTTATTTGAGTCATTTAGCTCTGAAGACCTAGAAGGTTGCCTGAATCCTACACCACATGTATACCACAACTAATCTAACCATGATCTTTGAACGACTTTTGGGCCATGCTAAACCAGCCCGTTGCTAATAACCACATTCACGTACTTCACTTCAGACAGGACAGATCTTTCACCATCAGAGCACTGGGACCGCCGATACTGACGGTAGCTTCGAGGGGAATGTGAATGCCTAATGCGGATCGGGTCGCCTTGAGTCCTGAGAGAGACACAGAATTCACAACGGTAGGTTAGTAAACCAGATGTTTGGCAAAAAACATAAATTCAACTGCAAACTGAGAAATCCTCCCATTTCTTATGAAAGTATAACAGACAGCTTCTTGCACTGGCTGAATTTACAAGGCTGATGCTTTTCTTACCAGTCTGCACTGGTAATTCAATGCTTTAAAAGTGCAAAAGTCACAGAGTGGCACACCCATATTTGAGAATTAAATTATTTAGTAAACAATGCATTAATATATTCTCCAGAGGAAGTTTAGATTGGATATTAGGAAAAATTTCTTCCCTGAAAGGGCAGTCAGGCATTGGAACAGGCTGCCCAGGGAGGTGGTGGGGTCACCGTCCCTGGAGGTGTTGAAAAAGCATGTAGACATGGCACTTCAGGACATGGTTTAGTAGATGTGGTGGTGTTGGGTTGACAGCTGGACTCAATGATGTTAAGAGGTCTTTTCCAACCTTAAAGATTCTATGATTGTGTGATTCTATGACATGCAGCTTTAACATCAGTGTTTTCTGTTTAGTGGTGCTGTGGAAGCACATTATAATGCAAACCAGGATCCCATTTCTGCCACATGCAGCTGCTTGCACTGACACATGGCATCCCACCTGGGCAATTATCACAGGGAAATAGATGTCAGTTCTTAAGGAAATAGCTATGCCCTGGCAGCTGCCCATGACAAGCAAGGAAAGGGGCTGAACAGGTCAAACAGTGCCTTAGATGATCAGAATAAAAAATTAGAAGGGAGCAGAAGTGTAGGAAATAAATGGATTTGTTTGTTTGCATTCAGTTCTCTCTGATCCTGTAGTGGACAACATAAAGAGATTGATGGCATAGGGAGACGTATGTGACATACAGAAATCTGGCAGGTTTACGAGTGTGTGGGAGAGAGATATGGAGTTTTTTTCACATTCTGGAAAAAGAAAATATTGGGTATCAAACTTATTAAGTAGCCCCACCCAACCCATCTAAGATGAGCATGAGAAGTAGATAAAAGCATACAGATTTTGTGTAAACCCACTCCTATTTCACAATGACAGAGTTCACAGTAAAATGAGAAAAATGGGCTTTTATATTTACAAAGAAAAATCCTGACATAAACTCACTCTATTTTAGTGTATGGAATTTCTTTCAATTGCTCCTCAGACAGGCCAGATGGATCCACAAGCTCCTTCCTAGAAAGGATTAGCCAAAGTAAAAAATGTAACAGTAGCTACCAACTGCAAAACCATTCTTATTATATTAGGCTGAAAAGATTTACTGAAACAAGCTGTTGTCAGCCCTGAAGCTATCTTGACATCAAAATAGGAAACTTATTAAGAAATGTGTCTAACTTCACCTTGATTGCTTCAAGTGCATGTCGCATCCTGTTCCACCTTCCTTTCACCTCCCTGCAAATCTGATCTTGTTGCTTCACAATATATATGACCGTTGTGTATACTGAACATGCTTTGGAATAGCTAACTATCTTCCTAACTGGTAGTTCTGTAGCATATGGGGCCTTATCCTAAAAGTGTCATCATTACAAACAAGGACATTTTGGAAGCCACAGAGGAATAAATCTCTACGATGCTGTACTCTTCTTTAATAATTCACCTACATACAATGGTCATCTGTATTCAGTGCATTCAGTGACCTGTAGCATCTTCTACACACAGCAGGTCATTAACACCTGCATAATTTACTGTGGCACGTAACTAAATCAGAACATAATGCTTCATAGCCACAGGGCTATAACTAAAGCGAGTAACTACACTAGAGGCAAACCAAGCAACCACTTGGACACTACAAGGACCACACTTACTGAATATGTTTCCACAGTTCTTCTTTAGCTTGTACATCTGGGCTTCTCCTATAATTACGAAGAAAGACAATGAAGGCAGAACTGTGAAAGCCATCATCTGATATGTTGCTGTTCAAATAAATTTTAACAGCACAGACCCTGCACAGAACTCAGGGTACATGTAATTCACCAGTGACTTAAATTTTAAGATTAGTTTTATTAGGAAATGCATTGAATTTAATCATTTTATTTTCAACTGAAAAGTCATTTCTTGAATGACAGGGTTTTGATCACAATTCATGTTCCACTAGCCTTCAGCAAGAGTATGCATAAAATATAAACAACAGCAGAACTTCTCGAGACAATTCAGTGCCCGGCTACTGCCACCCCTTACCCAGCTGAGGACACGTTTTGGAATAATACTTTTGTAAAAGGCCCTCAGCAACGCCCTTTGTGGGCAGGAGTGGGGACAGTCCACATCAGGTTGACACACCAGTAAACCCTGGCCATTCCAGTGAGCAGCAGAGGACCCACTCACTGCTCTGCTGCGATCACAGTACAGCCTCTTGCTTCCTGATCCTTTCCAGGAAGGATTTCTGCTCACTTACCTTTGTGATGTCCATGACAAAAAAAAAACAACAGCAAACAAACCAAACCAGCAACCACGCACACTCACGCACATAAATATTTCATTCACAGATAACGTAAATGGCCAAAATTGTAATTTGCCTGTTGCAGACATAGAGATGTAGCAAAGCAAGCCTGAATGGCATGCCTCACGTTTTCTACCAAATTACAGAATGATACTGTCTCCAAAACTGGATCCCCTTTATTTTTGTTTTTCTTATCCTATTTTATTGCAGGGTTAGTGCAAAACCACCACTGTTGCTGAAGTTGCATCTAGAATTCACCAAAACCCATGCAGAGCAATAGATTAAACAAGCATTTTACACTGTGGCAGGGACTACATTTGCACTGAGAGATCAGGTAACTCTTTTCACTGGGACTGTATAAACACAGTGTTGACAGCTAGACTGTTCCACACCACCTGAGACGTGAGGGATGCAACTTTTAGTCAGATTCAGCATGTATAATGCTCCCACTGAAGTCACAGTCACATTGCCTCTCCCTTGCCCAGTCACAAAGCTGTACCAGAAATAATTCCTGACTCTCCTGTAGCACTAACAGTTTCACTGTTTTCTTATTTCACCATTACTCCGTTTGGCCCATTTCCAGACTTCAGCCTAGGTATAATGTTCAGAGACATCTATACTGCCGTAAATGTTTGGGGGTTTTTACATTTTACAGGTGCAGAAGTACTGGGAAGTATTAGTTTACCACTTCATAAATAGCAGAGAGAGACAAAAGAGCGAGAAACAACCTCACATTTGTGATTATTTAGTGGGGACTGATGTGAACGAATGCATAACCTTCTCAGGCTTCAAGGTGGCGATGGCTTTCCAGGCAGCGTGACGCAGCTGCCCCAGACGATGCCCGTCTTTGACAGACGGCTCTGCTGTCCATTCCAACTGCTCAGGTCCTCATGACAGCCACAGCTACGGCCACGAGTGGCTTGCAGTCCGATTCTTCTCAGCATTCAGAGCTTTTTGTGGCTTTGTGTGTTTGTGTTTACTATAATGTATTTAATTTTGCTCTGATTTTCACTTCTTCTATCTCTCCTTCTCCCTTCTTGCATTTACTTCTCCTTCTCTCCTTGCATCTGTCCATGCTGTTTTTAACTTCCCGATGCAGTCGCTTGGTATGCAGTGGCATTTATCAGCCCTTTTCACCCCTCAGTTTTTAATTGATTTCTCCTTCCACGCAACCCCCTCCTCACAAAACAGCAGCTGCAAACCCTGCATTCACCCTGGGGCTGGGAAGATAGGCATCCTCTTCTGAGGCTGAACAATCAGGCAGTGGGGAATGCCAAAGCTCCCTGAAAAAACGCCAGCTTCTCCAGGGAGGCTTTGTAATGCTTACAAGCCTTACTTTGCCTGAGGAAGCAAAGCCTCAAGGTTGCTCCCAAACCCAGGATCCCCACAAAGCAGCGTACTGTGCACACCACGGACCCACCTGATCAGCCCATGGCTTTTACTTATTCATGGATATACAACAGTTCAGGATGTGGCCTGAAGTCTCACGTATCACCAAACATCATGTGAAGCTAGACTTACATTAAGAAATACTCAATTGTGGGGCACTGTGGAAAGAGAGTGGTTAAACAAGAAGGCATCTTTGTTTCTCCATTTTCTAGAAACCGCCTCCTGCTTTCTGCAGCCAGCTCCAGGCATTTAATTCTGTTATCTTTCCCATTCTCCCTCCTTCCACCCCTGCAAGAAGCCACTGCTGTAAAATATATCAGTTTAACAGTATGGCATCCCATGAAGAAAACAAAAAAAAAAGGAAAAAAAAAAACCAACAAAAAACGGAAAAGGGCTAAACACAATGAATCTTCAGAGAAAATGGCTTTTAGGAATTCCCATCTTAACACAATTTACTTTCAATCTGTCTAAGAAGTGTTACTGTACTGGGGTAACCTCACACAATTTATTCAAATTAATGCCCCACAAAAGAATATCCAGAAATATGATAAAGTATCTGAATAAAAGCATTTTCCTTCCAGAGGCTCAGTTCCTGCTTCCTTTGAAGGCAAAATGAAGAAATGCTTACAAAAAGAAAGGTCTTGTTAAGGTGAAATGTAGGTATCACACATACTGCACTGGAAATTCATGTTTGTATAGTTCTTAACAGCCCACAACAAAGCAATACTTCAGTTAAATCTGTAAAGCCAGATCACAATCCCTCTTTCACTTTTTTTTTTCATCTTTTTACTGTGAATTGTTTTAGAACGCAGAGTTTTGACATATAATGTATACTCAGATTGTCCTATTGCATTATCTGAATCAATAGCTTCTGGACAATTTGTATGCTAATCAGATTCTCTAATGCACAAGAAATGTAATGGGACTTCTCAGTAAGTGATGAGTCCCTGGGGTTTTTTTTGTTTATTTTTATTTCATTTTCACAAGCTCAAACAACTCTACAGATTAATAAGGTACACATTATTTTTTGTGTCTGCATCTGCACCCTTATTAATATTTCAGTTTGAGTCAGAAATGGTAAATTTAAATAGCCATGGAATTTTAATGGCCATTCTTCTTAATTAAAAAAAGCCCTTTGGCTACACAGATGTTTTACATGAACTCTTGAAAATAAACCCTGCCGAACTAGAATTGGGAGCTCTATTTGCTGATTCCTTTAGGAGACAGAAAGGTCAAATTCTTGTCAAATATTTTTATTGCTGAGACCAAGGAGACACCACCTCACAACCACCAATGATATATATTATCAAACAAATGAAACGCACTCTGCCAGGCGCAGTAACAAGTATTGCTGCCATTACTTTGTACTTCCAAACTGAGCCTCTCGTTAAGCTGACTGCAATGAGGAACTTAATGTGAAAGACTTATCTGTACTACTAAAACGAAGGGTTTCTATCAACTGTGAAACGTGCAAATTGAAATGACCATATGACCAGATTTAAAACCAAAACCAACCATACCCTACACCCTAGGGAATCACGTGTTTCCCTTTGCTCTGACCTGCATCCAGCCATGGAATCAAACAGCTGAGCCAAACTAAATTACATAAATGCTCTCATAACCTACCGCAGGTTAACAGTTAAATGCCTTTTATACCTGCATATGTTAAGGATCTCTGCTGCAGTGGGGAGGCTTGGGCTTATTTCATTGTTTTGGTTTTGTTTTTTTAAAACTAAAAGTGAGACCAAAAGGAGGAATATATTCATCACTAACACAATAGGGAAAAGAAAAGCCACCCAAATCTTTCAGAATTTACTTTCTTTGCTTCCTCTAGGACTTTTCCTTGTTACATAAGATGCTACACATTTACATTTTTTGCTAACAGTAGCTTAAATAAAATACAACTCAGAATGTCAATGTGCTGGAAAGTAAAAGCCACTTCGCAAGTTAAGCTAGCCACAAGAGGGGGCCCGTGCTGTCCAAGCAATGAAGTTTACTTGGCCTATGGGAAAAAGAAAAGTAGGCTATAAATTTAATCTAACCATTATTAACTGAGTACATTTCCTAGTTTACAGCACTTTCTGTATATAGTAAAAAAATGTAAATCAAACTTAATCAGCTATATTTTGTCGATTCCATACAAACGATCTTTAATATTCCTGATTTTTAGTAACATATCATTGTATAGTTACACCTAATAACATTTGACTTTTGTGCAGCTGAAAGTGAACAAGTCTGTACAAAGCCAGTTAAAGTAGAAATTCCAAAATTTGGAATTTTAATGGCAAGTTCTATTTCTTATAGAAGAATGGGAACTGTACACTACGAAACTGGAGACAGAAACGAGTTCCAGCAATGCGGGCACCTGAAAACAGAATTCAAGAGGATTTTAATACTGGAAACTTCAGTGAGGATTATGGCTTCAATCAGTATGAATGAAATAATCCCTCAAGGCATTACACAGTTTCTCTTGGTAAGTCTTAACATGAGAGGTAAATTTAGGAAGAGACATTAACGGGAATTACCTATGTAAGTGCGTTACAGAGGTCACACATGACACCATCACCACCAGGGCTGGCATCTCACCCATGTTAGCCAGGCCATGAGGGTGGGAACACAGTTTCAGAGACAGGTCTCTCTTGCCTTCCCTCCCAGTGCCTCACAGCTGCTCTCCTGGCACCCTTCAACACCCCAGCCCTGCCCTGCCCTGCCCTGCCTGCCGGGCACGCTGGTGCTGGCTCTGCTTTGGCTAGCTGCTTGGATGGCAGATTAGGGTGGACACAAATGTGATATAAAACAGTGTGTCTATACCCCAAGAACATGTCATTGGAAGAAAAATACAAATTAAAAGAAACCAGTGTTTTAATTAGTTTGAGAAAATTAATTTTAGAAGCTGACAACTTCACCATGTCAAAACCAGCTGTCAGCAGGAACAGCACTGCCTGGCAGCATGGCTCCATCATGGAAATCCTGACATCAGGATACAATAAATCATTGACTGCTGCTTGCCAATGGTAATTTGAAATGGAGGCATCAGTAGCTGGTCTCATCTGGAACAATACAGCAGACATTGCATGATTAAACAAATCAGTATGCATTTCACAAAAATGCATGCACCTACCACACAAAATCGTAATGTTTTCAGACTTGCTTGCCCAGCAGAGGGGAATTGATGTTGTCATTACAGAACTAACGTTCAATGAGCCACGGTGATGGAGAGAGTTCCTGACTAGCTCTTACCGCAGCCTTAGTTTTTACATCAAAGAGGAAAAGGGTTACATACGATCGAGATCTGTGCCTGGATCGCCGGTAGTTTGGATCCGCCTGGTTTTTCTCCTTTTGTCGCCGTAGCACAGCTTCCCACTGAGGAGCTGAGTCAACCATGTCATTCTCTTGCCGTAATCTGCAAAAGTAGTACCAGGTGTTTAGTCTGAGGTCTCTGAGGCAGGATGCTCAGAGAAGTTGTGGGGTATTTTCTTCCTCACAAAAAAATTGCTCCTGCAATTACAGAATCACAGATTGGTTTGGGTTGGAAAGGACCTCAAAGATCATCTAGTTCCAAGCCCCGTGCCATGGGCAGGGACACCCTCCACTAGACCAGGTTGCCCAAAGCCCCATCCAACCTGGCCTTGAACACTGCCAGGAAGGGGGCATCCACAGCTTCTCTGGGCAACCTGTTGCCGAGTCTCACCACCCTCATCATAAAAAAATTTCTTCCTCGTATCTAATCTAACTCTCCCTTCTTTCAGCTTAAACCCAAGACCCCTCGTTCCATCCCTATGTGCCCTCTCCTGTTTAATCCTGTTTACTGTGTAAACAGTCCTTCTCCAGCATTCTTGTAGGACTCCTTTAGGTACTGGAAGACTGCACACAATACTCAAACTTTTCATCTTGCTAAATACTAACTCATGTTCCCAAACTACATTAAAGAACCTGTATCAAGGAAAACTCAGTGATTTGTTTCTCAGAAACAGCATAAGCCAAAAATGAAATTACCTGGGCCTTTAAGAACAGGCCCACAACTTGAATTCTTCCCAGACCAAGTCAAACATTTAGAACTTTTTTCCTGTTTACATATTCAAACCCACCCCATCTACAGCGAGTGTAAGCACCACATCATGACACAAGGCTCTACTACTGCAACTTTTCCAAACACTTTGCTGCAGCATGCACCTTCGAAAGATCCAGGGAATACACCCAAGGGTGCCCTTGCTGAGTTCTGCTCAGATGAAGCAGTCCCTTCACCCTGACCTGCAACAAAGCCCAGGATGTATGCAGAACTCCCTGGATGCCTCAGACATGTATAATCCCACCACTGCACCCCTTCTGCACTGTCCTCTGCAGTTTCAGCACCTGTCTCTGCTTGTGTGCTTCTAAACAACGTGATATGACTTTTTAAAAAAAATCCATGAATCCATGGAATATAGTGCAGATTAAACCAAATGTCAAAAATCCTATAAATTCAGCACGTTTGTTAGCAGGCTGAAGAAACTCTACAATGACACAACCAGGCAGGCCAGCTGGCATGCCAGCGTGTGGCCATTCAAATTTCTACAAGCGCTTCACAGTTTTGGGTCTGCAAATACGAGTGGTGTGATGAAATGCTAAGGTGAAACAAATGGACGTGCTTTGTCACAGCAGTGAATTTAAAATTCAGCTGGGATTTAGAAAAAACCCTGGAAAATACCACTCCAGGAGTGGGTTCTGTGATAGGATGGTATGGCTGGCATACTGAGGAAACCAGAGGAGCTTAACAAAAAACAGGAAAACTGACAGGTAAAATAAACCAACCAACAAACAGAGATAAAGGGATTACACTGGAGACGTGACTGCCTTGGAAATACAGAACACGCTGTTGTTGTTGCTCTTCACTACATATGTACGTTTCTCCTTGAGTTTTGAATTGTGTCAGGCTAAACTGGCTATGCAGGCTGCTGCTTTTCCTTTAATCAGATCTTCTCTCACACACATAACTAATTTTAAGCTGGATCCCCAGCTACCGTAAGTGGCCACAACTCTACCAAATGGCAGTGAGCATCTGGAGAAGACAGCAACATCAGGTTTTGATTTCTAAGCAAGTCATTTTAAACCTTAAATCTGGTGACAGAGATTAACATAAACTTCTATCTAAGGATTTAGTGGAAGAACTCACACAGCAGTAAGTAATGAAGTGTGATTTTCATCCTGAATAATCCAATTTGTGGAGACAGCCATCATCCCACATGGTATAAACACCAGCAACTGCCTCGCACACACAGCGGTCACGTGCACAAAAAGAGGACACGCAGCTGCCAGACCAGTGCTGCTGCTGTGGGTGGTGGGTCTGCCTGCTTGCCAGTACCTCGTTCCACCCCTCCCAAACAACAACTCCTAACAGGTCAAGTAGACAGCTGTGCTCTGAAGTAGGCATTCAAATGCTTGCCATAAAATAATCAAAAGCTACTCATTCTTCTCAGGACATCCACACGACACAGCAGAACACGAGGTACGTACTCCAGCATGGAACACGTGAGGTCCTGCACCTCGCGTTTGAAACCACACTTCCACAACGGCTACAAATGACCTCTCATTAAGGGTGTAAACACATCTTTTCTGCTCCAGTCCATTCTACTCATGGAAACCCTTGGGCCTAAAAGGGAATAAAACTGCAGAGTCAACAGAAAAGGGTTCTTCTCCAGAAAACAGAAGCCTCCCTGTTTTAAAGGTAAAGAAGGACAGAATAAAAGAAGAAAAGATTTCAAGACTTTGGGGAACATAATAGCTGTCAACAATATATGGTTTCCAAGAAAAATTCAAGCATTGTTCAGCATCACTTAAAGACTGTTTTTTTTTTAAACAAAACATAGCAATAAAATAATTAAGAAGAAATCCAAACTAAGCAGTAGCATTACGCTACTCCTCAGCAGCATTAATATGAGATGGTCACAATAAGGAAATACTGTTTTGTTGATGCTGAGATAAATGCATTAGCAGATATGTCGCTGGTTAGACCACACTGATCCCATCATGCAGAGGTTTTAAGTCTTTCTTAGGTTCCGTCTTAAAATATGACTCTTTGGCCAAACAGCATACCTACGTGAGTCCCTGTTTTTGTATGGTGTGGTAACAATCTTTGATGATGTTTACACTTTGACACCAGTAGGATTCTACTGATTCAGTCATCTCCAAGAGTGACTTCAGCACACAGGTGTCATACAGGACTACCTGCAGACATTTTCCCCTGCAGATACAGAAGACTGATGATGATGAACAATGCTACAGCACAGCACTGCTCTTTGATAAGAACAGAGAAAGATGCAACTCTTCTGCAAAATCTGTAACCATTGTAAGATGAGATTTTATTTCCCTGAAGTTTTCTCCATTCTGTTACACTGCAACATATTTCCCCTGCATTACCTTTTACACAAACTGAAGAAAAAACCAAACTAAATTGTAGGTTGGAAACTCAGAATACTACAGCTTTTGCTTTTTGTAAAAGGCCACTGGAAATTTCAGTATTATTTATTAAAAGAGCGTAATGTCCTAATTGTAGTCAAAAGAAAGCAGAGGTCTGAGTCAGGAATTGTGTATCATTTCATACTTTTGAAATCAGCCTTGCTGATATTGATTCTGCTCCTCCATCAGTTCTCTAGATATGCTTCAGTTTTCATCCCACGCCCACACTGTAATCCCATTCTACTTCAGCATTTCTTTTCCCTTCTATATAAATCCAGTCTTCTACATATGTTCATTTTTTTAATCTGAAAGAACTGATGTAGAAAAAATCATTCAGCTGCCAGATTTTTTTCTGTCAGTCTTCTCTGTCCCCTACAACAACTTTTGCTACAGATCTCACTGAAAGTTAACTGTCTTAACTTCTTATATACTTAACCAATTTATTTATTTTCCAACTGTGCCCTACTTCCTTTTTTTCCACACATTCCTACCCTCATTTGGTCCCATGCTCAGCCATCCTCTATCACTTACGCTTTCTTCCTTATATGCCCTTCTACTAAATTCAAATATTATTTGCCTGTCATTGTTAATAACAATATTGACTTTTTTATATATCTACTGTTGCATGGCAAGCACAGTTGTTAGCAACGCATTCATTTATCTCCAGGTACTTCATATTTCTACTTCGCCTCCTTTCTTCTACTCGTTGTAAAACACAACAGTGTTCATCACTGCTATTTGTTTCTTTAATTACAGCAAAATACTGAAAATCTAAATATATAAAGTAGCATGGCAGCTATTAAAAAGGCAGTGCCAGCACAACTCAAAGAACGGTTGTACCACATCAGAATTCTTCTAGATGGAGAGATGAAGCAATAAAGCATTCACTTTACAGCTGCAAAGAAAGGTACTAAGCTCACATTTAACTATGTAAAGGATGACCCGTGTAACACAATCTCTACATAAAATACATTACTTAGATGCAACGATCAAATCATAACAATTTGGGGGCAAAATCTTCAGTTCTGTGACAACAGAGATGGTAACAACAACAAAACCAAAATGTGGAAAGAAATTTAACTCAAAACCTATTCATCTATTAAAGATATTTTGACGAAAAGGTGTTGCCCTTGTATTCCAAGTCTATTACACCTTTCCTTTCATTCTTTTCACTTTTTTTTTTTTCACAAATCCACAAGGGAACAAGTGGATTTATGTTTTACAGAAAGAAAACCCCTTGTTACTGGCATGTGAAATAAATCCAGCTGAGATTAACAGCTGTAACAGTGACAAATAGGACATGACTTGATGGTAAAATGGAAAAGTTGTAAGACTATCACCACTCATCTGTTGACTTAGAAATGTTTCTTCCGCATTGTAGGTGATATGATAGCAAGCTATGTTTATGCAATGATATATGCTCTTAAAACAAGCAACTCAGAAGACTTAATTCCTGAAATTTCATTTGAAATATTTGAGCAGATAGTTCCCATTCAGGTATAATGTACAACAATGAGAGGGTTGTTGGGGATGTGAAGGCTGAAGGCAGCCTTGGCTACAGTGGAATGGGATGGTGGAATTCAGGACCCTGAGAGGAGAAAGGAGGGCAAAAAACAAGATCACAACCCTAGGCTTCAGGAGAGAAGACTCTGGCATCTTCAAAGATCTCCCTGAAAAAGTCCCATGGGATAAGGTTGTGGAGGGTAAGAGGCCAAAGAAAGCTGGTTAATATTCAAGGATCATCTTCTCCAAGCTCAAGAGAAGTCCATTCCAGCGAGTAGCAAGTCAGGAAAAAGATGCCAAGAGGCATGCATGGATGAACAAAGAGCTCCTGGCAAAACTCAAACACAAAAAGGTAGAAAAGAAAGCATGCAGAAGGTGGAATCAGGGACACACAACAGCGGAGAAATACAGAGACATTACCTAAGCATGCAGGGATGACGTTAAGAAAGCCAAAGCTCAAATGGAATTTAATCTGGCCAGGGATGTCAAAGGCAATCAGAGGGACTTCTATTAGTAGACAAGTGACAAAGGAAGGATAAGGCCCATTGCTGAATGAGGCAGGGGGCCTGGTGACGCAGGACATGGAAAATACTAAGGTACCAAATGCCTTCTTAATGCAGTCTTAAGTAGCAAGACTGGCCTTCAGGAATGCCAGGCCCCAGAGACCAGGGAGAAAGTCTGGAGCAAGAAAGACATACACTTGGTGAAAAAGGATCTGGTGAGGGAATACTTAAGTAAACTGGGCATATGTAAGTCTGTGGGCCCTGATGTGATATACCCACAAGAGCTGAGGGAGCTGGCAGATGCCATTGCAAGGCCTCTCTCAATGACCTTTGAATGATCATGGTGATTGGCAGAAGTGCCCAAAGACTGGAAGAGAGCAAATGTCACCCACGTCTTCAAGAAGGGGTAGTAGCACCTGGGGTACTATAGGCTGGTCAGCTTCCCCTCAATCTCCAGAAAGGTGAAAGAGCAGTGAATCCTGGAAACCAGGCAGATGAAGGACAAGAAAGTAGCCAGTAGTCAGCACAGATCCACCAAAGGAAAGTCACACTTTCTCAACTTGAGAAACTTCTACACTGAATGCCTAGCCTGGTAGATGAGGGGAGAGCTGTGGATATTGTCTACCTGAACTTCAGGAAGGCTTTCAATGCTGTTTCCCACAAGATCCTTACAGAGAAACTGTTTGGGTTGGATGAGCAGACAGTGAGGTGCACTGAAAACTGGCTGAACAGCCCTTGCCCAGAGGATGGTGATGAGTGGCACGAAGTCTGGTTGGAGGCCAGTAACTGGGTCCAGTCTTGTTTGACATCTTCATTAATAATCGGGATGATGGGGCAAAGTGCATCCTCAGCAAGTTCGCTGATGGCACCAAACTGGGAAGAGAGGCTGATACACTAGATGGTTGTGCTGCCCTCCAGAGGGACCTCAACAAGCTAGAGACATGGGCCAACAGGAACCTCATGAAGTTCAACAAGGGGAAGTGCAAAGTCCTGCCCCTGGGGAGGAACAACCCCAGACACTAGTTCAGGCTCAGGGCTGCCCAGCTGGAAAGCAGTTTGGCAGAATAGGCCATGGTGGTCCTGTGGACACCATGAACATAAACCAACAATGTGCCAAAGCAGCAAAGAAGGCCAATGGTAGCCTGGGCTCCACTGAACAAAATACTGCCAGCAGGGCAGGGAGGTGATCCCCTTCCTCCACTCAGCACTGGTGAGGCCCACACCTGGAGTCCTCAGTCCAGTTCTGGGCTCCCCAGTACAAGACAGACTTGGACATACCAGAGAGAGTCCAGCAAAGGGCCACCAAGATAAGGGACTGGAGCATCTCTCACATGAGGAAAGGCTGAGAGAGCTGCGACTTTTCTGCCTGGAGAAGGATCTGAGGGGGGATCTCATCAATGTATATAAATACTTGGAGGGAGGGTGCAGAGAAGGAGGGGCCACGCTCTTTCCATTGGTGCCCAGTGACAGGACCAAAGCAGTGGGCACAAACTGAAACACAGGAGGTTCCCTGTGAACATCAGGAAACATTTTCTCCCTGTGAGGGTGACTGAGCAGCAGCACAGGTTGCCCAGGGAAGTGGTAGAGTCTCCATCCTTGGAGATAATTCAACAGCCATCTGGGAATGGTCCTGGGAATTGGCTCTCGAGCAGGGGGTTGGACCAGATGACCTCTAGAGGTCGCTGCCAATCTCAAACATTCAGTGATTCTGTGATTCTGATCTGATGGACCTTCTAAGTATAGTCAAGTAGAAGACTGGGCTCCAGAACACACTGTCAACTAATCTAAAGTATTTTTATTAACACAATACGTTTTGACCACAGCATTAAAAAAAGCAAATACATTTCTTCTGTGATTGAAATAATGCTCATCATAGGTTCTTCCTCAATTTATATAAGCGTCTGCTTAGGATAAAACATTCACATGATGAAGTGAAACCTCAAAGACTGATTGAGATCAAGCAAAAAGTTTCTCGCTAACCTTATTCCAGTGTTTTACCTTCAGAATTTCTCAGCTGCATTTCTGTTTTTCTCTGGTGATTTGTTTTCATCTGATAAATCATTCACAGTGATTTCTTCTCATGTGAACAACATATTCTACTCTTCTATGATGAGGAGCAGATTCTTTTGGGTAATGTAAGCATTCAGTCATTTTATTCCAATGAATCAACACAACTTTGTGTTTGCTTGTGTCAGGGATCTGATTATTGTACTGGGAAATAAATTAGTATTAATCTATGCAACAGGTAAAGCTTGAGTAACAGCAGTTGCAACTCTCATTATATTGTCCCATTTAACCCTGTTAGGGCTGGCTCGCCTCTGCTAATGGGAAAGCTATTCAGTGTCTGTGCCCTTTCAGCTTCTTATATTCCTGCTGTGGCTGCTAATAAAATGCAGAAATTCATTATGACTGGTGGTTTTCCTGCACCTGATCACAAGGAACAAGTCTCAGACCTCCAGCTTATTTAGTGCTGCAACATTAACATTTATCTTACATTTCTGAAAATGTGAAAAAAAAACAACCATAAAAAACAATCCACACAAATTCATTTTTTTCTTTTGAATTTTAAGCAGTTTTCCATGAGGTGAGGAAGGCTAAGCAAAAGCCCTTTTCTTCTTCAGAACATGATAAGCAGTACTTAATCCTTCTTACAATCCAATCCTTATATTGCAAGAAGCTATTAAAGACATTCTTGTGGTCAGTCTCTAATTTCCTTCACTTGCTTGTGGAGCTCCCTGAACAAGAAGTTTCACTGGAGGAAAAATCTGGCAAGAGTGTTCTAAGAGAAAGGGATACAAAATACCATTTACCTACTGATCACTGAAACTATACTCAGCATTTCATTCAAACTTCAGAGCTCACCTGGAAAACAGATCTTCCACTCACACTAGGTTATTGTTAGCTGAGTATCTCACAAGGCTGTGCTCTGACTTCAGTAAGCTCCAAAGAAATCTCATGCACTTTGCACCAGCCCATTTGAATGTCACAGCAATTTTTTAGTATCTCCCTAACTGTTGCAAATCATGCTTTAAGTTTTATTACACAGGATACTTCTGCAGCGCTGTCTAGCACGCAACTATTTCCAAGAGCTTCAAAGTATCTGAAAATCATTAATCACCCACAGTACTGCATGTGAGACAACAGGATACTGTGGCAGCTTGTGCAGCCAGCTTCTTAGAAAATTTGCCTTAAACAGCTCTTCTTTTGTCCAGTGACAGTACTCTTATGCTCTGCTTATGAAACATGAAGAAATTCTATGTACTTTTTAAAAATACATTTTCATAAATAACTCTCAAATGGTGTTATCTCAAGTGCAACACAAAAGTTGCAGTTTTAAAGGAATTTTTTGCTACAATAAATCAGTTGTTATGACAACTTATCAGTGGCAAGAAAGATTAAATATAAAAAACCAGAAAGCACTAGCATCATGCAATATAAATGACTGTTGTCCGATTAAAAGCTGACACCGTACACATTTTGGTTTTAGGGCCGCACCTTACATTTTATAAAATAAAAATACTCACACAACTAAATGCATGCATTTAAGAACAACACTGAGTTTCAGATCCATTAAAATATTTTGACTGTTCTCCTCAAAAGCTTATCTTCCACTAAAATTCTGCACTTGAAATTTTTGAGCTGTTGAAGTATACGCTTGCCATCACCATTATGCACTTCATTTGCATTAATTATTGCAAGTCTTTCACAATCATGCCCTGTACTTGATTTTACCCTCATAGGAGGGTAAAATACCCTCATATTCTCATGGCATACACCTATAATGTGTATTTGTTTTGGCAGTTATCTCTCTCCTTATTAAAAAAGGACCTTAAGTTTCCTCAGGAGGACGACATACATATAAAACACGTTAGATTCATTCTTATTATGTCTATCTGAGACAAGTCCATTCTCCACTTGTTTGTGTTTCCTGTCTCTGTGTCTAACATATATAATGGTCACCTGTTTCTCTTCTTCCGATGCTCTCTGTTGGAATTTTCCGATTCACTGCCACTGCTGGTGTTACAGCGAGACCGTGATCTGGAGAGGAGAAAAACATCATCTCAAGATGAATTTGTCTACTAACACCTTGTGAGGAGTACTGAAGTTAGAAACAAGGAATGATGAACACTGCAAAGGCATTAGTAGGAAAATGAAAATTAAAACACTCTAGACAGCTTGTCTACACCTGAAAGTCATATTATCTGTTTTTAAATAATTAACTGCTTCAGAGGCGGTGCACCCAGAGAGCAGTCTCAGGTGAATGCTATTTTCCTTTTGAATCACTGCACTGCATTTTTGTTTATTTTATTTTATATTTTATTTTATTTTATTTTATTTTATTTTATTTTATTTTATTTTATTTTATTTTATTTTATTTTATTTTATTTTATTTTATTTTTCAGTATTCTTTGTGTACATCCAACAGTGAAATGTTTCTTTGAGGTGTGAAATGTTTTGTCTTTAAACTCTATGCATTCTGGCTCTTTTCTTACAGCATATTGTGGGACACCCAACAGAAACGACACAGTAAATCTGGTTTTGCAGACAAAACAAAACAATGCTTTTTTCTATTCACCTCCACTTCCACAGGGCTTCTAGTAAGTTCATACCATTTTTCAGGTATGTCACTTGAAGCTTCGAAAGGAAGGCAGGCAGGCAGGCAGTAAGAAAGAAACACCACTAAGACTGCGACTCTGCTATCTTTGTAAGTACAGTATGGCTGGAGGGCACAGATTGGCAGGTGTCTGTATCAGCACCGCTTTGGGATGGCCCGATGCGGAGCTACAAAGATGGTGCATCATGTGAGGAAAAAAAAGGAAATAAAGCAGTTACTTCAGTATCGCCTCTGACTGTGAAGCTTCGAATGGTAAAGGGACATTTACGGCTCCGATTATTTATTCCTGAAAAAGACTGGAACATGCTGATGCTGAACTTTGAGAAGAAAATGGGCACACACCTATCTACAAGCAAGCTCCTCTCAGGAGAGAAAAGTGCTTGGCCACAACTGTCAGAGATCCTTAAATCCTTGATTGCCACTGATCAACATTTTGGAGCAGACAGACCAGCTGTCAGGGCTCTGGCCCTAGAAACCAGGACTCCATTACAAGCAAACTCCCCTCAACAGAGAAAAAGGTACCAAAAATCACACCGTGGCAGGAGAAGTTCAAGATAAAACATCCTGTCTGCTCAAATTCAAGATCAGCCTTTCTCTAGCTTTTCAGGAATGGAAATCTGATCCACCGTTTGGATACTGCACATCAAATTACCTTGTGTTCCCTGTCAGGAAAGCACTTGCGGGGAGACAGAAGCGCTGCTGAGCTGTCAGCTCAGTGGCAGCTGCTCATGCTAGCTGTCAGAATATTACCTTTCACTCAATATTAAACTTAGCTTTTACTGAACTGATTAAAATATCAAAAACGGAAACAAAGGTGGTTTTCCAAGTCAGGTACAAGAACACATGCGATCATCCTGGTCTTCTATAATTAGAAAGCACCTTTGATCCTTTTTTTTCCTGTTTTCTTGGTCATGCAATATATTTGATATTTTGCATGTGGTATATCTATAAGCTCTGACACACGGAACAAGAAAGAAGGTATAGTCAGTTTGGCAAGAGACAGAGAACAAAGATAGTCCAGGAGGGGGCTTAAGGGCTGGGGTGGGTTGCAAAATTTGGTATTTCAGAAGAACAGTCAAAAAAGAAGGCTCATATGCTGGTGCAGCCATTTTCTGATCAAAATGAGAGTAGCCAAATTGTGAGAAAGTAGAGAAGGTCTGTTCCTATATACAATAACAAACCTGTATGTTTGTATCACATGATTCTATGATACAGCAGGTATAGCCTTTGGGAAGAGGTCCCTTCTAATCACTGGAGTTTTCCACTTGAGACACCTAGCTACATCCTCTCAGTTTTATATGCTGGGCATCTACCACAGGACTACCCCTGGCAGTTTGTAATAGTAACGTCCTTCAAAAAAATAATCTGTTATCTCATAATAGGTGCAAAGTATGTGAGCACTTTCCCTGACTTCCCATGATTGTCCATCCCTGAGATGTTTGTATCTCTGCCAGAGCTCCTTTCCTGTGCGGCAGCAGTGAATCAGATCCTGGCAGTGCCTCCTCTCCTTTGCAAGCTTCAAGAGACTCTAAATGACTTCTAAATGCACTGCACTGTCCCCTTTTCCAGCAGCCAGGGCAGGAGCACAGGAGCGAGGAGATGCACAGCACAGAGTGGTGGCAAGCAGATGCACTACAGAAATCCAGATGCAAAAATCTGCCAAAAGCTGAAGTTGTTGAAAGGCACATCTGAATTCACACCACCAGTTTATTTGGAAATGCGACAACTAGTCAAGACTGCACAGGGGAGAAAAAAAAAGAAAAGAAAAAAAAAAAAGGAAAGTAAAAAACCAAAAAAGAAGCAGCTTAAATTCAGGTAAAATGTGCAAGACAGTGAGAAGACCTTAAGAAGTTACACATGTCTCTGCACCTGAATTTTTCAGGACAATTAATCTCAAATGATAGTACACTTGCTTTCAAAACAGATTGATTAAAGTGGGGTGGAAGGCTGGAGAAGTCAAAAACAAAATCTGCAGATCCAAAATCCAAAAGCTGAAACTTCTGGAATTGACTTTCAAGTTGCAGACAAGCCTTTAGTAAATTTCCACAAACTGCTTCTACCACGGTGTGCTAACAACTTGCAAGGCAGCTTGTAGGAATCTGTGCTGTGATGAGGTTATGCTAGAGACTGTTTTATCAAAAGTAAGACAGGAAAGAAAAAAATAAATAGGTGCAACACAATAAGCCTTTTAAACAAGAAGACGGGGGAAAAGGAAGGGAGGGAGGGATGCAAGGAACTAAAACATGATCAGTACCTTCGCTATCATTTCATGGCTGCTATAGATTATATATTTACCTTCTCCTTTGCTTTAAATCTGAATCTTCACCACTGTTTTGATTTTTCCTGTGACATTAAAGAAGTTTTAATGAAATGCCATAGGGACACTTAACACAAATACACAAAAACTCCCATCTTAAAAAAAAACAACCATGAACAATCCCCCCCAAACTTCACAAAGGTGGTCTTTTTCAGGATGATTTAAGGCAGAGAAAAGAGGGTATGTGCTTGTTTTAAGCTTCTCAGGACATCTCTAAATAAGTTGCGAAGGTATGATCCCATTCAAGTTCTCATTGCAAACCCTTGACTTCCAAGGTTAAGTACGGTATGCTGGCCTGTAGACTTTCCTACTGTTTCCTGCATAGCAAAGCCTGACGTTTTCTTCCTAATTCCAGTATAAAGTGCATAAACAGGACAGCTATTGTTATTAAACAGTTGAAAAAGGAAAGTGCATGAATAAAACCAAGATTCAGGAAGACATAATTTGGTTAGAATCTATCTGCTATTGTCAGTCTTCACAGTCTCACATACGAGATAAGACTTGTAAAAACATTTTGTGCCGGCCCAAGAGAAAACTTGCTATTGGCATGACCACCTGTCCACCAAGCAGATCAGCCAAATGCAAATCCCAGATGATAATCACTTTGCATCTCAAAAAATTTCCTACTGCATAGCACAACAACACTGTTCTGTTCTTGGTACAAGACAGTTCTGCATTGCACATCTTCATTCCTTTGTTTTTACAGAGCTCAACAAGTCCTTTTGACAACTAAGCTAGCACTGGATCTGAAAACCCTTTCAGGAAACACATTGCTGTTAACATTTATAAGGGCTCTGTCCAACAGGGTAGATCAGCATAACCCTACTGACTCAGAGAGCGCTATGCTGATTTACTTTAACTTAGGCATGAGGTCACTAAGCATACACCATGTTCTAGACATCTCATGGCAGATAAAAGGTCTGGAGCAGCTCAGAAACCTGACAAATATATAAGCTCCAGATCTAACTACATTTTCTCATAGATAGAGCTGTATCTTCAGAAATTCCTTTGCAGACCCCTGCTTTCAAAGCCAAACAGGTGATCACTTCAGAGATGCTTGAAGGAGATGTGCTCATAAGGCAGTCCTAGAAGACTGTAATGAATATGGCGCAGTAGCTATGCTTGTCTATACGTCACAGCAGATCACAGCAGCAGGGTTCTTCAGCAATGGAAGCACCTTCTCCGCTGGATGTATCATCTCAGGTAACATGCAGCCTCTCAAAACTGTACCACTTCAGAACTGTCCCTGTAATTCACACTTCAGACATACTCTAGGACACACAGCCCAAAATCTCCATCCATTTAATTTTACTCTTCTAAGTTACTCAGTTCAGCAGGTACCCATTAAAAACTCATTAAGTATCTCGTAACTGTATTTTTGCTGGTATCCTTTCTAATGTAAAGTAATTCACACATGGGACTGTTGAAGACAGCTTTATGGCTCATTTGTTTAAGCTTTGTTGCACTTAAAGCAAAGCACTGTGCTTAAAAACACCACTCTGTATTAGAAGCTCATTGTCAAGCAAGCAGCATTCATCAATCCTTTCCTTCACAAGGGAAAAATGGCTGCAGCAACGGAAAGGATCTTTCATGTGCCAATAATGCAATTTCTCTAGTAGCCATCACAGCAAACAAGCAAAAAGCCTGACCAAAGCTTACTTTCTGAAAGCAGATCTGGTATTCTTGCTCATGTTTTTTTTTTTTTTTTGACTAACAACTGGCCCCTAGAATACTCCTTTTCCCAGGACTCAGCTATGTCTCCAAGAGCCTTTAGTGAACACAGAGCACGCAAGACCTCAAGCTTTCTACTGTGAGACGCTAACAGTATCTAACCACAGGGCTCTTACCTCCTCCGGACTGGCTGTCCAGACTCATTCTCACTGCCACCTGATGGATTCCGTCGTCGAGAGTAAGGAAACTTTGGTGATTTATTGCGGTCACTGGGAGAATTATACAGTCCACTAGGGTTAAAAAGGAAGAGCAAACAGTCAGCTTTAAAACTTCCAGGAGAGTTAGGCCAGTGAACTAAGATTCAGCCTACAAAAATGAGAAGGTTCACACATACATAGGTACATATTGAGCTATACATGTACATGTATGTGTGTGTGCTATGTAAATACAGACTGTATTGCTTTCCAGCCATAAAAATTTTAGACTGAACCTTGAAAACGTAGGAAATGCCTCTTAGCATTGCCAAACCAAAAGCTCAAAGCTCACAAAATGTATAATAAAGTATATACATATCACAGAATCACAGAACGGTTTGAGTTGGGAGGATCCTCAAAGATCATCTAGTTCCAATCCCCCTGCCATGGGCAGGGACACTCTGCACTAGATCAGGTTGCCTATCCTCTTAGCATAATAAAAGTTCCAGGCTTTAGCATGAGTTACCCAATCCACAGCTGGGCATTCGAATGCACCTCTATTCTTTATGTTTTCCACGGATATAAGTATGAAAGTAGTGTTCTTGTCACGACATATGCCTTCATCACAGATCTAATGCTTGGGACAGTGAAACAATTTTATCTACAGCTCTCTGATGTTCATCCACATAACCCTCTGTCAATCATGTGGAGGTGTTTCAAGCTTCATGTTATTCACTTAAGCCTGGGTAGGACCCAATGGGTTGGGTTGTTACTGAATTAGATGTAGACTATCAAATGTATATATGGATCGTCCTGTGACACCTTCCTACAGAAGTGCAAGGATCTCTTTCAACAGTGTAACAGAGCCTGCGATGCAGTACATACCACCCTGAGGTCTACTGATGTTCCACACCTTCTTGGAGAAAGGATGCTAAATGCAACCTCACATCTTTATTCAACATTACTTAGCCCTTTTCACTATGGGGTAAATATGAAATTCCAGTTAAGGTATTTATTTCTGCTTTCCTAAAACTCTTTGACCTTCAATTTGAATACATTCTTTTCTACCTGCTTCTTCAGACTGCTGATTACAGCACTGCTCTCTATGGTTGAGAAGCTGCCACATTTCACATCAATGGTATTTATTATTAGAAGCTGTGAAAACCTCTGTGCAGCATACAGTCTGCTTATGTGTAACCCTTTAGAATAGATGGCCTTGCAAAAACTCAATTCTAACATTCTTTGGCTCCTGGGGAATCTAACTTCCTGCTACCCTGAGGGCAGTTTTAATACCAGAGCCACAATGTGACAAGCTGGCACCACTTCTTCTTTAAAAATCACAAATAAACATCTGTCCTAGCCAGAGAGTATTTGCACACTGCCTCATAGTTACTCTGAAAACTCTTGATGTTTACCGACAAAGCACACGGTAAAACGTCATGGTGCCCCAAAAGACACACCATGGATAGATCTCAATCACCACATAAAACCAGGACTGTACTGGATTACACTTAATGTGCCATCTGTTTCAATGGCCTGTTTCCAACAGTGGCCTACAGGAGGCAAGATGTTGAGCACATGTGACAGCTCCCCAGTCCCCCACTACACCCAGTCCAGGGAATTTATTGAGCCACCTGCTAGACCACTGTCTTCAGAAACCCTTGGGGATTTTTCTTCCGAGACTTACCCAGCTTCTGCCAGGAAGCCACCAACTTCCACCATCCCTTGTAAAGGAAGACCACAGATCTCCTACTCATGGCGAGTCACCACTCACTACCTTTCTCAATACTTTTAAACCACCTCCAATAGCTTCATCTGAAGACCACAAGTTCTTTTTCACTGGAAAAATACAATCCTGATCTTTTTCTCCTTTCCCCATACTACTCATGAGTTTCTAGGCCACACCCCCTGAAATGATCACTTTCCCAGACTGAAGAAAGTCTTGCCTGGCCTATTCTTTTGCTCCTTGTACAGATTTCCTGCAGAGCCATTTAGACCTTTGATTACCCTTGCTGCCCCTCTCAAAGTCTTTTCCTTTTCCTGAGATAAGGACATCAGAACTGCACTCACAATTCATGGGGCAAATATGTGATCCACAAATTTATATAGTGGCATAATGCTGTTCTCTTTCCTTTCTAATAATTGCTAATTGTTTTCCTGATTGCTACGTAGTTGATGCTTTCGTGAAGTTATCCATCATAACTCCCCAGCACCTCATTTTACTCAGAAATCTAGGGTTATTTTTTTGCCTCGTATGCCTCCCTATGTACTTACTGACTCAACGTCATCCACCATTTAATGACTCATCACTCATACTTTAGGGGTCTTTCTGCCACTCTTCACAGACAACTTTCACTGTTACTATCCTGAACAATTCTGTCCAATCATCAAACCTTATCAGCCCTTTTCCAGGTCTTTGAAAAACACATTCAGTAGCAGAGGTCTATGAACAGGTCTCTGTGGAAAGTCACTGCTGACTCACCCACTGACCACTTCCATCTACACCTACTTTCCTAATTTTTTACTGATCATTTATCCATGACAGGGCCTATCTTTTTATATGCAATACAGATTTATTGTGACCCTGTTAATATATTATTATATAAATATCCTTCAAGCTATTGCCACGGCATGATATTTACCATTGCACAATACCTAAGACATCATGCCTCGCCTTACCTCTGTGGGCCATTCTCCTCCCACGGTGCACTTGTTTTACTTCTTTGGGTTTCTGGACTGTTTTCATTTTTCATCTTTTTAAAGCTAAATAAAAGTACAGATATTTTTTTTTAAACCCATAGTGTACAGATCACATGTTCTCTCCCCCTGACCTCTTAAAAAATAACCTTAAAGGCATACAGTCATTACAGACACCCATCCTGGCATATAGCTGTTTGCTTGCTATGTGCAAGAGGGCGAACAGCTGCTATGTTGAAGAATCTCTTGCAGAAAGACAGATTAGGGGGGAAAAAAAAAAAAAGACCTGAAAATCAGCTCTACAAGCTCATAATTATGGCTGCACTGAGCAGAAAAAAAGGTCAGTCTTGTCTTAGAATAAACAGGAACAGATGCTTAAGCAAAAAGGGCTAATAATAAGGCAAATATACAATATGGTCTCACTGTCTTCCACAATATGCATTTAACAGATTACCAAAACAGAGGCTTTATCTGCTTTTTATTCTACATAGCTCTTGATGGAATTTTCTTCTATGGCTTTACTTACACAATTCTTGAACATTTTTGCATTTTTGGCATAAATAGTGCCTGGTAGCAGCATGCTCCAGTACTTAACTATGGCTCAAATACTTAATTTTGTCTCAAAACTTCCACCTCATTCGAAACTTCCATCCTGTGTTCCTCAATAGTTGTGTGCTTACAGAAAGAAAAAAAGCCCTATGAACGATGGTTCTCAGGTCACGAACTCCACGCCATAATTATTTTTTTTAAAATACATTTTTAGCAACTGTCTCATCTCTTTTCCAAATGAAAGAATCAGAGACTATTTAATGTCTCACTGTATAGGAGTCACCACAATAGCTCCGATTATCATATTTTTCTACCATTTTTCTAGATCTATAGTACCTTCTTTAAGATAGGAGCAACAAAGGCAGAACCGATAACTATTCAAAACATGACAAACCACAGGTTCATAGAGTAGCATATTCTTCTCATTCCTTCCCCAGTAACTCCTTAGGTTTTCTTTTTGCTAGACACTGAGCGTAGATCTGACAACATGAAAGAGCTTCACTAACTGCAGCAAGGTAAAGTAACAGGACAGTCAAGATAGTCACCTGGCTCAAGAGATGTATCAGTGCCTGTATCCAGCCTACCGACGGGGGACAGGGGGAAAACCAGCAGGATGCTCCAATTCTTCCATTATTCCTACCATTCTCACAGTGTCAGGTTTTACAGCTTCCGACCCATTAATGCGCCCAGGTAGCCCGCTCACTGCCATTCCAAGTGCTGGAAGGTGGCTTCCAGCTGAAGCATGCTTTTGCACCCTTCTCGTCAATACTTAGTAATGCTTTTCCTGCATCGTCACCTCCAGAGCTCACTTCCTACACGAACAAGGAGTTCACCTGGTACAGAACTAGATAGCTACACTGATTTCCACTAAGCTCTTCAACAAGTACTGCTGACAGTAACTCACTACAAGCATTTACACAACGTGTCTTTCCAAACTGCAATTTAAGCAGCAAAAAAATCATAAAAAAGCTTTACAGATGCTTACATAGAGGACATAAGTCAGAGCTCTTTGCCCAGAGTAGGAGGTGACAGACTTGGCTTTTTGAAGGAATTGTGGCTACTTAACTCACTGATACACCTTTAACCTCAGACTTTGGTTACTACAGGTCACTGAGTTAATAATTTCATTCTCATACAGTGAACAAAATGCAAAGCTATAGTAAGTCAGCAGGAAAAGAAACGAAATTACACTTTTATCACCTAAATCATTTTCTTAATACTGCAACCATTATTTATTGACTCATATGTGCATTCCATCTATTCCCAAGCTTAAAAATACATACTTACTACAGACCAAGCAAGTAACTCAGGCAAGTATGTTTCAGTCCTGTACTGCAAAAAGCAACTGGTTTTGCACAGCATAAACTACGGGAACAATACTTGGATTGAAGTTGGGCTTAATGAAATTTTAATAGCGTTTTCAAATCTTGCAAAAGAGAGAGGCATAAATGATCCTGGGAGGTCAATTCACTGCATTAGATTCCTAAGTCATTATTCATTCAGGGCAGACACACACATTACAGCTAGAGAGCTACAGCATGGGAGCTCTTCAGATACTAACATTATCTCCAGGAATGCAGCTGTAAAAGGGACTGAGTTCATTCAAAGTATTTGAAAAGGGTAAGATCTGAATTTCACATGAGATTGCTGTTATTGGTGGGGTTTATGGTTTACCTTCAACTAATACTGCTCATGCAGAAATGACCAACTATGTATCTCAACAGTGAATGAGATGTTAAACTATGGAAACTCAGCTTGTAAGAGCTGCTGGAAGATATTTTGTAAGCATGACCAACAATTAATGTAAGAATTACACAGGATGGAATAAGCTACCAAACTGTAAATGCTTCACAAAGTACGTGTGCTGTCTGTCATGCATACAAGCCTGGCAGACCTGAAAGGTGCTTTACATGTGCAGAGAGAGATACAGAGAAAAACAAATCCATTTCTATATACGTTTGTATTTTCTGCTCAATGGCCTAGCTTCAGCTAGTAGCAAAATAAACTGTCTTTCAACCCATCAGTATTATTTTTTAAGGGCTAGAATATTGGATTTAAATTCCCTCAAATTGAAGAAGCAATTACATTCAGGTCTTCTTTTTTGGGGGGCAACTGTTCTAAATGTTGGGCAATAGGAGAAACACTATGCACCAAGTTTTTGCAGTAAATCTTTTAGACCCTTCTTCAGATGTCAGTCTAGATACTTACTATATGAAGCCAAGAGCTTCAAGGAGAGATCAAGCCAGAGTTGCTCAGCTCAAAAAAACCTGTCAGGGTTACTGGGCATGCAGAGACAGACATTCAGGCAACTAAGCAAAACAGTAAGGTGCCGAGTTTTTGACTCATGGTTTTGCCAGTTCCCTCTTTTTTGATTCAGGCACCCAAATTCCACCTAAAATTAAGGGTGGGGATACAAATCCCTTTTTGAATCTGAGCCTCACCTCTTTCTCTCAAATATGCCTAATAACCAGGAATGCACACTTCAGCACTGATAATTAAACACAGCAGACCGCACAAGCCCAGAGGAACCCTGGCACTTCACTGCTCCTAAGGATCAGGCACCACCACTCATGAATTTTGTTCTGGATTCACCAGTGTAATGGGTAATAGACTGCAAGATTAACAGACTGCTGGAAGAGAGGCCATGCCCAGCTCTTCCCTGCCCACACATCCCAAGCAGAGCTTGCCCTGTGCAGAAGCAGAAGACCAATGCCCTGAGCACCCTGCCAGCAGCCCACAGCTCCCAAGGGAGAGACTTCACAGCATGATCCTGACCAGTGTCCCCTGGGTCACTGTCTGGTTTTTTTCATATTTAAAACTGAGACTGTTTGCCTTCCCATTAACTTGTCACAACTGCTGGGTTTCCAAACTCTGTCACCTGAAACTCCTGTTCCAGGTTCATCAGAAGATCAGGGTTTGTTAAAATGAATTACTGCGCAACATTCTGTGACCTTTGTCAGCAGAAGATCAGACAGTCCTAAACTTAAGGGCAGGATAAACCAATAGTAATGATTACTAAATGTGTTCCTCTATCCAATGCAATACACAATCTCTTAAAAGCTGGAAGGGAACTACTGGTCTACGTACCTTTTCACAGGGGGAGGTGCAATAATTTTGGTAGTTCCTTCATTTTCCCCATTCGTTGTAATCTGGCTCATGTTCTTAGAACCTAAAAAAAAAAACCAAAACAAACCCAAAACACAAATCCTGTAGCGTACATGCTTGCACATCTATTCAGCATAATCATCTACTGAACACAGTGCGGCATACATGACAACACAAGACATCTGGTGCATGTATAAGGATCACCCTTTTGTGTCTTATCCTAATTTCTAGTTGCACCACATCACAAGAAAGTTTAACACCGGGGACATTCATTACTCTTCCACGTGAGATTGAGGAGTTGGAAGCTGTTCTTCTCACAGGGATGCTATGCCAGTGCCATCAGAAGGGAATTCCCTGATCAGTCACCAATGAGAAGAATGGTGTGAGGAGAATGCGAACTATGAAAAAGCTTGGGAATCTCCAGTGTAATAACTACGGTCTCTAAAACAATTGGTAGTTTAGATGATAAAGGAAGATGAATATGTTTGGGCTAAGAAACCATTTCAAATTGATGTAGTAACACAGTGCAACACAACAGTAATACACCATAAGTTATGATCAGGAAAATAGTAACTGTAAATGAATGGATTAGAAAACTAGTAATGTAAATAGAGACAACAGAGTAATACTCCAACAGAGACAGCTAAGGATCAGTTTCAATGAGTTAGAAACTCTTGGCCAATATTTTAAAGTTACCTGCCTAGTTTCCAGTTTTATGTCCCATACTCTTTCCATCTGATCCTGCACTTTTTGCACTGTTAGCACGTAAGTCCCCACCTGAGCCTTGCTGAGGAAGCAGGAGCAACATGCACTTTCTCCTTAGAGCCCCCATGTAACACGCTTCAAAGAAACACGTTTGTAGATTCATTATTTAGAAGTACCGACAGCCAAGTGAATCTGAATATTTCATATTGGGTTAGTGTGAAAGTGCCATGACAGGACTATGCTCTGCAGACGTATACAGTTCAGTATCATGAACAAGAACTGTTCTGTTCAGCTTGGTACGTAGTAATATACTAATTATCCAGACAGGTTGGTTCCTACTGGTTCTATAGTTCTAGTTTCCATGCTGTGTTATAAATATTTATCTGAATTTTTTCTTCAATTCACATATTCTCTTTCCATCTAACTGGCAATTTCAGTAATTTCTTAAAAAAATATTACCACCTCCAGAAACAGATGTTAAGTAAAATAACAAAGCAACATCACTGATGATCTGCCTCAGCTCTGGACAGGATTCTGAGCATATTCACTGAAGATAATGAAACAGATTGACTAAGTCTGTAAGATCACTAACAAGGAAATACTATGTCCTCTGGGGAGAAGCAACAGCATCATAGTGTTGTTAAAATAGTCATACAAACTCAAAGCCTTTTTGTTTGGCTGAAACTAAAGTATAGTATCTTAAATTAAGCTGTGGCAAGATTTTGCATTATAAACTTTCTCCACAGTATCAGAGAAATAATTTCTCCACAATCTTCCTCAACTTTCCATACCACTTCTCTAACATACAACATCTCTGGGCTCTCCTCACCTTCAACACAAATACTTGAGATACCCTAAGGCATCTTGTCTGGCCATCGATTGCTACTCCTACAGGTTAAATCTGCTAGTCTTCTGGGGATGCCTCATACGCTGCAGGGGGTCTCAAGTGGCCTTAGTCACCTTTGCTTCAGGAACTCTGCCAAACCCTTTGCAGGTGTGATCTTACCACTTTTAATGATGTAGTTTACTCCTTTCCCTGCTTAGGTTTTCAGAATAATGCCTGGCTGGGGAGGGTAGCAGGCTGGGTCCTCTCTTGTATAATATTTGCTCCTTCAAGGCACCTACTGTTGTTTATGCAAGCATAAGCATTAGGAAGAATTTGGAATATTCTGCAGAAGGAAATGCAGAATGCGCAGAGATTCACAAACAGAACTGAAAGTTTTGGCACTCTGAATGAACCCTCTACTTTATACAACAAGAGACAACCAACTCTACAGATATTTTGAAGCACTGCGTATCTGCCCATACAGTTAGTTTCTGTTTTCAAGAATGAAGCAATAGCTCCACTGCCACTGTGAACTGCTTGGTAGAAAGACAGAATTACTGAATAAAAAACTTTCTTGAATTAATGTGGATGAGAAAACTATCAGAAAAAGAATCATTAATCTTCACTGAGGCCATAAAAGGCTGCTACATAGATTCTTCCTTTGACTTCTAAAAAGAGAGGGATGCCTACAGTCAAAAATCACAAATAAACAAAGATGACGGCACATAAGAACAGGAAGCAGAAACTTCCCACCTTTAAGGAAGGTGCTGGTAGTGAAATGAAAATGGAGTAGGTCAAAGTGTTAAACTATAATGATATCTCAGGGGTTCTGACCATATTTTCTTGTATGCAGATACATTTATCTTGCCTTTCCTAGGCCATCAAATACATAAGATAAAATAACCCACTATAATAATTTGGCCCACGGAAGTATTGAAATCAGAGAAGATATGGCTTTTTCAAACAAAGGAAATAATTTCAGCTCTTCGGGTATTACTGTGTAAGCAAGGTAGCTTCCAATTAAGGCCCTCGGAGTGCTCGTAACTTGACAGAGCAGTAAGAACTCACACTCCAAAACGTGTCATAGCTATGAAACAACTGCCAGAAAAAGAGCCAAGGTTCAAGTGCTATAAAAGTAATAGTCACCTCCAGAACTGATCCTTTGCTGTGTTTGGCAATAGCTGTACCATTCTGCTGTCGTCTCCTGTCAGGCAATGGGGGGTTTATGTGATGTCCACCTGAATGCAGAAAGTCTGTGATGCCTTTGACACTCCGTCGGTGCCCTTCATGAAGGCTGTTGCTGCAGAGACTACATGGGGCACCCCAGCTTTTGGAGCAACCAATACTAGTAAATGCTAGAAAAGAAGCACCTCCTTCCTACTGTTCAGTTCCCTGGTTGCCACTCTGCTATTTTAACAAGTACTTAGTTTAGGTAAAACCAAACAAAAGACAACATACCAGTGACTATCACACAGAGGCAGAATCCACCCAGAAACACAAAACAGGTTTCTATTGAGACAAGACTTCATATTAGCCATGTTTGACTCCACCCCTGCCCACAACAAAGACCTTTGCTTTGCTTTTTTAAAAAAAAAACACACTCTTGCTCTACGTTTTTTTTTACAAATAACTAGCTTAATTAGGAGCTTTCTGTGCACATTAATAGAAACTCTCATAATTGCCTTTAAGTATATTCTACTTCATGTGTCTTCTACTAACTAGAGTACTGTTCTACCAGCACACACCTCTGTATCATACAGTATTCCTAATATAAAATACGCTCCAGAAAAACTGTCCAAACACTAACCCCATGGCAATAACTCATTTATACAACTGTTTCTTGCACGCCAACATAATAGCCCTCTCAAAAATACCTTAGATAACCAGAAATCTTGAATTTCTCACTTGTAGCAGGTTTTCCTGGTTGTTTACCTTTTGTCAGATAAATTCTTGTCAGCATTCACTGCACTGAACATTTCCAGTAAGGCGAATGCACATACTTTGACTCCCTTTTACAGCCATCTTGATGCTAATTTGTGCATTCAATTTAAATAGACTATTACATTTTTAAAAATTCTGATGTCCAAATCCTCAGAAGCCTGGAAAGCTAATTAGCTTGTCGTAACTGTTTCTTATCAGCTAAAGGCACTTCACTGACGCTACCTGGAAGCAGTGTTCCTATTTAGATCTATTAATTTGAGCAGAAAATAGTGTGATCAAAAGGAAAACATGTATTAAGAGCTCATGCTTTGCACTCTGTGTTTCTAAGAACCTATAAAAATGAATGGACTTGCATACGCCGACACTAGTGTGCCTACTCTGTGATAATGCTTATTTTCCAAACTAGTTACCAAACCTGTAGCCTCAAGGGTTTGTGCATCTCACATTGCACGCACGAAATTAAGTAGTCACATCCATTCTTTTACGAAACTAAAGAAACTTTAAAGTGTAAAGCTCAAAGTAAGTAAATAAATAAATAGATAGATAAAATTACCCCAAGAAAGACTTTCTAAAATTTAACTTTCAAACTCAATCTCACAACTTTCTGGAGAAGACTTGTGACTTTGAATGCGCCGGACAAACAGTTCCAGCTACCATGACTGAGGGTGGTGAAGCAGGGTAACGATGGGCCTCTTAGCATTAAGTTAGGGCAGGGACTGTGACTGCCTGTGATGGCTGAGGGACTATTACAATACAGACAGTACCGCAATTTTAATACCCGCTCCCAGTTCTCCACCTGGCTTTTAAATCAGAATGGCAACACTTACTTTACACTAGTTTACACAACTACTCAGTGTGCAAGGCTGGGACAAATCAAGTCCTCAGCTACCAAACAAAACCAAACACTAATTAATGTGTTTTTCAGTGCTGAATAAACTCAGACTCACGGCAACAGGTCTGGTCACATCGATGTTTGTCCAGAGAGGACGTTCCCAAGGAGCTTCTTGCATGTAGCATTCAGCCAGAGGGTAATGAATGCTTTCACCCTACGCACTGCTGCAAAAGCTGAATATTATCAGTCTTGCCCTAAGAGGGTAAGACTGAATAATGAGAGATCCTGTTCCATGTTTGAGGTTATGATTTGCAACCAGAACAAAATGCACCTGTAACTCTTTCTCAGTTGAAATGAGATGGAGACAATAAGCAAACAAAACAAGCTACACGTCTCACATATAAGATTTTACAGAACAAAACAAAAAAATCCTTCCTCAATGGAATACCAATTTGAATGCCAACCTAAACATACACACACAAAAAAAAAGCTGTAATATAAAAATATTGATTGCATAGCCATTGAAGTTTCCTGGTGTGATTTTTCCACTAACCCTAGAACAACTGAGACATGAAACATATTAAGAGACAAAACAGAGGTTACTGCATTTCAAACCACTGTAAACTGGATTCTAGGAAAACAATGTGTCATGCTAAAGCCAAACTGTCTACATCGTCTAACCTATCAGGGAAATCAGTCAAGGGCAGTGGCTTTTTATACAGGAAAGCTAGTTTCTCTCTGTTCACAGCATCATCTCCTCCAATCCCCCTGTTATAGCACAAATATTTTTATTGAAAACAAAGTAAGTATTTCCTGTCACTGTCTTGGCATCTACTCCAACTCTTAACCCAGAGTTCGACAAGTGGCTGCAGTCCTACTGACTTTATCATACTTTAATGGACCAATGAGACAAAGAAACATTATTAATGGCTCAGCTCTGCAAAAGAGAGCTAACCTCTACCTTCAGGGCACAGGAAAAAAAAAACATAAAAAACCACATAGTATGTAACTGCTTACAACACCAGAACATGTATACGAAAAGAGGGAACGAGGGAAAACATTTTAATGAGATGCCAGAGGTTAGAGGCCTTAGCACTTCACACACACCTCTACGATGGTGGCAAGGCAGACTGAACATGCTACAGCCATGCATTTGTAGCTACTGGTTCCTCTAACTGCCCTCAAAACCACAGCTGTGGCTGGTCCCATTACTGGGACAAACAAAACAAACCAGAATGGCTAATTGAACTGGCTGCAGAAAGGAAGTTTCTCACGCACTTAACTTTGCAATCGTAAGGAAAAAAAAGTAAAGCCGTGAATGAGGAAAGATGCTGAAGGTAGAAGGTAGTTACTGCACAAGAACTATTTGCAAGTTGTTACTGGGTTTCGGAGAATAAATGCAACTCTGACTTTCATTCCAAAAATCTAAATTATAAGCCATGTCCAGCTGGATCCTAATTTAAGTGGCACCTGGCAGAAAACACCTTAGGAAACATGTAACATATGCAAATTAAAATCACCCTGTTTAAAATGCTGAACAAGGCATATTTAATCTTATTACATCATACTAGAAACACAAAATAAATAACAAAAAACTAGCCATCAATGACAACCATCCAAATAATCACATTATGTAAAAGGAATATTTATTTTAAGAAGAAATGTCATACTATTCTCTCGAACATTTCAGTCAGGGAAAGTTTTAACTAACTCGTAAAACTGTTTACACCATCAGGCTCATTTCCAAGATAAAAATTATTCTGGCTTTTAAATCAATGAGTATTTTTAAACAAGTGATGCTTAAAATATATCAAACAGACTTGATTTATTGTGTGAAATGGACTTTGCTATATCCAAGAACCAGTTTAGGTGAAAAGGGGTGGATTTATCCTAGTGACATGCAACAGACAGTCACATGGTGTCTGACACAGAGAGAAGTAGCATTAGTCTGCTTTCAGCATTTGAAAGCTCATTTAAGTGGAGAAAGAGTACTAGATGTTTATTATTGCGAATACCCAAATACAAAATGAAAAAATAAAAAATATGCTCATTTATAGGGAAACATGGAATTTGAATGACATAGCTCTCTTCCTTTACCTCTGAAGAGCCACACAATTTTCTGGGGACTAATGAGGCGGGAAATGCTGTTTAACTTGAACTACCACCCTAAAAATGGGTCAGTCCAGCTGAACAGAAGCACACCACCTGTTTCTGAGTCAAAAGATGGCATCCAGAATAAACATGGGAGGCTTCCAGATGTATATACCTGCTCTCTTTTAAAAAAACGGGGATTCTCAAATGGCATTTATAATGCCATACTAACCCATCATAAAGAGAAATCTTACATTTTAAAGTCCAGACAAGTTTTCTCTCAAACAGCTAACACACATACATATATACTTCATGCACGAGTTCGACTGAAATCTGAGTGACTGCTGTCACAGATGAAGCTAAGCATACATGTGTAATCACATGCAGAACTGGAGCTTGACATTAGGAAAGCTTTTTGCCTCTATTACTAATTTTCAGGAAACATCCATTATTCTAGGCATGACTCCTGTCATCCATGCTTAATTTTTTATGTTTCCTCTAACACCTGTAAAAACTTCCGGCTTCCCCTAACATCTTCAGCATGCAGAATGGATCTCCAGCTCACACATCTGAAGCATGTTAAAATTGCAGAGGGCATGGCACTAACTTCTGCTCCACTTAATATCAAAATAAAGGGATAGTACGCTTGAACTGGGCAGAGGAGGTACAAGACAGACACCTTGGGTCAAACAGCTGGAACAATGGGATACCAACGAAGACACAGGGGTATAAAATTCTTTAGCAAGAGACAGGACTCCTGAAAAAAACCCCACGTTCTCACTGTCTGTTTTCAACCTTCCCTTTCATAGCTGACACTAGACCTACAAACATGGGGTTTTATCATGTTTGATCCACACCATCTCATTTACTTTTATCCAGAAAGCTGGAGTTGTTAGATCCAGTTAAAGTTACATGTAAATACTGACCTAAGGCAAAACAGAGAGATCCTTAAGGACACTGAAGTAGTTCTGAGTCACCTCATGAAAGTGTAACGCACCACAGACCAAAGACGACATGTCTCCACAGGGCCAGCAGAGAAGGACTTACCGGTCTGTTGTGTTCTTTTTGGGTAAGTCTTGCTGCGACTTCTTTCAATACATTGGTCAGGCCGTGGAAGCTGCACAGAAGGGTCTCTGGCCATTTGCAAAGATGTCCTGCCGCTTGAAAACACAACAAAATAATGAGAAAACACTTGGAAATATGATCAAAACAACAGAGCATCTTTAGGTTGAAAAAAATGCATGGGGTTTGGACAGCATGTTTTGTTAGCTATTCACTTCTCATCCCAGCTCTGTTTCTCCAGCAGAGTAGCACTATCCTGACATTTGTTTTGAATCAGTTACTCACAGAATCATCAATCGATTGCGTCAACTTCTACGTTGAGTATTTTCAGGAGGAGCTGAGCAATTAAGACAAAATGCTTGCTTGTTAGGAAGATGCTAAGAAAGTGTCGGCTTTTGTAACCTCGAATATCCTAACATAAGACTTTCTTTAAAAAATTGATTACTTCCTCAATTCTTTCTGTACGTTTTTATCTCAGGAAAACACATATTTAATATTGCTCTGTTCCAGTCACTAAGGGGCTACTTCTCTGCCATATGGAATGACAACCGAAAAGGCACGGAAACCCCCACGCAACGCAAACTGTAATAAAGTACTCTCACTAGCACAGGCCCAAATGATGATAAAATGAGTAAAAATCCTGATTCCCATCTACAGTAAGGCTCTTCTTCACTGCACAACTTAAATAAGTTATTAAGTTTAAAGAAATTCGTTTATGCTCATTTTAATGTTCCTTTCCATGTGACTAAGCAGAACATAATGTTCATAACAAAAATGTAAAACAGGCCTCATATTCCTCCTCAAAACTCCGTGTCTGTTTCTGGAAACATGCTACAAAAGAGAAGTATCTGTTAGTATTAACTCCAAGTTGCTTAAACACCTGCAGTCTGATGACTTAGAAGTAAGCAGGTATCACACTAGCAAGTGCCAAGCAACTATAGCAAGTGGCATTACATATGTAGATATTCTGAATTACGTAAATAGACTATGCTAGGATGACTGTATTTTCACCAATAGGCTCACAGGGGTAGTCAGCACTGCAGAATTTTTATCTTCTCAAATTTTTTAAAAAATTAAAGGACTAAAAAAAAAGCCAAACTCTAACATTACATCACAGTAACAACGTTTTTTGATACTCAGTTTAATGGCCTTTTTTGCTTCCAAGTTAGCCAGAAAATACTTCCACTCAATTTTTAAGTTCTGGAACAATGCCAGTCTTGCAAATTCCAGATGCAGTTTTAACACAGCATCTGGGGATAAGACCTTCCACTCACACTAACATCTCCACATATTAACCAAAGGATCTGATTTTAACATGAGTAATTGCTTTCCTGAAAACTGTCTGCCACCTAATGAGCAGCACCTAGATGAGAGGAGAAAGAGAGAGGAGAAAGACAGAAAAGGAAAAAAGCCAAAAGATAATCTTACGGTCCCCTTAGTCAGACAGTCAAAGGGTGGGGTTATGCTTTCTGCGTTGAGGTTATGATATATACAGCACTGTCACTGCTTTTGGTGCTACAGCAGAGACCAAAGGCAGAAGGAATACAATCAAAGCTGATATATACGCAAAGAAAAGATTCTCGAAGCCCATGAAAATGCTGTGACTGCTGCTCTGAACTTCAAGACAAGAGTTAACATGTCAAACACCAACTGATCATCACTATTTATCATTAACACTGTATAACCAATATGGTGCAACTTGATGTCACAACCTACATTTACTAGAATATCCACTGAGGTCAGGGGCAGTCCTCAAGAATACCTGCAGCAAAACAGGGAACACTTCATACTAGAAGGGAAATATATACTTCAATGTGTACCTGACAAAACTGACATTATAAACGTAGCTGTCAGTAATGACCATCATACCAACACGGCAATCCACACCACAGATAACCCTTGAAATTTACCGGAAAAGGAAGACGAACTCAAATGCACCACCAGCGTTAACTACTCAAACGTAGTTAACTGCTTCGTGGTATTTTTTTTTAATTGATTGGAAGGTCCTGGTAAGTGCAAAGCTTTCTCCTCCCCAGCACCAGTACCCTGCTCCAATCTGCTGAACTGGTCCAACAGAGGAAACTCTGACCCGCAGTATGCTGGCAGGAATTCACTGAACTCCTATCCAATTTCACAGATGGGGTTATATGGGTCAGGATCCAACCAGAAACCCCAAAGGCAGTTGAAGAAGCTGGATCATGCCCGTTAATGTGATAACCCAAATAATCAGGATTATTATTAAATACTTTGCAGGAGATGGTACGGAAACACACCAGTGATCCTGGCTGCAGACAGTTAAGATTCAGTCACACGTGCTCAGGCTCAGCACTGGCAGAGTCATCTCTCTACCAGTAGCACCTTCCTTACAAGAAAGATCTTATGTCCAAGGGTAAGAGAGCTCACTATGAGTTCTGACTGACTGATGACAAATGTAATAGAGCTACTATTACACACTGCTAGTACCTACCACAGATACTAACTCCAATCCAGGAGCTGCTAGGGAAATTAGGTGTTATGGATTTCTTGGTTTTAGTAAAGTCCTCCTAAGAGGCAATGACAAAGAACTGCTTAACTAATGACTGTCAGTCTTACCGATTATGATCCATGTATTTTTTGAGTGATGATGTCTTACATCTTACAGACAGGAAGGAGAATCAGACAGACAAGCCAAAAATAAACCTAAACAAACCTGGTACATTTGCGGGCCATGGAAAAAAGCTCTAGAATTTGCCATTATAGTAAATCAGGCCTTTTCACCCAGCAGCTTCAAAATAACTACGAATGATGACATAATATTTTTATTCCCATTTGACTAACAGGGAAAATAAAAATGGAAAAAGAAAGGGGCTTGGCTTTCAAAAGTATTTTTGATTTGCTGCTTTCCACCCTCCCTTTCTGGTTCACTCAATATGCAACGCCAAAGTAATTCTAAAATCAGACCATAAATTATTTGGGTGAAAAACAGGGCATTGGAACAGGCCTTGGAACACGCTGCCCAGGGAGGTGGTGAGTCACCGTTCCTGGAGGTGTTCAAAAAGGGTATAGACATGGCACTTCGGCACATGGTTTAGTAGACATGGTGGTGTTGGGTTGACAGTTGGACTCGATGATCTTAGAGGTCTTTTCCAACCTTAAAGATTCTATGATTCAATGATTCTATGAAAATGTTCCCCTGATGTGACAAACTGGATTTAAAATAGTGGTTGCCAAAAGTCAAATCATGTGCCTTACTCAACAGACAAAGACCCTGTCATTTCAAAAAACATAAAGCTTCAATAAAACTCAGTAAAAACTACTGGGTTTCTGGTATCTTACAATTTTAACTACATCCTATATTCTGCTAGTCGTTTGTGGCACAGCAGCTAGAGGTTCTTCAACCCACTCTCTCTACCAAACCTTCCCCTGTATCTCAGCACTAACTGCCCTGTATGTCCCACTGTCTGCTTGGTTAACTCGGGCTAAAATCGAGACTAGGTGCTCTGTATTCTGAAGTTTACTGCACCTTTCAAGGCTTGCAGCCTTGAATGCTTATCCAATTTTGCCAGCTACTCCATTTAGAAAAGATACACCATCTCCCTTCAGATCAGCCTTCATTTTTATTCTTAAATCAACAGTAGTACTGCTATACTATTAGTCATAATTATATTAGACATAATGCTGCCACAATATTAGACATTTGGATTGAGAGCCTTTGCCACAGCCAGGCCTGCTGCTGCAAAGAAGGGGATCACAGTTACAGACTTTATACACTTCTTTGCACCAACTCTTTGCTAATTCCCAGAAGAAAGGCAGCAACCAACTTGCCTCCTCATTTTGGTATTCCTCAGTTGTCAGGAAAAACCCTTCAGGACATGAATATAATTTCAGGACTCATAAGGAGATTTTTGACTTGAAGCATAGCCAAGGTTGCTCTTATTTTCACTACGAGCTACAGTAGGCCATAGACAACTCTGGGTATCTGGAGAATGAGAAGTAACACACACTTATCCCAAAACTGCCACGCTCCCAAAGGGAATCTATTAAAAGGGCTCTGATTCATGCTTTGTCAGCAGAACTGCTCTGAGTCATAGTCTGGGTGGGGTTTTTCTTTCATGGGAAGAAAAGAGAAAAAAAGGAATGGAGAAGGAATTAATTGAAACAATAAAATGAATTCACCTGTACCGATGTTTATAACCTATGGATCCAAACTTGCTGAATTTTCTTGACAGAGAGTTTGATTCATTCTCTGGCACTCTACATAGTTTGAAAAACAAAACAACAGAGTAAGTTACATAGATAGGCCTCATTTACAGTCCCCTCCCCAAGAAAAGACAAATGCAAACTTTAGGTTCCAAACAAATAATTTTCTGCTAGTTTCTCTTCATCCCTGCCTCCAGGCAAACTCTTTCAGGGTTGAGACCTCCACAAAGCCAAATGTTTATGCCCTCCTCTTTTGACTACACACCTCTTTATTTCAGGGTCCACTGTAAACTGCTGGCAATAGCAGCCTTTCACTTAGCGTTTCAGAGGAGCAGGCAAAAACATCATGCCACAGTAATGAGACTGCAGGAGGGATTCTGACCTTACTCTTTTCAACACTGCTAAAGCCAACTCTAAGCATCTCATCAACCAGTTCCTATCTAGACTACCCTATCTAGTATTTCTGCAGCAGTAAGTGTTTTGAGATGTGTAATCTTAGAAACACTTTATATACTTCAATAAGCAAGCAGAAGGCAGGCTTTAAACTGAAGGACTGTGGTGGGGCAGGGTCCCAAGTGGCAATGCTCATGCCATCATATCCAACTGGGCAATAAGCCAGGCCAACCCAAGAAGCGACAAATGTTCCTTAGCTGCCTCCCAAGATAAGAACCAGAAGGCCAATCACCTCAAGTGTATGTATACCAATGCACGCAGCCTGGGGAACTAACAGGAGGATTTGGAGCTCCGCACCCAGTCAGAAAATTATGATATCATATGAATAACTAAAAAATGGTGGGACAACTCACGTGACTGGATGATCATGATGGATGGCTATAGGCTGTTTTGTAAAGACAGGCTGGGAAAAAGAGGTGAAGGAGACACTCTCTGTGTTGAGGAGAACCTTGAATGTACAGAAGCCAACTACGGTGATTCCAGCTGCCCATTGAATGCCTCTGGGTTGAGATCAGAGCAGATGTCTCCAAGGGGGATCATACAGTAGGCATCTGCAACTAGCCTCCAAATCAAGATGATAAGGCCAGCGAAGCAATATTTGGGTCACTTAAGCAAGCTTTAGGTCAACAGAACCTGGTTCTTATGGGTGACTTCAACTACCGAGACATTTGTTGCAAGAACAATACAGCAGCTCATGTGTCATCCCTCAAGTTCGAGGACTGCTTACTCATACAAATGTCAGAGTGAGGCATTGCTGGACTTGCTATTCACCAACCAAGAAAACCTGCTTTGTAAAATTTTGTTCGCCTTGTGCTGCAGTGATCACAATACTGTAAAGTTTGGGATCCTACTGAGCACGCTGAAGGTTGGTACTAGGACAAAGTGTTTAGATTTTAGAAGAGCAAACTTCATCACACTCTGAGCTCAGTTGGGAGGGATTCTATGGGAAGCTTCCATGGAGGATAAATGAGCTGCCAAATGCTCGGAATTTTTCAAGAATGTACCGCCTAAAACAGTTCATCCCCTTTAAAGGCAAGGGAAGTAGGTGGAGCAAGAGACACTGTTGGCTTAAGTGTGAGCTCCTGAGTTTGCTCAAAACCAAAAGGGAAATGTACGAGAGCTGGTACCCATTGATAATTATGAGGGCATTGCCAGGGCATGCAGAGATTCAGTTACAAAAGCAAAAGCTCAGCTTGAATTGAAATTGGCCAGAGATGTCAAATACTGCAAGAAAGGGTTCTTCAGGTACATAAACAACAAGCAGAAGGATGGTACTGGCCCAACGTTAAACAAGAGAGGTGAATTAGTCACCAACAGTGCTGTAAAGGCAGAGGTTCTCAACAGTTTCTTCACCTCTGTCTTCACCAGCACTGCTCAGGCCCCATGCCTTGAGAACAAAAATCCAGGTCAATGCAAACACGGAGCCGCCAACCGTGAAGGAAGAGTTGGTATGAACTATTACAGGAGCTTGACCCTCACAAATAGATGGGCCCCAACAATATCCACCTGAGGGTGTTAAGAGAGCTGGCTGACATCATTGTGAGGCCGCTCCCCATGATCTTCGAGAAGTCATTGAGATCAGGGGATGTCCCAGAAAACTGGAGGAAGGTTAATGTCACCGCCATCTACAAGAAGGGCTTAGAGGACGATCCAGAAAATTACAGGCCCATCAGTCTTTCTTCAGTCCCTGGGAAAGTTATGGAATGAATCCTCCTGGGGGCTATCAGAAGTCGCATGAAGCACACGAATGGAAAAAGGTAGCACGGATTCACCAAGGGCATATCACGCTTGACAAACCTGATCGCCTTCTACAACAAAGTAACCTGCTCAGTTGATGTGGAATGAGCAGTGGACATTGTCTACCTGGATTTCTCCAAGGCTTTCGATATGGTTACACACAGCCTCCTCCTAAAGAAACTGATGCATTACGGTCTAGACAAGCGGTCCATGTGGTGGGTGGAGAACTGGCTGACCAGCCATACCCAGAGGGTGGTGGTAAATAGTTTTTTCAAACTGGCAACCTGTCACAAGTGGGGTTCCCCAGGGATCAATACTGGGCCCAACACTGTCTAATTTCTTTGTAGTGATTTGGATGGTGGGATCAAGTGCACCCTGATCGAGTCTGCAGATGATACCAAACTGAGTGGGGAAGTAGACACTTTGGGAGGGAGAGACACTCCGCAGGAAGACCTAGGCTGGAAGAGTGGGCTTACAAGAACCTCATTAAGTTCAACAAGGACAAAGGTAGGACCTTGCAACTGGGAAAACATAATCCATGAGTGCAGCAAAGACCGGGATCCACATGACTGGAGAGCAGCTCTGCGGAAGGGCCCTGGGTGTCCGGGTGGACAACAAGCTCAATATGAGTGAACAGTGTGCTGCAGTGGCAAAGAAAGCCAACAGGATGCTGGGCTGCATCAACAAAGGCATCAGCAGCAGAGAAGTTATTATCCCACTTTACTCAGCGCTGGTCAGGTCACACCTGGAATACCGTGGTCAGTTTTGGTCCCCGCTATACAAAAAAGACATGAACAGGCTGGAGAGGGTCCAGAGGAGGGCCACCAGGATAATAAAGGACTGGGACGCCTGCCATATGAGGAAAGGCTGAGAGAATTGGGCTTGTCCAGCCTTGAGAAAAGGCAGCTTAGGGCAGACCTCATCTACATGTTCCAGTACTTAAAGGATGACTACCAAGAAGATGGAAACTCCCTGTTTACAAGGAGACAAGTGGAGAAGATGAAGGGTAACGAGTGCAAGTTATTCCTGAGGAGATTCTGACAGAACACCACAGGAAAATTTTTCACGAGTACAATCAGCCATTGGAATAATCTCCCTGGGGAAGTGGTGGATTCCTCAACAATCGACACATTTAAGATTCGGCTGAACAGGGTGCTGGGCCATCTTGTCTAGATGGTGCTTCTGTCTAGAGGAGCTTTTGCCAAGTACCCTTGTACCTAGTATTATTCTATGATTCTATGAAAACATTACAGAAATTCAATGAGTCTTTCTATCAAAAACCAAAATTTCTGTGCATTATTGGAAATAGTAATGTCAGAAATCCAAAGGCCTCATCCAAGCCAATGCTGGGTAAATCTGATGGTTAAATACATAAAAATGTATGAAGGGCTCAAATCCTCATATGCCTTTGTGGATACTTGTGTTAAAGCCTACTTTAGGCAATCTGAGGTACTGTTTCAAAAAGAATTCTAAGACAAAACTACCGAACTACCCAATTTTAAAATTATTGTCTCACATCATTGTAAGAAAAGGGAAGGCATCAGCTTTAAAGAGCATTCTATAATCAAGAGGAAAAATGTGTTTACAAACCTGTGTTACACCACGCTGCAGGTATAACAAGGTTCTTACTCAGTATAGCCTCCCTGCTTTTTGTAATGAAACCACAACTTCTGCATCACTCACCTGAAAAATGTGTGGTGTTCTACACAGCATTTCCAGAGATGTTTGCATGTGATCTTGTTACGTGCTTCAAAAAAGAAGGAAGTTTCATTGCACTGAAAACAAAAAACCCAAATCAATATTGTTATGAGGGATTCTGCCAGTAAGTCAATCCTCATTTGCTGAACACAATCCATCTCATATCAGTGCACAAAAGATAAGACATCAGTATGAAGAAAAGCAAGTTCTATAATTCTGCAGAATTCTTCATTTAAAAGAGGTTTTCTTTTTGGTTTGTCACTGCCTGAAAATAGTTATTTAAAGAATCAGTTCCTTAGATACAGAAAAACAGAAGAGAAAGGAGATTATTGAAACGTTTTTGTTCCTTCATTCTTGTTCATAACTCTCAGTTTTTTCCCAGTTAAAAAGCGTTAAGTTTTTTTCCAATAGTATGTTTCTGATGTTTTCTGAAAAGAGTACGTCAGGCGTCAAGGAAAAATATATTCCTAGGCCTCTGTTTAACCATATACAAAAAGGCAAGAATAAGTGAAGGAAGGAAACAGAGATTTGTGAGAAAATAATACGAAGCAACAACACAGAGAGAACATAAACAAAACGTGGCACTCCACAACATGATCTAGTAGGCATGGCGGGGTTAGGTTGACGGTTGTACTTGATGATCTTGGAGGTCCTTTCCAACTTTAGTGATTCTATGAAAACATGCATGTAGAGAAGAATCAAGGTAAAACTGGAAATAAAAAAAGATGAGGGGAAGGAAAGATTTTATTTTAAAAAAGCTAACTTCTGAATAGTTCAAAATACTAGGAAAAAAGGTTAAAGCTAGAAGCCATAAAATCCACCTTAAAATCTCTTAAGGACGACAACAAAAAAGAATATTCCAAACTTAAAACTTATTCATTGGAAACTGGCAGTCAGTGCAGTAGCCATGAGAAAAGGCAGGGAGAGATGAAGGAGAAATCAGACATACACAAACTATAAAATACTTCCAACAGACAAGAAGAAGCAACAGACACATCACACTGCTTGTTTCCGACAAGCTAAACATTCATATATGTTTACATTAAATACACTTCCATACAGCTGTCACTCAGCAAACTAAAGTGTTCAGGTTCGTATCAGTGAACAGAATGAGTAGTCCCACTGACTCCAGTGTGAATCCTCCGTGCGGTATAAGACTGTCTGTAACAAATATGAGTCCTAAACTCATTTCCTTGATATGAACTATAAAACGTTTAGGTATGACTCACACCACTTTTGGGAGCTGTTTTGAGGTTATGGATGCCCTTGCCTTAGTTCCACTTCTGCAGTGCCATGCACACGTAGGTAAAGAGTTCTGGCAAGTTTCTCCTTCCCTTCATTTAATGAGGTACGGTGACCTCCAAGCACCTTTCGAACTGTGAACTAACTCAGTCTCTAGAATTCGAAATTTCACCTCTAACAGAAGACAATTACATGTCTATTAATGGCTGTCAGCCAGCCTCACAAAATCACAAATTTACTGCTAAAGCAGCCTTTCCTCCATCTTAAAACAAGTAACAGTAAAAATTACAGAACTTTGAACCTGTAGTTAGAATAATTGGTATTTCATTCCCTAGCAAAACAAAACAAAACAAACAAACAAAAAGAATGAAAACAAAACAAACAAAAAAACACCTAATCAAAAAAACCCCTCAAACTAAAACAAATCGGAGACGTACACACGAGCTTATTTTCTCCCATGGACTACTTTAGTTGGTTTAACAGCTGGCTGGAACAGTCCCATGGAATATCGAAGGAATGAAAACCATCCTTCAGTCTTCTCTCAAAAGCACATTCTCCCCTCCAGGGCATCACAACAAGAAAGACTAGCACAGTAAGACATATGGTCACTGAGAATGCTGAAAACTAGGATTTATCTGAGATTGCTATGCATAGCATAAAATGATTATATAGTAAATGAGTCCCATAAATACATTCCCACAGTTCCTTAAAATACAATTTCAGACTTGATAGGGATCTTCATCTCTCTGCAGGATTCACAAGGGGTTTAACTTGGAGAAAAAGTAAGTTTAATTCACAAAAAGTGAAACCAGAAACTTAAAAACTGAAGCTCTTCTAAAACAAACAAAAAAATAAACCTAAGTAACTAGGGAAAAGAGAGGGAAAAAAGCTTCCTGGAGATTGTCAAGGAGAAAAATCTATTTTTACTAGAATTCTCAAGAGTAACTATATTGCTTTTGCTCTTCTAGCAATCAGAAACAAGTGTCTACTAACTGAAATATCATACTGCATTTTTGCATTTTGAAAGTTTTAAAGAAGACATGTCAAGGGGTCCTTTTCATTTGCTTATTTTACACATAACGAAATATAGTTTCATATTTTATGATTTAATATACATTACAATTTCTAGATCAGACTGTTATCTGATACGATTTCATATAAACCCACACAACTATAGTCACCATAGCACTTTTACAGAATAATATATCAGATCAGGTCTGTGGTATTGCAAACTTTATGCAACATGATGAGTCAATTTAACTTCTATTAGGAAAGAACTCAGTGACTCACTTTTAAATATGCAGGATCTTGCTCCTTCTTTGTCCACTCCTAAATTTTACTTTTGGGCAAAGAATCCTCTCCTGCATTTGAACTTATTTGATCACATAACCTCAGAGGGTTGGGGGAAGGGAGGGGCAGAGAGAAGATGGGGTGTTTTGGGGTTTTTTAAAAGCAACTTTTTAAAATAAGGTATTTCCGCCAAATCTTATTATTAGCCCAGTTCAAATGCCACTGGAATTCACGGAAAGATTCCCATCAGGGAAAAGGTTCTACTTGCCCATTTTTTCTTCTTTTTTAAGTTAAAGAACTTTAGAATTTGCCCATATATAGAATAAATGGCACATAACACATGAAAATCAATAAGTGTCTAAAAGGATAGTATAGCTTTATTGTCATATGACTGAAAGATCAGCCCAGCAAACGTGACTGATTCCGGCATTTGAAGGTATTATTTTCTAACGAGGAAGAAAGCTCATCTCAGCTGGTAAGAGAAAACAAAAAAAGATGACTAACTACATGCTGAAACCCCTATACTTAGTATGCAGCAATCAAAGGCACTCAGGGAAAAAAACAGCATAGCGCTATAGATGCAATTTATCAACAAATTATGGAATTCAGATCTGGAAAATGAAACAACTGTCTCAAAATCAGGGGAAGAACCAACAAGCTTTCTAATAACATACCGAGGTTTATTTATTTGAATATGAAGGAAAAGCACATGTCTGAAAACTATTGCCTCAGAACAGGTGCTTACAATAAGTCAAATAGCACAGTTAAATTTTCCTAGAGGGAAAGAAAGTCTAAAATGTTTATCTCCAAGGTTTTTCACCAACATAGAAGAGACAATTTGTAATTCTTTTACCATTTATCACTTTTTCTGCAAAGAATTCAGTGGCTTACTGCAACTAAATCCAACACGATTCTGCATACAGCTTATCTAGGTTTAGGACTTCTTCCATTTACTTTTAAGACTTTTTAAGGCTTGCAAGAGTACTGTGACTACCCTCACAATTTATAAATGTGTATCTAAAAATTAAGTGGTACAGAAGGCAGTAATATCTTCCAGGTTTAATCTTTCTCCCCTAAGGGAATAAATTGATTTGTGTAAGTAAAGCAAGGATGACCTTACCTATTAACACCATGAACTTTTTGTTACCAATAAAAGGCAACCTTTTTAGCTTATTGAACAATTACAATTTCCTACAGGTCATGAGAGTTAGGTGGGTTTTTTCTTATTTTTCTCATGTATCTGAAGCAAAAGAAACAAAGACCTATTGTACTTTTAGTAATGGTTGATAGGAAATGACAATTCCAAACTCATTCGGTGTGCTTCAGAAGCTACTCCCTACTACTACTCATCCCATTGCTTTCAGAGTGCCTGGTGTACTAAAGGTGAGGCATTGTAAACCGTGATGGCTCATCGCTTCCAGAGTAGTCCTGGTCATCTGCACACTCTGAACATCTCCCCTCTCCTTCGAACCAGCTTTGCTGTTTGTCTGTTCTTTCAGGAAGCCATTTCTGCTCACCAAACAAGCAGAAAACCACTTATTTTTCTAAGTGGTTTGGATCACATCTGTGGCTTGCACCAGTAAGGGAGGAGGCAGGGTCCCATAGCCAGAGACTGCAGAAGAACAGGCATACCCCTGGCGGCAGTTATCTAGTTGTTGAGCTCTTTGACTACCTCTTGACTAGACTATGAGCTTATAAACAGATGGGCACTGAAACATGTAGCCACAGCCCATATCTGTTTTATGCTGCCTCTCAAATCAGTCAGAAGAGTGGTCTGGCAGGGCCTTTGAGATTTCCACCATATGGCTGGTAATCGGTACAGGGCTCCACCACACTCACAACACACACTTAACTGAAAGGATGTTACTAATGCCTTCAATGGAGATAAGTCAGAGAGGTCATTGCTCTTCTTAAACACAGAATGCCTCTGGAACTGCTAGAGCTGACGTGCGAGTTCAGGAGTGCCCACACTGCCCTTCGCAAACAGCTCCTGGCTTGCTCTGCCACGCCAGCGTGATTATACAGCTCTCTCGCTCAGAGCTGCTTTGTGCCCAGCTACCTCAGTGCCCAGGCAGGGCAAGCTCGAGTCTGCCTGGAAGAGAAGACACACACTAAAAATGACAGTTCCTCCCTTTGGGGGCCAGAAGATCTCTTGTTTGTGAAGTTCATGGATTATTCCAAAGATAAGAGGGCTGCTGTGAGAAGACTTATACCCGTTCTGTGGAGCACCATACCCACCCACAGATGAAGAACGTTTTGAAAACCCATTGACTCAGAGCAGGCTGTAGCTGCTATAATTTATGACAAGATACGTATTTGTTCCCACCAATCCAGGCTCAGAAAAGGAAGAAGAAAAACCCAAACCACAGTAAGGAACCCTGCCAGCACACACACCACTCTGCCTGGTCACACTGAATATGAATTATAGCATAAGGAGGGATCTTGCCCCATCACAGAGCACACTGCATGTACACGTAATATGCATGCATATACATGTAACAGGAATATTAACATTAGCTCTGAAGCTACTGCTTCCCAACCCAATTCTTTGCCAGGTTAGGCACATACCTGGGCACTATCAATTGTTAACTCCAGTAGGAAATATTCTGTCTTTATATATTTACATAATGCATACCAATCATAGCTTATGTAACGGACAATGTATTATTACCGGTTACACAAGGTCAACCTTTAAGAACATTACACAAGTCAGAAATTAAAATTAATAATGCTGTGCCAATTTGTATAAAGCATATCAAGATTGAAACAAACATATCTCAGCCTCGTGTTATAACAATTAAAAAAAAAAAAAGAAAGACTAAAGAAGAACTTAACAAAAAAAGATGACAGTAGCACCCTAGTGGCAATTAATTTAAGTATATTCAGGAACTTTAATCCCAGCTCTCCTTCAAAAATGTTCATTACTGAAGATTTTGCTATCAAGCCTTGAACCAAGCTTACAATCCTCCTGTGATGGCTCAGAAAAGGCAAAAAGACCCCGTATATGATGGCTAACTCCGCTGTGCTTGCTCACCTCCACCCTCCACTACCACTCTGGCTTCAGTGGGGCACATGCAAATGATAAAAGTCATTTGTAATTCTTAAACCGTACTAAAGATCAAAATGCTACTTTTGTCTGTAATTGAAATCTAAGCTAAAGCGGACCTCAGAAAAGGAGGAATATCTCTTCAAACCCTGTTCAATCTTCCCAAAAAACTGCAAAGGAATAAATCAAATTAAAAGTTTCTGCCTAGAACTTGTAACTCAAGAAGGAATAGCATGTGACAGGGCAGGAAAGGGTATAGCTGAACCACCTTATTATTGTCATTATTTTTCAGACTTCTGACACTTAAAAAAAGTGTATTAAAAAAATAAAGCATATCTCCAGGGTTTTCTGAGACTATTTAAAAGAACATAAAGATCTTGTATTTAGACAAGTTTTGGCCACCAGAATGAGGAGCATTATGTGCTGTGGAACTAACCTTAAGTTGCCGCAGCATGTGTCAGTGGTTGGTACTGCTCCTGAAAACAGTCAGCTTCACCTTATGAATTCAGCAGAGCTGGGCCTCTTCATTTGACTAAGCAAGATTGCAGAGGGAGGCATGTCTTGAAAATGTGTAAATCATTTTTAATTGCACAGTTTGGGGGTTTGTTCTGACTTGAAAGAACACAAATTTCAAAATCCCTCGAAACAAAAATTTCAGACTTCCAAAAGACCCTTCTCTTACAACAAAAAATAATGAAAGCATCTGTTTTGCACATTCAACACTTTCTGGTTTGGTGAAAGAGAAACATGAAAAGTAACAAGTACAGAAGCTTTGCATAAACTCTGCGAAGGAGTGAAATCATTCACTTGCATGTTCAGGCACAGTGCAGCCAAAGTAAAAGCACTGTTACAGAAAACAGTATGGGGTTGTGGGGAACAGCACTGAAGTACTCGGCACCTACAGGCAAAAAAGCTCCACACCTCTCACTCCTGTACAGGATTACATTTACGCTCCCAGCCTACACAATCTATCCAAGCATGTTTTTCTCCATTTTGTTTCATGTTGTTAGTTGAAAGAGAAATGGAGGAAGCAAGCCGTGTTCCTCACACAGGGAAAGCACAGGAGGTGTGCCGGGTACCCCTGCAATTATTCACTTCCACGCAGTGCACCCGATGTGATTAGGCTTCATTTTGCTGCATCGGGGGGGCCTCTGGCAGCCACCTGTATTGCTGGATCATTTCCAGCAGGATTGCTCAACAGACATCTATGCTACCAGAACTGTGCACAGGCATCAATGGATTTCTTGGTTTTCTTAAAGGAAACTGTGCAAAAACATACTTTTCTCATCTTCAAATATTCTTTGCAATTGTTTGTCATATTCAGGGAATCTTTCTATGCAGTCCTCGCAGGGGAAGGGTTCCTAATTTCATGCTGGTACTTCAGAGGTTTCACAGAAAGCCTGACACCTTTCTAGCTCAGAATTCACAGCACGGGTGCACTTCAGGGGACACCGAAGTACTGATTCAATGAATAACACACTGAAAAAGAGTTTCTGTTAGCTGGTCCAGGTTATCAGTCTCACATGTCAGGATAAGCCATAGATGGCTAAATATTAAGGGCAGTATTTTATTTGTGAAGAGGCAATAGCCTGCAACAGAAGCAAAGTAGTGAAAGATAAACCCAAATATTGACAGTCGTGCTTGTACACAACAGCAATAGATATGTAGAAAGAAATAGAAAGAAATTCAATACACAGGAAATGTTCTCATGGGAGAGATAAAACGAAGTACAAAAGATTATACTACAAAAAAGGAAACGTTAAAGCACTTTATTATAAGACAGCAAGCATAAATATCTTCCGCTCAGTCAATCACCAAGTTTATGAAAAGTGAAACAATGTAAATAACAAACTCAGCAGCCATCCATACGGCTGACGCAGGCACCCGAGTGTATTTTTTAGGTAGCCTAAGAACATGGACCTGTATACTTAGACTGCCATGTCTGCCATCGGTCAAGGAGATCAGGACGTCCACTTCCACCCCGTTAGTGGGAAGTACACATTCAAACTCTCTGGGTAGGTTTAAAAAAATCTCAGACAAATTCCCTGCAAGGGACAACACAGAAGTTACCACAAGTGACCCCATGCAGGGGAAGAGCAACACTTCATCAGTACCAAACGCACCGGCAGCTTCCTCTTGATGAGCAGGTGTGCACATGAAAGGTCCCCGACAGTGTGAATAAAGGTACTTAGTGTGTGGAAACACAAACTAAAATCCCACCTGCACAGAGGTTTTGCTACAATATGGAAAATGTGATTCACACAGAGCGCTCAATACACTCAGAAAAATCTGCTCTTCTTAATACGTGATGTCAACTCCTTCGCTATGTGCCACAAAGCTGTAAGACTTGGGAAAATCTCCATTATTTCTTCTTTTCCTGAATATTTTCCAGCGTTCTCTCCAACTAATTGGAAACGCTAACATGCTCCAGACATGTTATACCACATCTGAAACAATGCAAGTATTAATTCCCTGGACCATAAAGTGATAACCCAGGAGGCAGGATGAAGTAAAAATCGCACGTTTACTCTCCTATCCCCTACTGCAAATTAAAGTCCCACCTGGAAGGATAAAGTGATAGCATTTATTCCAAAAGAATAAAGGAATAAAAGAAATTTGTGAATTACATTTTCGACAAATATCGGTACAGTCATATAAATACACTGACGAGCTTTTCCTCCTGTGGGTGCAGAACAGCATAATTTGTTATGACAGCTTTAACCCAGAGACTAAGGCTACTGTTTACTTATTCCAACACATAATTTTGTTCAAAATAACACAACCAGAATGTTTAAAAACAAGGGAGAGGACGATTTTTCTGGGCCATTTTGGCCTTTCCCGGTCTTGCTAGGATACGAAGCATTGTAGAAACACTTCAAATGAGTATTAGTTGCAAAGGAGATTTTAATGATGGTACACACCCTTGTACTTACTGTTCTCTTGAACAGTTTCCTAAAAGTACCTGTCGAGACTTGAAATACGAAGCGCTGTCAAAGTGTTTGCCTTACGATCACAATAATGAGTGCTCACCAGCCATCAACACTCAGCGTCCCAATGTAAGCATGTTTTCCAAAGCTTCCAGGTTTTCTGCTCAGCATTTTAAACCTTTGCAATTCCACATGAATCGGACAAAAACTATACATATGTGGCATCAAACAGAAACTACAGCATCACTTCAATACAATTCACTCTAAATCAAACTTGAACGTGTTTATACATGAACAGGCATTCAGCCTTCATACGAAACATTAAGGAAAGTTCTTCTAACCTTCCCCTTGCCTTTAAACAATTCTCCGATTTCAACAAAAACAACATGAAAAATAAACTTCCCACAGATCACCACACAAGATGGAAACAAATCGCTTAGGAGTAACAAAAGCAAAACTTGACAACGCATCCGCAGAGGCACAAGAAATGCTGTCCATGACAGAACCAAGATGACCACTCAGTGGTACACTTAGATTTCCCAGAATGTACCGAACATGCCCAATAGCCTCATGGAAAAATCATGGACGAGATTAACCACTACATGGACGAACGAAGATACATAGGTAATCAGTAAAGTGGAATACTGCCAGGAGGCTAATACTTCTTCAGAACTACAAACCTTCAGTCCTGATATTCCAGAGAGACCTACAAAGTATTTTCAAAAAAATAACTCAGCAAACTAACTACAACTCAACCAGATACCAAAAATCACAGACAAAAACTATTTGTTTTATCACACTTCATAATTTTCCTTACATCCTCAACACTCTCCTCCTCCTCCCCCTGCCCCATATGCTTCATAGGTGATAAATATCTTTCTCTTTTTTCCACTGACTCTATCATAAAACCTCTTCTCTTGCTTCAACCTTTTAACCTTGCAGGATAACATTGTTTTCTCTCAAATGGTCTAACAGCACAAAGAAGATAAATAAAGGGGTTTTGTGCTGTATTATGTGGTTGCTTCTGTTTCCAAGCTCCAAAATTACTTGTGTCTAACAGCTTTGTGAGTTTTCTTACATCTGCATTTTGGTTAATATTAGCTTTCCCTGAAGATTTAGCCTAGTTTAAAAGCACTGTGTAATCCTATAAACAAAGCATTGCAGAAGTAGTCTAATTTACAGAGCACAATCTAAAATGATAAAGGTTTGTTACAAAATTCATACTTCAGTACTGTTCTGCTGAAGTTCTCTCCCCTTGTCTGCAAAACATGGACAGAAAATCTTTCTTCCTCCCCTTCGTTTAACAAAACTGTAAGCACCATCAAGAACATAGCACACTTGAAGAGAAGATAATTTTCTTGCACTAACCGTGAACAAAATTAATTTCACATTGATGGCTTCTTGCAGTAAATTTCAATAAAATAAATTAGACTTTGATAGTCACACAAAATTCCCATTTCATCAGACCTGAGATTACTTTTTTTTTCTTTCAGGCTTAAATAAAAACTTACATCTTTTCCCAGGACTCTAAGTTCAAATTGTGTTTCTTTGAAGTGAACTTTTGTAATCCTAGGCCTGTAATGTTGGAAAAAAACACAAACAGAACTTCATAAGACTTTAATTTCATGCATAATAAAATATAAAATTGTATATATTTACATACAAAACCAAAAAGAAATTCAGAGAATTTTTTTTTCATGTATCAATAGAAAATTAGCAGTATTGAAACATTTCAGCATGAGTATGGTAAAAGTGAACTAATTCTTTCAATATCTGGATCAATAAAGAATTTAAGATCTGTATAATTCAGGCAAATATTAGGAATTCCAAGTATCCTTTTTTTAATTGATACAATTAACCTTTCAAACATATATCACAAATCGTACATTTCCATACAACACCACTGTTACTGTTTTAGCAGAGACTGCACATTTAAATTATACATACCAGAAATATTTTCCTACTTGTTTTTTATTCTTGTAGACAACAACTCCTACAGGTGTTAATCCTAAAAAATATTCAGATTTGTTTTCACCCTAGAAAATAAAAATGTATGTCATTCATTCAGTTGCAAGTTGCAGTCGCTGTAGCAGCGAGGTCTAGTGAGGTTAAACGAAAGGCAGATGCAAAAGGTCATTCATTGGCCTACTTGAGGCAACGAGGAAAAGAGCTGCAAGCTCTAAACCGGCACAGCACGAACCGCAAAAAATATCAACTGAGAGACAGACTCACTGTAGAAAGTGTCCTCTGTGTGACTAGTGATGTGAGAAAGCCCAAGCACACCTCTGCAAGCTCTGCCTGTGCTCCTCAGTGAACTAACTGCTAAAGACAACTTTACTTTCAATGACCAAGTGAGGAAAAGAACTACATCTCTTCTTATGTGCAGCTTCAGTCTCAAATGAGGGCTTCTGCTGCTGTTGTAATATAAATATAAATTATGATATTCATAGGTTAGGCTTGGGCATCTCGGAACTCACCCCTGATGACCCAGGCAAGGATCTCATTGCACAGCAAAAGCAAGCTAAGGGGAAGAAAAAATTTCCAAGCTCTGCTACTTTAACACAATTTTGTTGGATCATGTTGAGTCTTGTAACTCCCCCAGCTTTCCATGGGTGGGAGGGGCACAGAGCATGGGATATGAATACAATTAAGCCACAGGGTGCATTAAAAAATACTTTTTATTGCAGGCTACACAATTTTCAGCAGGAAATACATACTTAATCTTCTGGTAGTATCTTGATTTCATTATTTTCTTTCAAGTAATTTTACAAAGTACTGACATCTAACTCAGTGAACTATCTACATTACAACTCCCCATTTGAACTGCTGATTTACTTTTATTCAGAAAAACCTTCAACTAGGGTAATTATTCAAACAAGATAGAATGATGTTTCCAGCAAGAGCACATACCCTCCAGGTGATGATTTGGATCCAATCCCAACATACATGCTGTTTTACAAAAGAAGTGGAGGCTTTTGCTGAGGCAATACAGACAACTTGCAATGCTGCATGATACAGCACAGGAAAGGCTGGAAAAGTACTCTGGATCTTTAAGAAAACTTTGACGAGTATTACAAAAAGACGGACATGTTGCTACCCCACCCTAGTTTTTGCAATGGTATTGAAAAGGTTTCAGGACACACTTGCTGTTATTTACACAAGAAAAATGTGCAAATTCTTGTGTCAGAGAAAAAGATTATAACCCTCTCTTGTCTCTCCTGCCACTTGCATGAAACACCTTCTTATCCACCTGAATTGTTTTTTTCCAGGGTATAACTGATTGTCTTTTATGGGTGTAATACAATCACAGCCCTTCATCTGAAAACCACTAGGGTTCTGCATGTACGAATGACTAAATTTCAGTCTGTAAATACAACTTCCTTTGCATTTCTTAAGTACAGCGCTTCCTTTCAAGATATTCTGTGGCAACTAAACTATATAAATACTCTCTCTTGCATTAGTACATTAAATCTTTTTTTCATTGTTACCAAGTTCAAAATATTTAAACAATACTTACGTAAACAGGATGGAGATCCACTCCATACATTTCCAGGGATTTAGCTACCCCCAAGTAGTTTGCCTCTGCCTCAGCAGGAAGTTGACCCCTGTAAACAAATTTCTGCATAAGAATTTTGCACTTCCAGTCAACATATTAAAACAGATCATATTAATAAATACAGTTTGCCAGACAGGTATACAACCCTTCCTACCCTTTTTTTAGGCTGCCATTACCTTTCAACACTGTACTTCTGCTCGCCCCGAGCGAGATCAGACAGTGGCACAAACTTTTACTGAACTCTCAGCTCTAAGATCCTGCTGCAGATGTATGCTATCATATATACAAAGTATGCCTACTACAGAGGCTAATCTTTTCTCTGCTGTCACAAACACACTTCAGACTCTTCATTTTTAGGTTGGAATACGCAAAATAAATTTTTTCCAAGTAACTATGTGATTATTAATAAAGCAGGAATAGAATGATTGACTGGGGTACTATTTCCCCATAGCGGAAGCTACAAAGGATTTCTACAATCAGGGTTCATGAAAACTTGCCTACAGCAAGTCACACCAACGGTGATACCCAAGTCTGCTACTGTGAAAACAAAGTTTGAAGTCTGTCTCAAAAGATTACCAGTTTAAAAGATCCAGCTTGCCTTACTATCTGCAAATACCAATTCGTCAGTTAAAAACTACCATCAGCTGTATGTTGGTAGGAAAAAATAGGGGAAAACTGATGGGGGGGGAAAAACTGGCTACTAGGCCCATACTTGACATCATTGATGATTTTTTTTTTCCCAAAAAGAACAAAATTACTAAATAAATTCAAAGACTTCAACAGAGGCTCTTCTCGGTGTCATTAAGCAATAGCAAAAAGGGGCAACGGGTCCAAGCTGGAGCATAGGAGGTTCTGGGTTAATGTAAGGAAAAACTTTTTCACCGTGAGGGTGACAGAGCACTGGAACAGGCTGCCCAGAGAGGTTGTGGAGTCTCCTTCTCTGGAGACGTTCAAAACCCGACTGGACACGTTCCTGAGTGATGTGCTCTAGCTGGTCCTGCCTTGGCAGGGGGGTTGCACTAGATGATCTTTCGAGGTCCCTTCCAACCTCTGTGATTCTGTGATTCTGTGACTCATCCTCAAAATCTAATTCTTCCTTCCCTTAATAACTGCTGTTGATACAAGAGCAAGACACTCTGTTGCAAGCCTGAAATAACTGAAGCTGCATTTTCATCTTCACTCCTTTTTAACATTTCTGTGAAAGCCACTGGACTGTTATTGAGAAGATACGGCACATCCTGTGAAAACATCAACTCAAAAAGATGCATGTCCTGCTTCACTCTGTGATTGTTCTCTTGGGGAAATACTTCACTGCCTTTGCTACCTTTCAAATTCAAGGTGTGAAGCAGAGCTCCACATTTTGACTCAAGACCTGGAAAAGTCCTGCAATATGCACATTCTCACTTCTTGTCTCCCCATTCTCTCCAGCCCAGCTGCTACTTTCCAGGTTTTCCCAACTTTGTGTTATGCCTGACAAAGTAAAAAACACATCAAACGTGAAAGACATGAAACAGCACTGCTAAGATGAATGCAATAGTATAGATGATATGATATAGTATAGCACTATAGTATAGTATAGTATAGCACTGATACTGTTTCAGCTATTAGCCCTTCTTACCAAGGACTCCTGGAAAAGCAGAGGACCTGAAGCTTGTAAGACAAACCCCTTTCTTCCAGAGCTGGATTTCCCAGTAGATCTGTGATTCATCTTTGTATTCAGAATATGCAGATCACCAGACATTCAGCATTGTCACATCTGACATAAATGTGCTTCTGCTATAAAAATTTACTCCACAGTTTGATTTTTCCTTTTTTTTTTTTTTTTAAATCTTGTTTGTAGCTCTCAGAAATGTAAGCAAAATGTTCACTGGAGCAGTATTGTCTTCCTGAGTTCACAGGCAGGCGAAATACCAGTCCTGAACAAAGTGGATTACCCCATTACTGAATCAGTGCTGTGATGTTAAATACTGCTGCTAGTGTTTCCTTACTGATCATACTCAGAAAAATGCTGATGTGCTTATCCTAGTATTCTCACCTGCCTCTGAAAGTACCAGAAGGCTCAAGTGTCAAAAGAGTGTGTGTGCATGTATAAATATTTTCAACAATAATACATAATTTATAAGAAAGCGCATTTGCAAAAATATTAAAGGAAGTAGAGATGTGAGCTGGAGCTTCTGAAGGAAACAGATGGAAGCAGGAGGAAGAAGTCCTCCCAAATGCAGACAGAGAAGACAGAACACGAAGGGGAGGGGGCAGTGTCAGGACTGAAACGATTGCCACCATTACAAAGGGTAACTGTTTCAGTTTTACCACAGATGAAAACACAAACTCTTCTCAGCTTCATACAACCTGACAATAAACCCCACGACTAAAACAGTCTTTGCAGTCGGCAATGACAGAGCAGGCAATGTAACAGCCATGGAGCTGCCATGCACCACTCATTTAGATGAACAAAGAGCTCCTGGATGCCCTTAAGAATATTGAAAGCCACTCTCAACGCATCAGGGATGTTCCAGCTTTCCTTAGGCCCCACTGACAGCACGTAATGTTAATTCAAAATACACCAACAGCTGAATTGCCGAGCATCAGTTAGTCCCAGATCTGCTGCAGTCTGGAACAGGCAATGTTGGAGGGCCAAAACAAGGTCTCCCATTTGCACTGAGGGATCTTATCTCCCTCCTCCAGCAGCACGAGTGTCTGCTTCATCACATGCAAGCCCTGAAGCCACTGCTTGCTCCTCCACTTGTGGATGACAACATAAGGTCATCTCAACCTGCTATCTGACCTTGGGATTGTTGCTGGTTTATAGATAGGACAACAGTCACGGTAGGCAGGCTGCAGAGACTTGATGCAGTCAGAACCTTCCCCCGGCCCTCCCCCTTCCCTCGCTGACTTCCATCACCTTACTTGATCTAGAAACTTACTCAAAAAACTGCGGCCTAAATGAATCCCTGGATAGCTATTACGCCACGTAAAAAATTGAGAAATATCCTGCAATGAAAAGCAGTTTATCTGGGCATAACTAGCAGAAGCAAGGTAATACAGTGCCACAGCTGTCCTGCAAAAAAACCCCGTGCTTCCATGCTAGGCTCCAGAGAGGATAAAGGTCTTCTCAAATGTATCTGGTAGGTGAGATAATTTGGGATGTGCCCTCAGCTATTCTAACTTCCAACTTCTTGACTAAAGAGGCCACTGTCACCTGTGCAGAATTCGGTGCTGGCAGTGGAGATGACGACAGTCAGGCTTGAACGAGCAATGAGTACACCTTAGTTTCACTCCCTTTTCCAACGCTGCCAAATCCCTGACACCTAACCGTAGCCAAGCAGTAAGAGAGTATCAGAGGTCTGTATCAGTAAGCATATAAAAACCACTAGACACAGTGTTTAAGACAGTTATCATGCGTCTTTGCAATCACTGTTTCCCCAGCTTCTAAATTTCACCTTCAAGTTCACAAACTAGGCAAATGGGCAAATGGGTCTTATTCTGATTTACTACACTAATGACTACAGAAGCCTGAGAGAGGAATGAAGGTTGCTTAATATCTCAGGCCTGGTACATAGCAATTCATCTCAAGGTTCATTTCTCAAACACAAACTCTGTGATGTTGAATCAAACTAACCCTCCGTGCCTCAGTTTCCAATCTCTGGAACAGAAAAAAACCAGTACTTTTTTACTTCACAAAAGTAAAGGTTCTCTGTAATGCATCAATTACTACAGAGCAGTCAGGCAACCACACAGAAATAATTATTGAACAAGAGACTCTTTCCTGAAAGAGAAAGCTCAGGTCAATGTAGCAACTGGCATAGACTCCAATTACAGAACTTTTCAAAGAGAACAGCTGTGTCTCTGGGTTAATACCGATTCTCATTAAACAAGGCACAAATAACACTAACATGCAAAACTACAGGCAAGAAATTACTTAACTTTTACCCAGACTGTGGCTTCATTATAGCAAGTGAATCAAGAAATTTAGATCTACACACAAGATGGCTAGCTCTGATTATCTCTACATTACTTTGACAAGGCATATGATGAACATACTCATAAAATGTTTCTTACTGCTCTCGTCTTAATAAAGTGTTGTATCACAATGGCACCTCACTTGGATTTGTTAGAACAAGCTTCTTTGTACTTACCAGGAAAATGAACTTGGAGATAAGCAAGCAAATGTTTATTTTGGCTTCACGTAGGGTTGAACTTCTGGCATACGCTTCACTTTCGAAACTGATTTCACCGTGTACATTTTTGAAGGCCCTGTGGTCTAACATTTGGAACAGTAGGTCGGGAAGCTAAATCCATCCCACTTCCAGTGCTTTCACAAAGTGACTGGTTGTTCTGCTTCTGTTACTCATACACCAGGATTACTTCAGTCTAAAACTAATTTCACTGAAAGTATTTCATACATAGAAGACCATTTCTAAAGACGAGTACGTGCGACAAAAAGTGGCTCTGAAATGCTGGGGATTTTTTTACATTTTTTGTATGGCTAGAGACAGTGTAAAGTTAAACCTCTCCTTTAATGAGACAACACAGCTGCTGAAAAATGCATCTAGTATTTAAGATATATTCACGTAGGACCACTTTCTGGCTCTAACTTCTTTACTGGAAATCAGGTTCTTTGCTCCAACTTCCCTATCAGATTGCTTGCTACGCTTTCCCTCTCTCTGTTGCTGCTGTTCTTCCTCTCTCAAGCACTGACGGAACCACTGGGGCCAGAGGTTACTAGTTCTTATCTTGCTTTGCTTATCTCTTGGGCACTCCAACTCTCGGCTGTCCATATTGCAATTTTGCTTCCTGCTCTGTTGACAAGTAATCAAGGGAAGGCATTGTATGCACAAATTGCGGTCTGACAGAAAATGAGCCAACTCCCAGAGCAGTATCTCGAGATCCACCATCAGGCAGAGATTATCTAGAATGTCAATGACAGTACATACAACTCACATGTTTTATTCCAGTAACTAGAAGATGGAGAATTATAGTTTGGCAGTCTCTACTATAAAAATTAATCTGTCTTTTTCAACTTTTGTGAAGGTTAAGTTGGGATTGCATGAATCTCCCAGGTCTGTTGACATACGTGTTTCAGATCTCTGCAGTTCTCCCTTGTCCTGTCTGCAGTGTGTGTAATACTCTCCCTCCTGCAACCTCTTCAACAGCTGCCTCTGTCAAGTACCATAACTCAAGTTTATTCCTGCCTCCTCATATATAAGAAACGTTACCAGGTACAGTTCCAATGCCTGTGAACTTCTGTAGAGCCTTGTTCAGTTTAAACCCAGTTAAAGTTTTTGAGGCCCACCAGATACCCCGTGCTTTTAGGTCTCAGGCAAAGTTTTGGAATTTGTTTGTTTTTTCTCCAGAAACCAGGACTTTGAATACCCTGTGATACTCAGTGCTTCCTGATGACTCTAAGTGCTGCTTTTTTACTTAAAAATCGTTATGTTCTTCTTTACAGTGGAATCCATTATATACACTACTGCAAATATGTTTCATGCAATATATGCTGGCTCACAGAATTAAAGGATGTTATGCTTGTAAAACCAAACTATCTCTTTAATTCATGCAGATGTTGCAGCTGAGATTATCACTTAAACCACGGGCATACAAACTGCTTTCCCGGTACCTCATGCAATGTGAGCTGCTCCCACAAAGATTCATGCAGGTTGCTACAAGCACTCCTTCATTACCCCAGCTAAGGATCTGGCAAGAAAATGGAGGCTTCACTGTATCAAGTGCTATACATTATTAGATTAAAAGTGGTTTTGTCCCAACAGTTCATTTGAATGCACAAGGCAGTACAAAGAAAAGAAGAGTTATTATCCTCATTTTACAGGCAGTAGACTGAGGCATGGGCATAATAATCAATTTGTCCAAAATTATGCAGGAAATCTGTCCTAGAACAGGGAACTGAACTCACAGACTTTCATTTCATTCTTTTCCACTACAAAACTAAGAGGAAACAGGACCACTATTAAAACTGCTGGTTCTGAAACACCCATACCTAGGCCTGACAAACACTGTATTTCCAGTTATTGTCTTGCTCAGTTCCTAAAAGAACAACTCCAAATACATAAAATGTTTTCTGCTTCTGAGGGACATAACTGGATGCCCTGTGTTCTTTCCTTAGGTGTAGATGCCTCCACTCTGCACCACAAGCTGTTCCCTTCCCCACCTACCAAGCACCACCGAATCTGATGTGACCTGCCAAGTTCCCAACAGTACTGAATTCTTACATGAGAGTTTTGTGTATCCGCTCTATGGCATCCTCCAGCTCTTCCTTCTGGTCTGGAACAAAGCGGTACTCCGAGACGTAACCTGCAGTATGCTTGTAAGGGTCATAGTCTCCCAGCTCAGCTAGGGGACAGAAGAAGAAAAGAAAGGTCATCTATTTTCAAGGCTTTACATTAACCAAAAAATGTTATACAATCCACATATTTGTTGCCAAGGCACCTCTCTCCAGCTCTCAATTTACCATGCAGTCAGTGAAAAAACTCAGACATAGCGCATATAAATCCAAGAAAAAAACGCCTTCAATCATTTTAAGAGAGAAATGAAACATTCAAACTATTGGAGGTTTTGACAGGAAATCTACCACTTCTATGGGACGAGATATAATTTCGTCCAAGACAGCAAAGTTGAAATTTGATTACATATATTATTTGGCAGCATATGTAAAACAACTGTAGAAGCAAAGCCTAGTTTCTGGAATACCCTCATGATGATTTGTAAAATTACTGACAGATCTGATCCATATTCTTGCGGGACTCCTAACATAAATATCAGTGTGGGAATGCACATGGAGACAAGTATCCTGAGACACCTAGAAGTATGACCTTCTAAGGGTAAGTGTCGTTTCTTGTGAGGAAACACAAGACTTCGTTTTCCAATAAAATATCAATGTATTTCTGAAGATGAAATTCACTTTCAAAATCAAAATAATTTTTAAAACTATTTTCTTAAAGAAAATAACCTAATGAACAGCTGATGTAGTTTTCTTTGAAAAAAACTTTTAATTTGCATACATTAGTCATATCAGTTTACATGTTGCCAAAATAATTGTGCACCTTGGTCAGAACTCACTTCTATTGATCTTAATTCTAATTGCATCTATCTGAGAAACTCTGTGAAAGTTAGCATTTCCTTTTTTTAATAACCCTGAGTAAAATTGGTATAGACTGGGCTTCTCTGAGAAAAGCTTAATAGAAGGTTTCTATCCAATGCTCACGAAGCCAAAAACATAGCCAAAAGAAGGCATCAAGACACAAGAAGAAAAAGACTCATCTAGTAACTCATCTTTCTTTCCAGAATTTAATGATGCTTCCAGAACAAGACAGCGATCTGCTCAGTAGAGATGTTGGAAAATTTCTCAACAAAACCTCTGTAAAACTGATGTGGTCCTTGCCCATAGCAGGAACAACAACAGGAATGACTATAATAGCAACAACTCAGCACTCCCAATAGGAAAACTGGGATATTCTGTGCACTGTGACATGGGTACTGACTTTTTTTCCACCATCACCACTATGATAGTGTGCAGTCTTTGGCCATGCAAGAAGGAAGCAGTTCCTTAGCTAAGGACAGAATCTGCCCAGAGACCAAAGATGGCACTGCGGGCACAATCTGCACAGTGAAAGCAGGGCCCGTGGCTGGAGCAGGACATGGGTAAAGGACTCTGGGAGAACACATGGTGTTGCATCCTTCTCCAGTTCTTGGCAGCTGCTAGCTGATATCACTGCAGAAGCAGAGCTTCTCAGCTGTTACTGAATTCCCACAAATGCACTTCCTCTCAGTTTGGAAAAGAAAAAAGCATGATCTGGCACATCACCCTTGCAAAGGGCTGTTGACCTCAGTGCTGATGCTTTGGGTTCATATTTTCTGTACATGACCACATTTCTCAGGTGTCTTTACATACTTTGAACAACTGCAGGCCTTAAATAAAAGGACAAAGGTTTTCATAGAGTCAATGGAAATGTACGAGTACTGGTGCCAGGACTAACTTTAACCCACTGCGTGTAATCTTTGCCGTGTCTTAACTCTCCTCTCTCATGTGAGCTTTCTCATTGTTTTCCAATAGAATATCTGAGATTAGAATCACAGGAACATGATTTTATGCCAAAGCAATAGGTCCTCGTATGCTAACCACCTTATAAAATTACTAAAGAACAAGAATTTCTTCTTTTTACTCTTTTCTCATCATTTGATTGAGATATTACCATCATTATATATTTTCCAGTTTCATACTTGCAGTATTTTTTCAGGAAAGGCACGTATGCCAGTAAATTGAAATGTGCATTGCAGTAAGTTTTTCAGAGTATGACATGTCACATTTTTTAGATGGCAAAATGAAGTTTAAAATAATTGTACACAAATAACAACTGCCTGAAATTTTAGCTTTTTTGGAAACACATATAACATAAATTCAGTGTAATGCTCATCTGATACACAAGTTATTCTGCCTTGTAATTCTAAAATGAAAATGAAAGGAGGACTATGTTTTATGTTGTTGAGTCAGCTTCTGATGGGTGAATGCAGATAAATGACAGACAGAATTAAAATTCTTTGCTTCAGGTCAAAGCACATCCTCCCTTCAAGCACAAGGCACATTCATATTGACATAATGTAATTTTTGAAAGTATCTTTTATTTGACAGATGTTGGCTGGAGGCTGCCAACAGCCCATCAAATCTGTAAACTTCCTTATGAAGGTTCTGTCATACTCTACACGCAATCCAGACTAAGTCATAAAGTGGTGAGTACATAATAAAGTATTCCTCAGTAAAGTGAAGAGTGTTTGGCAGGGTCTTCAGATTGACCTTTCAGTTTCTTCTTTACATTAACTTCTATACTGCTTCTATATTACCTGTTCAGAATGGTGACCTGTTTACAGTCCTTTAGCTGAAATAATTCATATTAGTTTTGTTCTGTTTCGAAATGAAGGCATAAAGTGTTAGTGATGTCTTCAGTCACCACTCAAAATTAATCATAATACAGGATTATGAGAAGTAAGATCTCAGTTGACTGGAACTTACACTGAATTATATATGCTCCAAGCTGTGCGGCAGTGTTGACTGGACAAGGCAAACGGCCCTGTAAAACATCTTGCTTGACCTGTAAGAAAAACTGATACCTAAAACACAGAGAGAAAACAAAGTGATTATTTCAATATTCGGTCTCATGCACCAAGTGATGTTTCATCATATCCCAGTTTACTGAAAACATGCCATGTACCATAACTATGTGACAGCCAAAACCTGTACTCTTCTCTGAGTAACGTTTCCACTACTGACCTTGAAGTAACAACTAAGATCCACCCAGTGAAAGAACATAGGTGGGGTTTCCCATCTGCTTAAATTGAGCAGATACAATTAATTTTCCTCCCCCAAATGTAGCTTTTCTCTTTTGACTTTCATAGACCAGCCAGAAGTGGGGAAGAGGGCCAAGAATCAGAAAAATTGAATTGACCTGTCGTCAAATGGCCAAAGTCTAACCTGATCAGTAAGGGAGAACTGGGTATGTTGTACTTCTTGACTCAAAGTTTTCCTCTCCACATACTTTAGAGCAGATAAGAAGATTTGATGGAGTCCATACTCCCAAGAAAAAATGGAAAAAATGAATGGGCATACCAGCAGCAGCTGTAGCTGTCACAGTGTAGGGAACTCTCCTTGGAACAGAGACAGCTAGGGTAAAACTGATTTTCAAAGTCATAAGCTGCTTCTACACTTGATGAAGCATGTACTGAGATCACTTACAGTGAAACATTACGCACAGAACAGACGGAAGAGTAAAGTCAAGTCGAGTCAACCCATCATACCCAAGCATCTGCTTGGTTTTGCAACTCCCCATACTCATTCACAGGAAATCTTTTAAAATCTATATGGGTTTTATCTAGTTCTATTGCAACATATTTAAGCAGTGTTTCACATCATCCTAAGCAAATTCCTTGCAGCAAGTTCATACAAAAGGTAACAATACTGAGAAGATAACTTTTTAAAGAAAAAAATGGTCATCTATACAAGCACATAGCTTATTCATTACTCCCCAATTCAATTTTATTCATGTAGAGCCATTCAGCTACACTGCAAATAATTTATTCTGGTTTAATACAAGTTACTTACGAAAGCACCTTGGAATGGTCCATAATTTTGAAGTGCACCTATGCTGACTTCAGGGAAAATCACAAACTGCAAGCTTATCCACAGATCATTTAACAGGAAAGATCCCAAACTGCAAGTGTAACTGCAGCTCATCCACAAATCATTTCAGATCCAATCAAGTTTACTGGACTTTATCAGTCCAGGTGAGCCTCTGAATAAGGATATCAGTGTCTTGTGGTTAATGATCCCCCAGAATTTGTGCCGTGACACATATTATAGTACGAATGTCTGTCCTTAAAAGCACAGTTAATATTCTCCACCTTAAAGGACCAGGGCACTGCATAAGAATTTTTTGTGAATGTCTTTAGGCAACACAAAGCATGTACATTCAGTGTTTCTTCCCTCCAAGCAAAACCCAAGTACTGCTTTAGTGGGTAATAGGTGGGGGGAGGGACGGTTGGACCGGATGATCCTTGAGGTCTCTTCCAAACTTAATGATTCGATTCGATTCTATTCTATCTTAGGCTTGCCACTCCTACCTAGACAAATCTTCTCTGTGTGAAAGATGATGATGACAAAGATGATTTTACACCTACTGTGGAGTACACAGCATCTTCCTTTTAACATGAAGTGCATTTCTGATATGCACCCACCTTTCTGCTAGCACTTCTGCAGCTCTACAGTGCAGAGCTTTGTACCAGATGATGCTACAAATGCCTTTTCCATGTAGTGAGCATCTATATTTTTGCATTCTCATAGTGGAGTGTGAAAATAAAGCAGGATAAGAAACTGAAAAACCCACCACCTCCCTGCAAAAAACAGTCAGAGCCAACTATTAAGCGGGTGATTCCTACAAAGTGAACAATCTCAACTCCCACTGAAGCTGCTAAGCTCCCCACAAAACCAGCCCTTTTGTCCAAACTTGTAGCTAAAGCACTCTCATCTTGTGTGCTGTCAAGTTTGTCATGCATACATAATAGTGCTAGTTTGCTCTAGCAAAACATATCCAGAAAATGTTAATAGGATTCACCTCAGTGCTAGCTTTTGCCTACAAGCCAGATAGATTTTGCTGTGAAGCAATTACAAATTTGACGGGTTTTCATTATTTGCAAATAGTAATCATGTAATGCCACAGATCATCAACATCTAATAACAACTGACTCTGCTCTCATACCCATTAAAATAAGAAACACATGCTCCAAAGAAACACATTGGTTAGCACAAAAAGGTTCACACACCATTAGAATTACACACTTTGGCAGAAAATTAGTATTTTAAAGAAAAATAGGGTCTTTAATCCCTCCTAAACAGAAGGAGGTTGTTGGGGTTTTTTTTTCTGAAAAGGTATACTGTCATTCCAAGGTTTAAGAGCCTATAGGAATAAATGCTCAGAAATGTTAAGGACATTTGACTATTCACTGTGTTTTGTTCAAGGGAGTCAATACAAGCATATCGCTTTCTTATGCCCTCCCCCTTACCTTCTAAGGTGCAAATTCTGCATAACCAAACACTGTGCAGACATGAACACAGGCTTACTAATTATTCTAAAATGCTTCTTGACTAGATCTGCACACCTAATCAGCAGTGCAAATCACTGACTGACCTTATCACAAGACAAACAGTTTTTGAAAATTTAGCCCGTCATTTCCCATGCAGAAACCAATCCCGCCTCCCAGGTAGCAATCACAACAGGTTCAGTGGCCACAGCTCCCTTCCCAGGGGCATCTATCTTTCCCTAGAGCAGGGCCGAAAGTCCTTCTGGAAAAGTGCAGGAGAAGTGCATCAAACTTTAACAGTACAGGGGCATCACCCAGCTTACTCCTTCACCTGCAAAGTCACAGTGTTTACGATTTTTACCAGGCCAGTCTCAATCTCGTTATATTGGAGACTTCTGTTCCTGCTGTGCCAGTACGGAAACAAAAGAATTTTCTTCTCTGGTACAAGAAAAATATTCTGCCTGTGCTGCAATAACTGCCACCTTTGATTAAGGAAAATTAAAACCCCTGCATGCATGCTAATGAATTCTCATGTGTCATATTCCTAGGACATCAAAAGAAATATTCTAGCATTTATTAATGCAAGCCAATGCATTAATTTTGTCCACCTACCTATCCAAACTCTCAAATTTCCTTTTGAACCTAAAACTAATTGTCTGAGACCTTTCATAAATGAAGTAAACAGAAAACCCTGTGCATGAGATTCAGGCAAGCATGTCTGTGTATGTGTGTGTGTGCTCTTGTGTGCATGTGTTAGCGTGTGCAACCTCATATTTTGTAGAGGCCAAGCTTAGTTAAAAGAATCAAAAGCATGCAACTCTTCAATTTCCTCTGCATATTTTTAGAAAGACCAAAATAAATCCTCTTGGAAAACAATTCTGGAATTTAAGCTATGGACAATAAAGAAGAAAATTCCCTGTATTTATATTCTATATCCAAGTAAACTCTAAACATAAATGCAGGTGTGACAATACATTCCTAAAAAAAAAAAAAAAAAGAAACCACCCACAAATGCACATCAAGCCTCAGGTTTTTGATGCACCAGACAGCACCTTTTCATCTCGGGCTTCCAAACAGTTGTCCATACCAACCACTGTGAAGGTACTCACAATTCCCTTCCTACACATGCATGTTCAAACAAAGCTGTTCAGGTTTTTAAGCAAAAAAACCCCACAACCAACGCAGCCACACCACAACAATATGCACCTGGCTGGAATAGTTTACTACCCTGAAACCAACAAACTACACTCTTATTAAATACTGTACCTTGTTATTTCTTCTTTAAGTTTACAGGGATCCTCTGCATAGAACTTAATGCCAAAATACAGAGTATATGGTGGTCCAGCTGAGGGAAAAAAATATTTGGTGCAAAAGTTAGTTGTTATGAACCGTGAATTGTTATGAATTGTTACTAGCTGACTACAAAACAGCTACTAAGGAGCCTATCTCATTATGTTATGAAACTTGAAAGTTTCAGAAAAAATCTTACATCCACATAGCAACTCACCCACTACATGAGGAGGAAGAAACAAAAGAAGTATTTTTATTATTATTTTTCTCATCTTGTGTTAATGCATTCACAGCTTGTCTGTCTACTTGGGAGTTTTTGCTTATCTTGAAGATATAACTTTAGATTTCATCACTATCTTACTATTTCTCCAATTTTTTATAAGTGCTTGATTTTGACCTTAAGAAACTTTTTCCACTGAAACTAATCCCTTTCACGCTTTCAAGTATCTTAGGGAGCAACTTTAATTATGTACCACTTTAATGAAGAAATATTTGGAAAAGCTTTTCTAATTCACCTTTAAAAAATGCTATTCCCCTGAAAGCTTCAGTTAACAAAGTACCTTCTTACAGCTACATTTATTCCACACACACTCCACTTCTACATCTTTTTATAGAAGGTCTTCAAATTCTTACATAAAATAATCTTATCATGTTCTTTAATGATAATAAAAATAACAGATCTTGCATCTGTGATATCTGAAGAGTGACAGTAACAGCAGACACTAAGAAGCACTGCTTTCATTTTTAGAAGCAAAGAGAACTCTAAGTCGGTTACGGTACGGTACAGTATGATAGAGGTATTGCAGCTACTATAAAAAATAATTATATTATACAAGTTAAGAGCAGCAGAATTTATTATTTTAAAATAAAACCTAAGCAAGAGAAATCCTTGGACAATAATCACAGAAATTATTGGAAAATTATGAATTTTAGTAATAACAGTTCGAGAACTACCAATCTGTTGTGACTAGAAAATAAACGATGTACAGGCTATATATATGAAACATTGCCTCTGTTACCTCACCTTCAGATATGTTCTTTAAGTTCAAATTAAATACATACTGTTTATCAATTCTTTATGTTCAGCAAGGGTCTTTGCAGGATCCAGCCAGTACTGCGAGACAGATAATTACGAAATTAGTCACTTACCAGGGAAAATTAATACAGAACAATTGCAAATCTACATTTATTCATATATTGATATAGCAGACTGACACACTTCAGTCTGCTAACGACAAACTTGTGCCAGTTTCTGATCAGAGAAACACTGTTTGTGCAAGTCTAACATTATGTATCTTCTCTGGGGGGTGGCGTCTTCCTTAACAAGAAATACGTTTGGTAAAAGCCACCACATCTCAAGCTCCTAAGAAGCTGGCTCTACAGAAGTATCAGACTAAGTACTCGTTGGTTTCTACCTGATCTGCTATAGCTAGTATATAGATGTGCAACCTTGCTGTTTTCTTCCTGGGAGTTTAACCAAAGTAGGATAAGTTTAAACAACAGCAACAACAAAGCACATAAGACAGGACATACAAGGAAAGAATGAAGGGGCTTCGCTTGTTTTCTGCAAAACAAGACGGTAGGGGAAGCAAGCGTAACAGCACTCTCCCAACACCTGAGAAAATGCTGTAAGAATATAGCGATTGATTTTCTTTTCATGTCCATTAAGTAAGAAGAAATTGGTTTAACTAGACGCAAAGAAAAAATAGTTTTGATTTTCAGAAACAGTTTCCAGCAGCAGGGGAAGCGGATGACTGGAAATTGGCACCAAGGGAGGGAGTGCACAGGCTTTTCCACCAGATGTTTCACAGGACTAGTTGGACAAATGTGTCAGATCACACAAGGATGAACTGTTCCCGTAACATCTGATCAAGAGACAATCTTGACAAGTATAATTTCTGACTATTCTGCCATGCCTTTATCAAACTTCTTATAAAAGTTCTAATATTACTGCTGACCACAGACCAGCTGTGTACTTCTTGTTATGGCTACACAGGTCACCAGCATACTGCTCTTGAAATTCCTCCAGCAACTTATTTCTTCCTTAGCTTAACATATCTATGATTCAGTTCCGGCAGAAAGTGCAGAGGCACATGCCAAGACCATTCTTGTCTTCCCTTTTTACAGTCCTTTTCCCTCACACACAAACTTTCTAGACCAAGCGAGATTGGCATCCCTTCTTAAAACACTGGAAACAAAAACGCTACAGAACATAGCTGATAAAAAGAGCAAATTGAGGTGGATTGAATCTTCCCTTACTACCCATATCTCTTTTAACTGAGCAACTACATAGATAAATGAATAAAGAAACTCCTTCCTTGTACCTCTGAGCTAACCCTATAGAGAATAAGAATAAAATGATTAATAAAAAAATCTCCCCCCCTCTACCCAGAGAACTTCTCTGGACTAGAAAATTTCATTATTGAAGGAGCAGCATAAAGATGGGAAGGAAAAAAAAAAACAAAGTATTTGAGTGGAAAATTTCGAGAAACTAATTCCCTAAGTGGTTGTAACAAATAACATTATTTTGACAAAACTTGACAACAAACTTCTTCCATCAGCTGCTGATCCACCTGTAACAGAAACAGCTGTACACCTTGTTCTTGGCCATTGCAATTTCAAATCCATGAATGTTTATTAACAAAATTCCATAAATTTTGAAGGAAAAAAATATTCAGTACATGCTCGTATTGAATATATCCAATAACTATTCAAATTCAAACCCTCTTAACCTCAACAGAAGGTGGGAAACAAAAAACTTGCCACACTTGTTCAAATATCCTGCTAGAACTCCATATCAGCAATAATCTGAGCTAGTACAATAGGCTGATAACAAGATTTTACAGTCAACAGGCAGAAAAAAGGCTAAATGACTCTGCAGTGCACATTCTGGCTATGCAATGTGGTCAGAATGCGGTCTGACCTCTTCCCAAACTGGCATCACAGCATGAACAGCACATTGTCAAGCTAGCTTGCTTCCCACTGACTGCTTTGTGTTACACTGCAAGAGTTTCAAAATCAGATCAAAATCTATCACAAAATAACTCCTTCGTCAAGTTCTCCTGAAATTAAATCGGCTTCAAGACATATTGCCTTATAGTCCTCTTTGCAGTTCAGCTTTATGTGCATAGGTAGATTATTTGTTTAAAAAAAAAATCATTCACGTTTTCAAGTCAAGTACAGAACAGCTACAGATTTCTGTTTGTCTCTGCAACTTGAATGCCATCACCTCTTGTATCCGTGTGATTCACTAGCTGCCATGAGACCAACCAGAATTGGACCAGGTCATTAAAGACTGCATGGGCACTCGTAGACAACACAATCAAAACAGAGTTGCACCAGAAGTCTTGATTGTCACTAGGCTGTGTTTGACTTGCAAGTCAAATTATATTCTTCGCATGGTCTGAAGGCAATTTCCAAGCTTGTGTGAGGGGGGCAAAATTCAGCAGGCAAACTTCAAGTTCAGATTCAGAGGGAATCTGAAGAGAAGGAACAAACCTGATTACGTGTAGTTTATTATCCCTTCCTCTCCCCAAACGGAGGCAGCAGGAGGAACTGCACTGTGAGCCCTCATCAGAGGGCTGCTACTCCTGTTAGCGAAAGGCAGCATCAGCTGGCATGAGATAATATGCTCTTCTGAGGGCACCGCAGGCATCGAGATCCGTGTGCTGTGTAGGTGAAGTTCAACAGTTCGGCTTAGGACGGTTTACTGCTGTGACAGAGAGTGGTGGGGAGGAGGCAAGAATCTGGTGTGCCTTCTCATTTCTCCAGCAAGGCCACAAACCCATGCTTAGAATCACTGTGCAGCTATTTATTATTTTAAAGACTGCCAAAATTCTCCAGGAGAAGGGCTGGGGGGAGGAGATAAAGATTTCTAGCATTTTATTTATAAGCCAAAGATGAATGGAATTTCATGGATAATGAAAAGGCATTTTTCAAGCCAACGTCAGAGAATAAAGATGAGAACATTTACAAAACCAAGAACCCTTCCAACAGAGCCCTCTAAGATACCTACATACACGTACCTCACAACGTGTATTACATGCATGTTAAATGTTTGCACACACTTATAGTGTTGGCTATAGTTACGTTTTGCGCTCACATGTCAAAGTGCCAAGAGAACAAAAAAGCAGAGTGCCTTATTAATCCAATACACTTGCACAGCAGGTGCTGACAACAAACTCTGCATTTGTGAATGCCAAAGTAGCTCCAACACTCAGCCTCATTCTTTTTATCTGTTTGGCAGCCAGCTTGACACTTCTTTGTGATTTCCCACCTGTCTCTCTCCTGCACAGCCAGCCAGGGTTATCTGACTTATCAACAGCTCACCACTACTGCAGAGAGGTGGAAGGCCCTGCATATACCCACCCAACTGCAGGTGATAAATTTTGTGAATCTGAAAGTGAAATTTATTATTTACTAAAGAAAAAAAATCATGATTTCTAAGTAGCCATAATCAATGGAACTACCCAATTACTGAAATGACAGCTACTGTTTACTAATTGTTATTTACAAAGACCACATACTGCTAGTTTAATATTTTTTTTAATTGACTAAAACTGGTTATAAACGTACAATGTCATTAAAAACAATTACTTCTTAATTTTTAGGTAGAAACTGAAAAAAAAATGTTTAAAGTACAGTGTATCTAAGAATAAATGGACCTTATTGTCAGTTTATTTTTCCACAAATCTGGAGTCTTCCATTGCTTGAATCTGCATAGGGTTAAAGCTGGGTCAAATTCCATTAACATGTCTGAAAGAAAATATTAACTAGGTTGAAATGTTTGCTGTGGTATCAATCAATGAAGTGTCTGGTGGAGAAAAATCTATCAACTTCAGACTAAATTCTGGGCTGTCTTTATCAGATTCTTAAGAAGCTCTACCCATCGTGCCACACGTGCCAGTTTTTGTTCACATTTACAACAGAAAAAAAACCAAAACATTCAAGAGAAAATCCAGTATTTGTCAATTACAATCTGAAATTATTAAGATTTTTCCACAAGCTAAGACAACACTAACAAGTAGATTTATTTTGTCTTTTTTTCTGCAAATGTTCAGTGCAAAGAATCTAAATCTTCTAAGCTCAAGACATCCTTGTATAAAAAAATGTATAAATCACCAGGCAATTCCTACATACAAAATACAAATACATATTTAATACTTCTGTCTTTTCTTTATTAGAATCTGAGGTTATATTCATTATGTTTAGCACAAGACCACCAGTGTGATTTTTTTGTTGATCCTGCTATACTCTAAAAGCTTAGTCTTACTGCCCTTAACTCACCTGACCACCAGCTTTGCCTAGGTTGTTGCAGCCCATTTACAATCTTCTAAAATTTCCAGTTTTAATTAATATTATCAGTCTCCTTTGTCTTTTCACTGGATATGACATCTATTTTAACGAGCACAACAAGTCTTACTCTTTCTAGATAATTTAGTATACCATGCTTACGGGCAAATGTCAAATCCATACAAAAATAAAAATCCATACAGAAAAAAAATACAAAGTACAGCTCATCTGTTTTTCTAAGATCTTGAGATCAAAACACACACCACATTATATGACAGTAATTCCCTACAGAACAGACATTTTCGACTGTAAACAAACCTTTTGTTAAAATCATGCCCTTCTTTCTACAGTTAATTTACGTGCAGTCTGTTCAGTCCATTACCCTATTCAATTTGGTTAGTAACCTGGCAATCTGAGCATGTACCACTTACTGTACTAATCATGCTGGATGGATCATGCAACATCTTTCAGACAGGAGCTTGCACAGCAGGGATATGCAATTCTACGGCTCAGCTTTGCCACAACTGACCTGATCTACCACTGCAGCACAGCAACTCAAAGTAGAAAGCTCAGATTCACAAGAAACCGAGACCTGGGCATGTTCAAAACAAAGGGGACAAAAAACGTATCTACACTACACAGTGGATGCGTGGTACAGAGAGCGTGCTGCCCATCTCACATTGGCTCCAGGTCTTGGATCAGTACACACGTGTTCGCGCAGCACTGCACCTGAACTAACTGGGGCTGGGGACATTAGCTTGGCTGTGATGCTGGATTAATGTGGTGATGTGGCTTTCTGTATGTGTTTTTCTCCCCTCAGAGCCCTAAGAGAATATCGGTACACTGTACATCGTGAATGTAACAGGTCACATTAGCATTATATAGGTTAAGAAAAGCGTATCTGCATCACGACCTGTTGTACAGTGCAGACGTACCACCTGCAGCTTGAGGTTAAGCAGGTTTAACGCGGGAGTTCGGTTAGGGATGGTGAGGAGGCAATCTGACCAATGTGAGACTGTGAAGTGCAGCTAGGTTTCTGGAAGTAAAGAAGAAGTTTTTGTTATCAACAGACCTTTAAAATGCTTTTGGTGGTTTAGCTTTCTGCAGTAAGGGAGTTCCAAAATCTTTTTTTGTAGGAGAAGGTCTAATAGCATGCCTCTTTTCAGCATGCTTTTGTGATTTCACAAGGGAATGCCTTTGGGCTTCAAAAGTACCTTTTCCCTCATCAAATTCTGCTCAGTTTTTTCTGATATATTATGTGTTAAAATTGCCATTTCCATTCTCTCTTTTGTGTGCCTCAAGAAAATACTGGCCTCCTGCCAAAACACTAATTAGCACAACTATCCTAAGGCACAGTGGAGATGCCACAAAGGCAGTAGCAAAGGGACTATGTGGGCAGCGTCTGGGAGCTGCAGGATGGTGGGAACCTGCATGGCCCTCCTAACACCAACGTACCCAGCATCTGGCCCCACCTTCGCTAAAAGAGAGGTACATCACTGGGCCACAGTTTTCCCCAAATACTGAAGCAATGAGAGAGGGTAAAAGGCAGGACAGAATTTCCTAAGCCACCATCAGCTTCTGCAACAAAGATTCCGGTGATCATGCCTCACTTGAAGATATCAGATGGGGCACAATGTCCCACATTTCTGGCAGATGAGGAAGAAGACAAGAATGCCTTGTCGATTGGGATCCAGCCAATTATCAACATAAAGAAACATAGAGAGTTTATCTGGTCTCAGCTTAGCCTAACTTGAGTGTCATCAGTCTGTGCAGTAATGCAAAAGGTTCAGGTGAAGGGCTAATGATGAGGCATATTGGGAGATTCAGTGGCAGTCAAAGCTGGTCTTCTTTTTAAAGTATTTGCACAAAAAAAAGGTATTCATGTATTACATTAAAAAGCACCATGTAGTCTGCCAACCCAAGCACTCAGAGGTTAGGAAACACTACTGACAACCTATAGCATTAGTTCAACCTGTCTGTTTATTCTGGCATAGTTTTATATTACAAGATTTTCATTTAATCACTGTATGTTGTGTTTTAAACAATTATTTGTATTGGGTTTGCATGGCAAGGTTGCGGGGGGGAGGGCGCTACAGGAGTGGCTTCTTGCCCCTATGTCTGATAGAACCAATGCCAGCTGTGAAGAACTGCATCCCATGGGAAGGACTCACATTGCAGAACTTGGAGGACTGTCTCTTGTGGGAGGGACCCCAGGCTGGAGCAGGGGCAGAGTGTGAGGAGTCCTCCCCCTGAGGGGGAAGGAGCGGCAGAGACAATGTGTGGTGAACTAACCACAGCCCCGCTTCCCTGTCCCCCTGTGCTGCTGGCAGGGGAGGAGGGACAGAAATTGGGAGTGAAGTTGAGCGCGCGGAAGAAGGCGCAGGTGGGTGAAAGGGGCTTTTAAGATTTTCTTGTATTTTTATTTTCTCATTATCTTACTCTGATTTTTACTGGTAATAAACTAATTTTCCCAAGCTGAGCCTGTTCTGCCCGTGACAGTAACCGGTGAGCGATCTCTCCGTGCCCTTATCTCGACCCAGGAGCCTTTCGTTACATTTCCTCCCCCTGCCCAGGTGAGGAGGGCAGTGACAGAGCGGCTTTGGGGGGCACCTGGCCTCCAGACTCGATCAACCCACCATGTTATTATAAGATGCTTTTAGTTTTTCCTTATATGTCCTGTCTTGTTCAGAGCACAAGATAGACAAAGCTTACACACTTCACGAAGAAAGTGTTCTGGCAACCCCTAACCTTTGAGAACTTGAGTCTGAAAATTAAATACTGTCCTTTTAACACGGAGAGTTCTGGGGAATGTCATTAAAAAGAAATTTGTGCAATATGACCAAACTACTACCCCAGAGATAGTGTCATCCAATTCATACTTTTATCTTACTGTTGACAGTCTTCCCAGTGCCATCTAGTTCTGTCAATCTGTTTGCTGCATCCAGCTATTCTCTCCCACTTGCTAATTAATCTGTTAGCCATTCAGGAAGAGAGCAATTTAATGTTATGCATTCATACACTACACAGCACAGTGAAAGCCTGTTCACTGATTAGAGCCCTACTGGTACTACTAAAATAATTATGATGCCACCCACATAAGAGGTACCACACCAACACAGCACTTAAAAGACCACCTGGAAATGCTGAGGTATGCAAAAGTAATGGGAAAAATAACTAAACAAGTTCTTTCAAACCCTTAATAAAAAGGTGTTTCTTTTGTGACTGGGTTGCGTTCTTTAAAATGCATAGTTTTGTTCACCCTGCTTTATTCATCATTCAGTTAAATATATAGTATAACCAAAAAAAAAACCTGACAGAGCAAATAGTAAAATATTCCCTACCACAAGCAATGTATTAATAGGTAGCCAAACCTCCAAACACATTTTTCCATCTGAGACTAACTCAGGAGTATGGTTTTAAAACTAATTAGCAAGGTAACCTTTTCCCCCTTCCCTTAGGGAATCTACTGTGGCCAATACAAAACCTATCCAATCCAAAATTCAAACCTAGGTTTCTTGCCAGTCACTGCAGGACTAACTCCCCCAGTTTTAGCCATGTTCAGTGCACAACTGAATGTATGTTTACAGCTAAAGCACAATGTGTTGTTTGTTGCATGGAAGCTTTCCCTTGTTCTGGTCATTCTTAAGAGCTTACAAGATTTCACTAAAAATAGCAAGCTAGCATAATACCCATACACAAACAACAGGAACAGGCACTTTCATACTGTTCTGCTGCAGCACAGCCCAGGTGCAAAGCCTGCAGCAGAAACTCGGTCGGTCACTGTGGCAGCACCTACATGGTAGGGCAGGTGCACCCCGTAACGTGGCCCACCGTTGTGGTCTCTGGCTGTACCTCCTGGCTGCTTCCCAGGCTGCGTGTCAGGACAAAGCTGATGTGTGCACCGCTCCCCCACGCACCTGGGATTTCCCCACAAAAAGACAGACCCACAGGCTGGGGGAGACACACAGCACTCCCGTCAGAGGACCAGGAATACAGCATGCAGCAGAGATGCTGGCCCACCCATGCAGAAGCCAGGCAAAAGATGGGCTGGTAGACCTCCACGCAGAGCGAGGCTGGAGCTCCATACCTGTGCTAGTACAACCTGCATCCCCATGACATGACCACTCTCAGTGCGAGAGCAGGCAAACGAGGGAGGTGGAATGAACACCTTCCTAATCCATGGGGAAATCAAGAAGCACTGTAGCTTTCCAACCTTGGGCTAGCCAGAGAATAAAGACCAAGGCTAACACTAAATTTACATCACTACAGCACCATGTGAGAGAAAAAGGCAAAAAAGCTGTATTTGTGTTTGGAGAGATAAAGTTAACAGGGTTATGCGTAACAGCTCAGACATACTACCATTATACAAAATGCACTGGTATCATACAATCAAATCATCTAGTCTGTGACAAGGATGTACCCTAAACTGTGCCTTTATGTGTTAAGTCTTCCACAGAAGAGATGTAATCTTCTCTTATGTTCATAATGCCATATACATCACAAAATACACAGTGTGTATGCCTCTGTAATGTTACCAGGAACAGCCATTTCTATTTTATTTGCCTCTACAGGAAAAAAGGAAACACTTTTGTGAGCAAAAAATACCTACCTGCTCTTCATTCACACCTCAGTTTCATCAGAAATCAAAAATACTGCTTTTAACAGCCTGTCTTTAGCTAACAGCTAGATCTGAATTCTCAATGGAATGAAACTTGGCTAGAAGTTTATCACAGAACTGAATTCATAAATGTCTAGACTAAACAAAGCTACAGGGAGTAGGGCAACCTGTAGCTCTCAGCAGCAATCAATAATCTTCTGCTAATACTGTTCTGACTTCAGTCTCTAAATGTTCAAGCTCTGCTAAACAGAAGAAAACGGCAAATATTTAGCCAATTCAGGGTCTTGTGCAGTACCCTCAGCACAGAACAGTGACTTTTTAAAAGCATAACTGTTTGACTTAATTTAATCACTGGCATTATTCCCTTTATAAAGTTAAGGTAGTATGGAGACCACCCTATGAATACACCACCGGTCCAGCCTGCGGAGCGCCCCTGCTCCTCACCTCTGCCTGCAGTAAGCCTGCACAGGCCATGTTGGGCAGGGAAGAGAGGGCGCACTCCAGGCAGCGCTGCCCCAAGCCATTGCCTGCTTTGGCTGAAACATCTCAGCCCAGTTTCCATCTTTTTGCCCATATTTAGGCCTGTAATCTCATGATGGGAAAAGCCCTCAGATTCTGGTCAGTCCCTGTCAAGAAGGCTCAATAGAACATGGGCTCAAGGACCCAGAGAGGGTCCAAGGCAGAATGAAAATGTCACTGCTAACACCCTGACTCCTGGGGCTCTGTCAGTGAAGAGAAGCCACCGCACCAGCCACAGGATACACTCTGAAACAGGCATCCAGCAAGTGAAGCAGCCTGCGACACGCGCACGGACATTGCTTCCCAGGCACCGCAGGACCAAGCAATGCTGGACAGCATAGTGCACTACGCACTGGCACACTACTAAATGGAAAAATACTAATCCTACTTTCATATCGTAATTTTGTACTATTTATATTTTCTTCATTTAGTGTTCAAACAAATTGAGCATTTGGTTTTGTTCCTATCTAAGATATTAATGGCTAGTCCAAGACTTTAATGCAAACAAACACAATGAAATTATTACCGGAAACGCAAACCAGGAAAACAGTGAAAGACAGTGAAAGTATTAACAGGCTAAATTTTACATATGGAAAATCCGGTCTGCTGTGTCTTTTACTCACCGTTTGATGACTTCGGTCACAGTAGCGCAGTCCAAAGTAATCTATCTCCACTAGGTTTAAGTGACGAAATACGTAGCCCAGGACAACCGACCCTTTCGTTGACTTCTGTGGGAAAGAATTTACAGAGCCTTTTCACAAAGATGTTCTGCCTTTGTCAGCTATGTGCAGTGGCATTCATGCATTCAGCTAGCTCTGTCTAAAAAAAAAATAAAAAACAAAACAGGAGGCAGCTCCCAGTGCCTTTAACAAAAAATTCAGCAGTAAAGAAGAAAATATTTTGTCCTAATACAGAATCAGTCCTTCTGTAAATACTATTAGGTAGCTGGAAGGTCAATATTTACAAAATACAAAACAAAACAAAGAAACCTCTCAAGTGTACTTGCATAAGCATGATGCTGGTGAACCTTGCATTCTTCTAGAAAATTTCTGTTCTCTGATCAAGATTCGAATCCCCATGAGATATTTCATTCTAAAATCATACTCTTCATCTCAGTATGGGCCTGTTACTTGAACTTTGACAACAAAGATTAGGAGGACTTTGCTCTTAAGATCTAACTTATACATTGTTAGCTGCTCTGTTACTACTCTTTGTAACAAAGGTTAGGTTTTATTTGTTTGCTTTTAAAATAGTAGAACCAGGAGCAATCCAACACCCTGCATTGAAATAATCCTGTTGTTTTCTTGTATAGTACTTCATTTGCCAGTATTTGCAAGCAATGTTGGGGACAGTATTGCAAACAACACTGTACTGTTGAGGATGCATTATAAAAAGCTCACTTCCACCTGAATGCCTCTTATTTGTCTGTTCGCCTGGCAGCCTACAACAAACAGACTAGGAAGACTGAGAATAATTACGCAGAATGATTCCCCCTCAGAATCAATCAGAGCCTTTGACTATTACAGTCCTAAAACTCCACAAGATAATATGGACATAACTCATAATTAGTTTTGGTTAACTGCTTCATATTGTATGAGCTGCTAGATTGCAGTAAGATGACTGGAGGGAAAATGAAGAAGAAGAGGAAGCTGTGGGATATTTTCTGTGCTATTTCACTTTTTAGTCTACAAACAAATAATTTCAAAATTAAAATAGCAAATAATACTTACTAAGAAAATATTTTCATTTAGCTTCACATAACCACAGTGAAGATGCATCCATTTTCTTTTCAGCAGGTGCATTTGGTCAGGATTTGTACCTAGTCACACGGGAAGGGCCAACACAATGGTATCAGATGGCCACTCACATTCTCAGTGAGTCCTGACAAGGTAAACATCTCTGGTAGGCTGGAACTGTGTATCCATGCTGTTCACCAGATTTACTACATATTTGCTTAAACCAGGAGATGTTCTTGAAAGGTTCTCAGTATGTAACAGTCTGAAGCCATCACAGAGATTGTTTACACTAAGCCACTGTAATTACATATTCTCTCAGCATGTACAGTGAGGCTTAATGATCAACCACAAAATAAAAAATAATTTTGGGGAAAACATGATTAAAGTAAGCAGAAATTCGCTAAATCTCATTCTAACATTTTGAATAAAGCAGAGCAAGACAAATATTTCATCATCAGAAACTGAACTTGGATTTTAAGAACAAAGCCAGACAAGAATCTTAGCTATAGACTGACTACCAGGAGTACTACAGCAAGACAGAAACAAAACAAAACACACCTTAAATTTACAAAAAAAAAAAAATACAGGTTAAATTATTATACAGCAGGGATTCAAGACTTATGCCTTCTTGCCTCTTATCTTTAAATCACTTGTTATTCAAAGAAGCAGGAGAGAGGTCCCACTGAAAACGCCGTAGTTATCTCATCATTCATACATCATATAAGGCAAATTACCCTCACCATTGGAACCGTTTCCATTATCATTTAAATGATAGAACAATGTCTTGGGAACTTAGGACTGGACAGGCATCTCTAGAAACAGACACAGGAAAACAAGCAGCCCTGCCTCCAAGCAACACACTACTGGGAGTAATCAAAGATACTAACATAGCTTAAGTGTTTATACAAGTTTATTTTACGTAACTGCATCAGTTTAGGATTCGGCTAGCCTTCTTGGCTGGAAGTCTTCAGTCAGCTGCAGATTGCAATGGGGTTTACATAAAGAGTCTTTGGAACGGCTTTCCTCTCATGGAGGATAAAGCTAGTGTGTTACCCCCAAGAAACACACACATTTCACTCCTGGTTTGGCTGAATTTAAAGACTCCCTTCTTTCCTTTCAGAGATCAAGGGTGACAACAGGTAAAAAGCTTTTTAATTGCCTTTTACTTATATTGTTAGGATGAGAGAAAACACAAATGCCTGTTAATTCATTCTCTTGATACAGCTCAGTTATCACTTCGATCATTACAAGTCTGGCAGGAACAATGGTCCAGCTATGGGGGAGTCCTGAGCAAAACCATCCAACTTGAAATGGCTGGGGGTTCTCCACCTCTACAGCAGCAAGATGCTGAACACTTTGGTTATCCTCAGCCAAAACAGACTGTATGCAGCAGTGTCCATAGCTCTCCTCGCCAATCCCTCATCCTTCAGCAATGCCTGCATATACATGGGGCAGTGCTTTAGAATCATAGAATCATAGAATCACTAAGGTTGGAAAGGACCTCTGAGATCATCAAGTCCAACCGTCAACCTAACACCACCGTGCCTACTAGACCATGTCCTGGAGTGGCGCATCTGCGCGTTTTTTGAACATCTCCAGGGACAACGATTCAACCACCTCTCTGGGGAGCCTGTTCCAATGCCTCATTGTTTGCCAATGCAAAGCCTTTGACACGGTCTC
>VWZZ01000485.1:0-31538 GCA_013399095.1 Psophia crepitans
TCTCCTACATGGACAGGCTGGGAGAGTAGCACTTTTTCAGCCTGGAGAAGAGAAGGCTCCGGGGAGACCTGATTGTGGCCTTCCAATACCTAAAGAGGGCCTACAGAAAAGCTGTTGAGGGGCCTTTTCTTAGAGAATGTAGTGACAGGACAAGGGGTAATAGGTTTAAACTAAAAGAAGGGAGATTTAGACTAGATGTTAGGAAGAAATTCTTTACTGTGAGGGTGGTGAGACACTGGAGCAGGTTGCCCAGAGAAGCTGTGGATGCTCCCTCCCTGGAAACGTTCAACACCAGGTTGGATGGAGCTTTGGGCAACCTGGTCTACTGGAGAGTGTCTGTGCTCATGGTAGGGGGGTTAGAACTGAGTCTTTGTGTTCTCACACAAGCCAAACAATTCTATGATTCCATGATGATCCTATGACTTGCTTTCCCCTTTCTAAAGTGGAAAAATAATAGACTTCAGCATGTCCAGACTTCTGATTTAACTGTAAATATGTTTACGGATAGTGCCTAAATCTATTTTGCAAGTAAATGCACATGTATGATTAGCTGAAACCCTTTAGAGTCATTAACTCATGAGACATAATGAAATTCTGAGTGAGAAAAGATCAAGTTACCTATGTATATGATGAAATAATCTATGAAAGAAAACATCAGCCCCTGTCAATATTCTTGAACCAACTGAAAGTCTTTATTGAAATAAGTAGTATTTAAGAATTGCTTAGAAATATTCTGTGTGTGTATATATATATATATATATATATCTCTCAAAAGGAACAATCCAATCTTGATTCCTCAAGGAAAATTTAATCCTGTAAAAACCTTGACAACATTCAATCTGCATTATTTGAGCTTTATTTTGAGAAGGGTTATATAGTATAAATATTTACTGATTTGTAATTTCCTAGCACCCTTACAAAGCTTGTTCTATGTATGGAAAACACTGTGTTCATGAATATTAAAAAATAATTAATGTCAACATATTTTAAAGAGTAGTAAAGTATATGCTGACACACAGGAACTTAGTTCTCTCATGTCATTGTACTAGAGAGTTGATATACGCACTCTACAAACCTTCAAAATGTCATTTTCAGTGTATGGCAAGTTTCTGTATTTTTTCTGTGTATGATGTATAAAATCTCATAGCCGCTTTGCATTATTATAGGCCCAGCTCTTTTTAAAATTAGCTGAAACCACACCCTTATATTTGAATTAAATTTACTCTTTAGGAACAATAGTCAGCTAATTTTCTATATTGTTTCTCCCTTTCAACATTTCTCATCTCTTAGCATTATTTTCCACATTAACTTCTTTCCATCTCCATGCAATTTCCAGATTTTTTTTCTCTGCAGACATTTTTTATATATTATTTGAAGCTGTCAGTACATAAAACTCAGAAATATTGAAGGAAGGGACAGATATGTCATCATTTTCCTGTCTTGAACCACAAGATAGCAGAAAAACATAAGCAAGGTGTTTCCTTCTATTTTCTTTTGGATCTATAGTGCAAGAATTAAGAGCTCAACAGAAGCAAATCTTCAACAATATACTGAAATCAAACAAAGAAGTCTGCTCTGAACCTTCCTAGCTGCTCAGATTCCTAATGGATTGGAATGTCACATACAGAAGGCAATGAAAAATTATAAATTTATACTTATAAATTTATATACACTTACAACTTTATAATTCTTTACCAGGATTTGGAAAGATCCAATTAATTCCTTTTATATCTCATTCATTTATGAGATAGAAATGAATTCAGTTCATGATGTCTCATGATACAATAATTGGGAGGAGCTGTGGACTCCGTTGAGGGTTGTGAGGCCTTGCAGAGAGACCTGGACAAATGAGAAAACTGGGCAATCACCAACCACATGAAGTTTAACAAGAGCAAAAGCCGAATTCTGCACCTGGGAAGGGGAAACCCTGACTGTACATACAGACCGGGGGATGACGCGCTGGAGAGCAGCCATGCTGAAATGGATCTGGGGGTCTTGGTTGACACCAAGATGAACATGAGCCAACAGTGTGCCCCAGCTGCCAGGAAGGCCAACTGTACCCTGGGGTCCATCAAGCACGGCATTGTCAGCAGGTCTAGGGAGGTGATTGTCCCACTCTACACTGTGCTGGTGCGGCCTCACCTCAAGTACTGTGTGCAGTTTTGGGCACCACAGTACAAGGAAGACATAAAGGTATTGGACAGTGTCCAAAGGAGGGCAGCTAAGATGGTGAAGGGCTTAGAGGGGAAGACATATGAAGAGAGGCTGAAGTCCCTTGGTTTGTTCAGTCTAGAGAAGAGAAGACTGAGGGGAGACCACATCGTAGCCTATGGCGTTCTCATGAAGGGGAGTGAAGGGACAGGCGCTGATCTCCNCTTTCCCCAGAGAGGTGGTCACAGCACCAAGCTTGACTGAGTTCTGGAAGGGTCTGGATGATGCTCTCAGTCATCTGCTCTGATTGGACTGGTCCTGTGTGGAGCCAGGGGTTGGACTTGATGATCCTTATGAGTCCCTTCCAGCTCGGGATATTCTATTATTCTATGTTTCTATGATAAGTGTGTGAGTGTGACTCTTGTCAGTAGAAGTTGTAACTGTAGAAGTTGCAGTTTCCTATGTTCACATTACTGAGATTTATCATGAGAGTATTTCCTCTTTCCTTCATGGGGTGGTTCAGCATTTGATCCTGGTCCAGTGCTACCAAAATAAAAAAAGTCTTGGAAGGGTTTCTACAAAGTCAACATTATTTTTATTTGGAGTTTTCAAGGTTGTCTGTGTTTCACACTGTCGAATGACACATATCACCCAAACATTTTTGTTCTTTTTATTTTGAGAAAGGATTTGAGGACAGGGATGGTGACTCCACCACCTCCCTGGGCAACCCGTACCAATCCCCGACCACCCTTTCCGAGAAGAAATTTCTTCTCATCTCCAACCTAAACCTCCCCTGGCGCAACTTGCAGCCATTCCCCCTTGTCCTGTCACTAGTTATCTGCGAGAAGAGGCTGACCCCCAGCTCACCACAACTTCCTTTCAGATAGTTGTAGAGGGCAGTAAGGTCTCCCTTCAGCCTCCTCTTCTCCAGACTAAACAAGTCCAGTTCTCTCAGCTGCTCCTCATAAGACCTGTGCTCCAGACCCTTCACTAGCTTCGTTGCCCTTCTCTGGACATGCTCCAGGGCCTCGATGTCTGTCTTGTGGTGAGGGGTCCAAAACTGGACTCAGGACTCAAGGTGCAGCCTCACCAGGGCTGAGTATAGGGGGACGATCACCTCCCTACTCCTGCTGGCCACACTATTCCTGATACAAGCCAGGATGCCGTTGGCCTTCTTGGCCACCTGGGCACACTGCTGGCTCATGTCCAGGTGAGCGTCAACCAACACTCCCAGGCCTTTTTCCTCTGCACAGTTTTCCAACCACTCTGCCCCCAGTCCGTAACGTTGCCTGGGGTTGCAGGACCCGGCACTTTGCCACATTGAACCTCATCCCGTCGGCCTCTGCCCAGCGATCCAACCTGTCCAGGTCCCTCTGCAGAGCCATCCTGCCCCCGGCAGATCGACGCTTCCCCCCAACTTGGTGTCACCTGCAAACTTACTGAGGGTGCACTCAATTCCCTCATATATATCATGTCAGATATAAACATGTATGACAGACATTGAACAAGATACTGATGCTTTAAATACTGAAAAATGCTGCCACATGAACAAAGTCTTCAGGAAAACCATCACTGAGTTTGTCAAAAAGTTGGTTTTGTTGCCAAGATACCTACTCCAGCTTCACTGTTACTGAGAATTATACTGTCAAAGCAAGGGAAAATTCACATTGTTTGAGACGTCAAGCTACATGCTTTTCCACCAGACAGTTTATGCTTGGATAAAGTTTCAGTAAATAAATCTCCTCACTGACTTCTCCTTGTTAGCTTGTATATACATAGTCAATGCTAGAAGCTGTTTACAGGAACAGTGAGAAAATATAAAAAGGTCTATTTTATTTTTTTTTTCCCACCGGGAATACTCGCTTTAGAAAAGTCTTAAAAGATGCAGTTCTAAATTCTTGCTAAATACTCTCAGCAAACGTACTAGCCAGTTCACTGTATTCCTCAAGCCTAAAGGCCACTATAACTTAAGTTTACTCTTTATGAGTCTTACATTTTGAGTATCCATGAAAAGTTTTCTAATAACAGTTGTCTTCTTCCCTTTTCAGCTTTTGAAGAGCTCCGTAAAGATGCTATTAGCTCGACCGCTTTTAGTCATTTACTATCAACAAGGCTTTTGTTAATATCTTGCCCTCAAAAAGTGTAAAAAGTACAGAAGCAGCCTGACAGTCTGGCAAGTTTTGCTGGAATTGTTTATAGACTTAGCTTCAGCAGAATTTATATACTAGTACCTTTGTATTCCTGACAACTTCAGCATCTATGAGATAAAGGAACTCACTCAGCTGTGTAAGCTGACTTGTAAAATCAGTATTGTCATTGTTTCTCACCAATAGTTTCGCAGATGACATTCAGGAAAAACTTGCTCCTAAGGCACTCTAATTTGCACTCTCCTAATACACCTAAGGCACTCTAATTTGAGTCATCATAGATCTTCTAAAACCTTGAAAGATCGCTGGTTACACTGGGGTCCTCATTAAGACTTGCAAATTTTAAAAAGTGGCTTGTTTTGGCGGTCTTTATAATCATGTAGTTCTGTGAACTATAAGCTCCAGAAATCTCAGGGCTTGGTTTAATAGCTTTTTGTTCTAAACAAAACATAAAGCATTTGGAGGATGTTGGATTCCATCAAAAATGGGAAAGAGTGTTAGAGAAATTCACTGTGCAATACAATACTAACCAAACAATTAAAATCTTTTTACTTGGTTTTCTACATAATAAATAAAAACTCTTCAAAGATAATCTGAAAATGTTGAAAATATGTGTGTGTGTGTGTGTGTGTGTGTGTGTGTGTGTGTTTAGAGATTGTCAGTTTGACATGCAGTACTCATATGTTGAAATCTTCACTTTGCTCAGTGGGTTGATTTACCTTTGTGAGCAGTGATGTAACTTATTTATGATTTTCTCTGCCATCAGCTTGTTGAATAAATGCTGTCAAACGTTCTCCTCAAAAAAACAACAAACCAACAGTGATAAGTGGTCCTTTTCTATGTCACATAACAATTGCAATAATGCATTTCCACATGCCCCACAGCTGGATGTAGAAGAAATTTACTACAAATGTGAGATATTAAAAATATGATTAAAGGTATAAAATGTTGATAGCTTTTCACTTCAAGGAACTCAGCCAGAGAAATAAGGCTTGTATGGAATTTCTGTTTCTAGCTTCATCCGTGACAAACCACAACAAACTTATATGTATGTCTTCCTCATTTGTTAAATCCAAATGAGTGTTGATATGAAATGGTCACCTTAGAACGTAAAATGGTAGTCTGTAAATGGTGATATACAAAAGAGACTAGTGAACTTCAGGGAGCTAACTTACTTTTCTGACATTAAAAAAAGCAAATAAACAAAAAACCTGAACAACAACGTAACAAAAACCAGCAAAGAAAAGGTAAGTAAGGAATATAAACATATGGAGTTACTAAGATATTGTACACCACTCCTTTTACATTCAGGAATCTAAACTTTGCCTAATGGCTTTACAGATACCCATATGTTTTCTTATGAACTTGTTTCTTATGCCCAAAAACGGAATTACCAGCATTTATGGGCAGAAATTCTGTTATATCTCAAATTATATTAAGTAAAATCTAAATAAGATGGAAAGTTAATGAATACATTTAAGAATATCTTTAGCTTTAAAGTTTCAGTGATAAAAATAATCCAGAATAATAGATGTAAGAAAACTCACTGAGATAATAAAGATAGCACAATTGCACTATGACATTGATAACTAGCTTTTATTATTGTAGGTGAAACCTAAGAAATCTTTTCCATGACAAATTAATAAATACAAATATCTTAGGTATGCCTGAATGATTATGTGAACTCAGTTTTGTTACAGAGAAAGGAATCACAGCTATAAATAGTTCCCTAGTTTGGAGTTATATCTTAGTAAAAAATCCTTAGAAATTTGTATGGTCCCTTAAAACTAGAAATGGCTAAAAAATTTTATTGAAAAAGTTCTGTCAGCTAAATAAAGCTTTTCTGTTTGGTTTATCATCACTAGCAAAGGGGCATAATAGTTTTTGTGTTTGTTTGGGTTTTGGTTATTTGTTGTTTGGTGTTTTTTTTTTCTACAGTCCAGAAATTAACATTTTATTTCATTTGAGTCTACATTTTAGTCTTTCATTATAAAATGGAAGAAGTTTCTGAATGTAAATTTATTCCATCAATACAAATTTACTGCAGTCTTAACTGAAACTTCCTATATTCCTACTTAGAAATTCTGGTTAAGTAATGAGGCAGTTTAACCAGTTGTGTTTGGAAACAGATAGTAAAGGGAACAGCAGAAAGATAAGTAAGAAAAAATGCTGATATTATGAAAACTTCTGGGCCTGCATAGCTAGAAGCTTCATATCTCAATATAGTTAGGATTATATATAACCAAGTTATTAGTGATATTCACTTGATTTTACTCAGGTAAAGACATTTTTCCTGACTTATCTATAACAAAAAGAGAAGGAGCTAATGGACCAAGTGTTTGTAAATTCTTTATCAGTAAAATGTTATTGGATTGTCCCTGAAGCTATTGAATAAAGACATCAAATGCTAGTCAAATCAAATAAAGTATTTTCAGATCATATTTCAATTCTAATACCTGATCTGCAAAAGCAGATAAAAATCTTTGTCATTTGATAACGAAAGCCAAAACCAACCAAGCCAGCAAGTACTACGCCATTTCATTTTTCTATATATTATGAAAATAGGATGTTATATCATGTTTTAACTATTTTAAACCGATTATTCATCAACTCCACTATTTATGAAGGTGAAAACAGTAATGAATTATACATGATATCTTATGTGTGTATATATTTATATGACTATACATATATATATTCAAATAAGATTGTGGAGAAAGGATTTATATATATTTTGAATAAAAATTTGCAGTTTTAGTTGGATGGGAAGAAACTGATCCAAATTCCCAATTAATTTCACATAGTTAACCAAATCTAACTAAACACTGAAAACACTGCACATCCCATATTCCTGTAAGGCAGAAATTTCTCTACAGATCATAATAAATCAGAATTTTCATGAGATCAGAAAAATACTTTCTTTATGTTAATCTCCTCAAAGTAGGCTAAAGGCTTGTAAATCTGGTGGTGGTGTGCAAATGAGAGGTCTGTTAGAATATAAACAAATCTATTTCACTTTTTAAATAATCAAAATTCAAAGAATATGGATAAAACTGGGTGGAACTAGGATGTATTTCTAAATTACTTTCCCAGTGTCCTTACAAACAGGTTCTTGCTGCCAGGCAGTTCAGCAGTTTTCTGCTTTTCAGTAAACTCTGTGCAGTCCCATGTGGTCCCTGAGTTTTGTTTGGGAGTGCTCTCAGTTCTGGTGCCTTGACACTGTGGGACCAATCAATGAGTAGTGGAGAAGGGCTCTGAGGAGATGGGCAAGGGCCATGTGTGCATGAAGCTTAGGGAAGAATGTTGGGAGCAACTGACCAAGGTTGCTGCAGAGAAAGTTGAACTTATCTCAGCATAAAAGGGCCTGGAGGGTGGCCTTTGGTCTACCTGAACAGCTAGAGCAATTTAGTATATTAGTTGGCTAGATCAGCTAGGCAAAGCAACCAGTTATATTGGCCGAGTGAAGCAAGCAACTGTGCAACTGCTTTTCTCCGAGTTAATCAAAAAAGTAAAAATGCCTTCCTGAGTCAATCAGAGCAACATGTGAGAGGGGAGCGTATGTGAAAGTAATCCCAACACAGAGTATAAGAACTGAACAATCAATAGAAGGGACTTTGAGGGGAGCAACGGGTTTGAGCTGGCTCGAACCTATGCCTGCCTTCCTGGCAAACAGGGACACCGAGTGCTGTGACAATGGTGATATTTTACAGAGAGGCAGGGAGTATCAAGTTTGTATTGTGATTCAACTATAGATGGACATTGCTGTGCTCTGCTACGCGTAGCTTGTAGCATTGCTACAGTTCTCTGCTAAATCAAAATCTCATGCAACTTCAAAGGGCTTCAGATAAGTAAACCTTGCATTATGCATTAAACACTCCACATGTGGAAGATCTGAAAGAACCTGGTCAGAGTGTACTGGACTGTGGTATGCTGGCACCCTGCTCTTCTCCACAGCCTTTCTCTTTCTTTGTCTTTTCCTCTCCACAAATTATAGCCTTCGACCACACACTTTGCCTCTCATTCAGTCCATATGATTTCTTTGTAACATAACAATAAACAAAATATATGGTCCATTACAGGCTGCATGAGATAATATGCCTTCTTTTAAAGCTTTTCTTTTAAAATCTTTTATGCTATGACTAGCCGATCTTACGTAAGCAAAGATATATCCAATATAAATTCCAATCAATTTGAATTTCCATAAACCTCCAAAGAAAAGTGTCAACCTATAGATAACCTTTGACTACAACTGAGGGCAAATGTGGTTGGAATGTATTCCATTAACTTTCCAAAAGTAAAAGTAATAACAATAATTGTGAATTTCTTCCATGATTTCTTAAGCAGAAGGCTGAACTTTTAAATTTAATAATTCTCTTTACTATTATACTTCTACTATTATATTCTCTGGAAGAAATAATATAATAAATATTAAGGCTAAGCTGTCGTTTTTTTCAATGAAGGTAAGGCAGCAAATCTTCTGTTCATCAGGAGTTCATCATAAGCATATAAAATTATGTCAGCAGTATTGCATATCTTGTGAAATTATAAAAGAAGAAGACAATTTCTTATATACTAAGAATATAGTGAGCTTGTTATGGGTAGTGGTGGAAAAAGTGAGAAAAAAATCTCGTTTAAGCACATTGCACAAAATGTGCCAAGACTTTCTTGCCATGCCGAAGTAAGAAGACAAGTGACCTATTTCACAGCAATTTAGCTCACCTTACATCTTGTCAAGAGTGAAGATGGAATTCATCTTGTTTACCTTTAGCTGTATAGAGGTTGAATATCTCACATAAACTAATCATATAGGCTCCTTTTATAATCACTGGCAATAGTCACACCACAAGGTGACTTAGTCTCCCAGTTTCTTTCATTCCCTTACCTCTATTAACTAACAGTAACTAACTGAAATGCTATGGCTAAAATCCAGAAAATAGAATTTGATGAGATGATTGAAGCCTTTAAAAACCTCCACATCTATATGTTCACCAACGTTGCGATTATGTTATGGTCTCAAGACCATGTACAACTCTGATAGCAGATTTTTCTATTGATTGTCATCACTATTAAGGTTAAAAATTATTATTGATCCAGTTAATGATGATACCACTAATGAAACATTAGTAAAGACAACAGGCCAAATGTGTTGCAAAACATGAGGGATTAATGTTTCTAAATGAAGGTTGTTTCACTGCCTGTGGTTATCATCAGCAGTCTACGGACTTCCAAATATGCTGAAGTTAAGATTCACGGAGCAATCCAGATTATCAGAAAAGCAGTAAGGTTCCTTCCTAGAGGCATCCTTGGTTAATTAGTATTTGTATATGTAGAAGAGTAGTAATTATGAAACTACCTCCATAGCTTTGACCTGCTGCAACTTTGTACATCTGAGTCTTTAATTATAGACACTGAAAAGTGCAGTCCTACCCTACTTCTGAAGACATTTTCGTGCACTGAATCCTTCACAAACTGTTCATATTGAAGATTTCAATTTTAATCTATAACACTTTAGTACTTAAACCAGTTAAGAATAAAGTTAATAAGAAGTTAACCATTACTGATGATAGAGATCTGTTAAAAATTCTTCAATATAAAAATCTTTGCACTATCATGGTTTATGGGACAATAAGATGTTGTATGACATGCCCCTTTTTTTGGACCCTGTAAGTCAACAGTCTGTCTGCTTTCACTGCAAATGTGAAAGATCTAATGATTATTTTCTGATTGCTGTGCATACGCACTAAGTACCATTCCATATATTCTCAGATCAGTTTTGAATAATTTGCCCAAAATACAGATATTGATATGACTAATGTTGACTTCTACAGCCGAGGATACCTCTTTATAGTTCATTATATATTGGGCATATGCAATATAAGTGGAATATCACATATGTAAATGCAAGGTATAATTAAATCTATAAAAAATACATTCAAATAAAAAATGTTAGAAAAGACATTACAAACCCTCAATAAACTAGTCATTTTAATACTCTGTCTCTCTACATAAAAGCTATTCCTGAAGCTTGCTATGTAAGGAAACTTATGCAAATGTGAAAGTCGTGCATAATATAGCAAAATTTCTTTCTGACTTCAACAAGAGAACAGTTTACCCCTTAAAATGTAAATAATAATAATCTTTGTAATACATCTTCACTGTGCAGCTGTGCTAATTTGCACACATGACCTGGGATCCAGAAATCTGAGGAAATGAGTAGTTCAACAAAATGTTTTATTGAGTTTATGTGCAAAGAAAGCAAAGAGAAGAGCAAGACATTCATGAATAAGCAAAGCAAGATAATGAAAATGAAACAGGTGAAAATCACATGTCTTAAAGTTTGCTGGTCCTCATTGGCAACGTGGGGTAACAGTCTGAAGGAAGGATAGGATGAACTTCTTACGACAAACAAATGGATTGCTATGTGCAAGGCTCCATAATCTGTGTAATTTCAGGTCTGAATTACAAATCAGATGTAATCACTCTGTTTCTATCATACCTCCTAAATAACTCTTCGATCTCTTGGTCAGTTACAGCTAAAGAAGTAGAATTTGCAAAGACAAAAAGTTTCATGAAATCAGTGGGCAAAACAAAACAGTTACAAATGAATGTCACTGAAAAAAAGCTAGTATTTTTCTGCAAAAATAAGAAAGCCACAGAAAGTGCTGCTAATTATTCATAGAAATAGAGAAAAGATATATGAGGAAACAAAGAAATATTTCATAACAAAAAAGAAGGGAAACTGAACATGGAAGAAAGAAATATGTATATGCTGTTCCATAAGAAATCACTGCCATTATTCTAGTTTTACCAGTCACATCATTCACAAAGTAAATTGCTTATAGGTTAATCAAATAAGAGCATCTTTGTGTATAAGAGGTCATCATCTTCTCCTCGGTTAAACTATATTTGCCTTTCCTTATATGGAACTCTACATATCTGATATTTAATATTTTAAAGTGTCCTTTCTCAGAAAAGGGGGAAAAAAAAAAAAGGTACTTCATAGAATCATAGAATCATAGAATGGTTTGAGTTGGAAGGGACCTCAAGGATCATCTAGTTCCAACCCCCATGCCATGGGCAGGGACACCCTCCACTAGACCAGGTTGCCCAAAACCCCATCCAGCCTGGCCTTGAACTCTTCCAGGGATGGGACCTCCACCCCTTCTCTGGGCAACCTGTTCCAGTGCCTCACCACCCTCACAGTAAAGAATTTCTTCCTAATATCTAATCTAAATCTCCTCTCTCTTAGTTTAAACCCGTTACTCCTTGTCCCGTCACTCATGCCCTTGTAAACCGTCCCTCTCCAGCTTTCCAGCTTTTCTTTAGGCCCCCTACATTTTCTCTCGTTTTGCTGATTGAGTTAGCACAAAGTAATATCATTATCTCTAAAACAGAAGCTTGGGTTTTTTCTTTTGTGATTTTAATTTTGCTGTAATTCCCGATTGTATATATTTCCTTGTACAAGATAAAATTAAGACATGTTCAGAAACAGTCTTGTTTACCCCTTGTTACTGTGGGGGAAGGAACACAGAATCATAGAATGGTTTGGGTTGGAAGGGACCACAAGGATCATCTAGTTCCAACCCTCCTGCCATGTGCAGGGAGATGCTACAGTAGACCAGATTGCCCATTATTAAGCTTGATTTATGCAGTGGGGCAAGCGGGAGATGTTCTGTGTCAGAAAAGCTTTGCACATGCACTGTGATACACCCACCCACACACACGTACACACATGCACATATGCACATCCTAGTTAACTGAGATCTACCAGTAAGTGAGTAGAGCTGAGCCTGGAGAAACATAACATCCACTCCCTGCAGTGTCCATGTCAGGATCTGGACAGGGCTTGGCACTGACTCCTCAAGACCTCTGCTTCTAGAAGTGCTGGATGGCTGTGTGATAATGTTCTCCCTGTCTCTACCACTGCATGAGTTTATATCCAAGTGTTGGCACAGGCTGTCAGCTAAATCAGTTTACAGTGATATCATGGTATATATTTCCTCCCAAGCAAGGTCCTGAGTCTTCAGTGGAAGTGCTATGGTTCAATGAAGATGCTATAACTATAGTGGAATGAAAGTTCAAGGAATTCAGCCTGTAGTTTTAGAAACTATTTTATCTTTCCAAACTGATGTCAAGATTAATGCAGGTTTTCTCACTCAGTTTTGTGCTAAGCGATTAGGCCCACACACGTTGCTTTGATGTAGGTTCATTTTCACATTATTATTTTAGTCATACCTTTGGTAGAGCTTCTGCAGAACCACCTATAAACATAGCTATATTTGTTTTAAGATTCTGCAGAAAGCATGTACATTTTATGCTTTAATCATGGATACATTGACATCTTGTGGCAAACTAATGCAGGTAATGTTTACATCATTACATCAGGAATATTTGAAAGAATATATGTTTATACAGCATATTTATTTATTTATTTTATTCTAACCATATTGTCACTTATCTCAGGGAATAGCTATAGAAATATAGCTTTGGATGAATAGTATATTTTGCTTCTACTTCTACCATACTGAAGTTCTGATTCTTAACATTGGTACTAATACTAAAGTGTAAAAAGGAAAAAAACAATGAAAACTACAAAGAATTCCTTTTTCTTACAAGATAGAAATCTTCCAGATTTGTGATATGTCCTTACAGACATTACTGAGAAAACAAAATACATTTTTAAACAATTTTTTAGTTCTCTATAGATTTTAAAAGAAAAATTATCCATAAGTATGGAAATAATGAGCTAAGAGAAAAAAAAAACCTCAGAACTAATTCCCCCAGAACAGTTCTCTGTTTGACCAGAATAAATACTTCATTGAGACAATATCTAAGTTGAGTAGTTCTTTAAGAAGGGAAATTAAAAAAACCAAAAACAAAACCAAAATGAAAAAAACAAAACAACCAACCAACACACAACTTGATTATTCAGAACAGAAGGAATGGGACTCAGCTCACTTAAAATCAGATACCTATATCATAGCTAGTCTCTGAGCAAGATTCAATAGCCTTAACATAAATATTTAATGTAATTTCTAACCCTTTGCAATATTTCCCCTGGCTTCCATCATGACTTCAGTTGATCTCATCTTTCAGAGCCATACCCATGAAGGCATTTCAGGTGCCCCAAGCATCTATACTGGCAATTGGCTCCAAAGCTTAAGAAGCATCATGACCCCTATTATATTTTGATATCCACCACAAAGTAATGTACATTTTAAAGGGAAAATTCTTCTGATCTGTTTTAGATGTCTGCTTGAGAGGGATAGGAATCAGTCACTAGGATTGCCTATTTCTCTTCACTGATTATAAGTCTAGATAACTATCCCACATATAAATGTTTATGTAAGAGCGTTCTTAGGTAGAATTAAATTTGATATCAAGATTCCTATATTTAGGTATCTATGTGCAAATTAAGCCTCTAAACTCCTGCTATAGTTAACAGAGATTTAATCAAGATAATAAACAAACTAGAGAGAGATTCAATTTATTATCTACTAAGGGTTTCTTTTGTTTGACTAAATTTATGTGTCTAGTGCTGTTTGCCTGGCCTCCAACTATCAGTCCGTCTCTCTTCTATGACCTGTGCTATATGTAATTGTTCCATGAAAATGTCTCAGTGTCTCATATGAAACCAGACATTCATACTAAGATAACTGTTGAGTCAAAGTCAATTTCTGGAGCTGTGTCTTCAATTGTACTGTGTGGTGGTACCTACCTAGCTGGTATTGTTCTCTAGTTTACTATCAAAATAAGTAAGTGCTGTTTGGGTGCTTACTCAGAGAGGAAGAAACTGAGGTGCGAAATTCTTACCCATAGAAGAAGACACAGCACTGAAGCCCATCATCATTGTTCTGACAATCCAAATCACTATTTTATTTCTGGTTTTCCTTCTCAGTTTGAAGGTAACTTTGAACTTCCCTGTGGACGTTATCCCAAAGGGAAGACTGACAAAAATGGGAAGGAAAAACTGTGCCTTGATCCAAACACCCCTATTGCCTTGTGCTTTGGAATGTTATCCTGGAAAGGCTGGTGTAGTGGTTTCTCTTTGGCTAAACGCCAGGGGTCCACCAAGCCGCTCCATCACTCCCCTCCTCAGCAGGGCAGAGAGGGGAGAGGGAAAAAAAAATAAGATGGAAAAGACAACTCCAAAATCGTGGGTTTAGATAAAGGCAGTTTTAATATAGAAAAAGCAAGACCGCACGTGGAAGCAAAGCAAGGAAAAACAAAAGATTATTCTCTACTTCCCATCAGCAGGCGATGTCTGACCACTTCCTGGGAAGCAGGGCTTCAAAACACATAGGGGTTACCCCGGAAGACAAAACGTTGAAAAAAGACGAATGCCCCCCGTTCCTCCCCCTATCTCTCAGCTTCCCATTGCTGAGCAAATGCCACATGGTATGGAATATCCGTTTGGCCAACCTGGGTCAGCTGCCCTGGCTGTGTCTTCTCCCAGGATCTTGCCCACCCCCAGCCTACTGCTGAGGGGGTGGAAGAAGGGTTGGAGACACAGCCTTGATGTGTGCCGGCACTGCTCGGCAGTAGCCAAAATCCTGGTGTGTTATCAACACCTTGCTGCTACCAATGCACAGCCCTGTAAGGGCTGCTACGGGGAAATTAACTCCAGCTCAGCCTGACCCAGTACAGCTGGTGAGAATGTTCATGAAGAGGAAATGCAAGCATACTGCAGAGCAGCACCTGGCTTTAAAACAAAACATTTTTTCATTCATAATGTGCTATCTATTGAAAAAAAAAATTAAACTAGTAATAGGAGAAATTCATAATGTTTCTGACTATTTTCCTTTTACTATTCTAGCGGCCAGGATCTGTAGATAAAAACCACTATCTTAAAAACAGTACAGGTTGATTATCATGGTAGATGAATATAACTGAAATGACATGGCAATGGTCTCCCTAGTTGCTGACAGCAGGACAAATGGGTTCCCCAAGTTCTGGTACTCAAACCGACACCCACTGCTCTCCCAACATGAACACCACCCCACATCTCTCCTGTAGCTGACCCAGACCTATGGTCTTCTCTGTAGCTGACTCTCACACCTTCAGTCTTTCCCGCACACTCTGAAAGCTGACTCCTAGACGTCTTATCACAGAATCACAGAATATTAGAGGTTGGAAGGGACTTCGAAAGATCATCTAGTCCAACCCCCCCTGCCAAGGCAGGGCCACCTAGAGCACATCACACAGGAACATGTCCAGTCGGGTTTTGAATGTCTCCAGAGAAGGAGACTCCACAACCTCTCCGGGCAGCCTGTTCCAGTGCTCTGTCACCCTCACAGTGAAAAGGTTTTTCCTTATATTAACCCGGAACCTCCTATGCTCCAATTTGCACCCGTTACCCCTTGTCCTATCGCTTAATGACACTGAGAAGAGCCTGGCTCCATCTTCCCAACACTCACCCTTAACATATTTATAAACATTGATCAGGTCACCCCTCAGCCTCCTCTCCTCCAAGCTAAAGAGACCCAGCTCCCTCAGCCTTTCCTCATAAGGGAGATGTTCCACTCCCTTCATCATCTTAGTGGCTCTGCGCTGGACTCTCTCTCTAGCAGTTCCCTGTCCTTCTTGAACTGAGAGGCCCAGAACTGGACGCAATATTCCAGATGCGGCCTCACAAATGCAGAATAGAGGGGGAGGAGCACCTCCCTTGACCTACTGACCACAGTCCTTCTAATGCACCCCAGGATGCCATTGGCCTTCCTGGCCACCAGGGCACATTGCTGGCTCATGATCATCCCCCCGTCCACCAAGACCCCCAGGTCTCTTTCCCCTACGCTGCTCTCCAGCGGGTCAGTCCCCGACCTGTACGGCACATGGGATTCTTCTTTCCCAGATGCAAGACTCTACACATGCCCTTGTTGAATTTCATTAAGTTCTTCCCCACCCAGCTCTCCGGCCTATTTAGGTCTCGTTGAATGGCAGCACAACCCTCCTGTGTGTCAGCCACTCCTCCCAGCTTAGTGTCATTAGCAAACTTTCTGAGGGTGCACTCTGTTCCCTCATCAAGGTCGTTGATGAAAATATTGAACAGCACCGGTGCCAGTACTGATCCCTGAGGGACTCCACTGGTCACAGACCTTCAACTAGTTTCTGTCCCATTGACCACAACCCTCTGACTTCTTCCTTTCAACTAGTGCATGATCCACCTCACTACCCAATCATCCAGATCACACCTCCTCAGTTTACCCTCAAGGATGCTGTGGGAGACGGTGTCAAATGCCTTACTGAAGTTGAGATAGACCACATCCATTGCCCTTCCATCATCGATCCACCTAGTTACATCCTCATAGAAGGCTATCAGGTTGGTCAAGCATAGCTTTCCTTTGGTAAAACCATGCTGACTGTTCCTAACGACCTTATCCTTGATATGCCTGGTGACGGTGCCAAGGATAAGTTGTTCCATCACCTTTCCCAGGATGGAGGTGAGGTTGACCTGTCTATAGTTATTCGGGTCCTCCTTCTTGTTCTTTTTGTAGCCTAGAGTGACATTTGCCTTCCTCCAGTCTTCAGGCACCTCTCCTGTCACCCATGACTTGCCAAAGATGATGGAGAGTGGCCTAGCAATGACTTCTACCCGTTCCCTGAGCACTCGCGGGTGCATTCCATCAGGCCCCATGGATTTATGGATGTCCAGGTTGCCTAAGTGCTCCCTAACCCAGACCTCATCAATCCAGGGAAACTCCTCCTTTACCCCGACTTCCTCTGGGGCTTCAGGGGTCTGGGGCTCGGTGGTAGAGTCTGCAGCAGTGTAGACAGAGGCAAAGAATGCATTCAGTAGCTCTGCCTTCTCTGCATCCTCTGTCAGCAGGGCGCCCACTTGCCAGTTACTTTATGACTGCTCTGATTTGAAGTTTGCTTAGTGAATTGCTCATACATACATACATACACACAGGATTCACATTCCCAAGAGAAACATACACACAGTCTGGTCTACACAGTTTCCGGCACCCAGACCTACAGGCTATTGTGACCCACAGCCTCTCTTCCAGTTGCTGGCACTGAGACTTCCACACATATGTGCACAGAATATAAAGCCCTATCACCCAGAAAAATAATTGGAAATGGGGTTTAATTAGAAGACAGTACAGGATGCAGGGGAAATAAGCTACATATCTGTTACAAGAAGAAAAAACATTTTTGAAATTTTGTTTTCTGCTAAAAACATTATATCTAAAAATATTAAAAATTCATTCCCCAATCATTCATTCCCCAAAAGAAAAAATTGCTTTTTATAGCAATCTCTCTACTAGAGTGATAAACACTCAAGCTCTTCCCCAGGCTGCAACATGCCATATTGATGTGATGAAGGAAGAGATTATCATAGCCTGATACAAATCCCTCTGAAGTCAATGAAAAATCTTTCACCAACTTCAGTGTACTTTGGATCAATGTTTAATTAAATTGGTTACCTTTTCCAACTGAAAATAAGTTTGATTATCTGTGGAATTTAAAATTTGAACTGATATGGGGTTTAAAAGCTTTTGGTTATAACTGAAATACAAAAAGATAAGCAACTGTTCCTCAGGCCAAGTGACTTTTCAGGATCTTATTCCATTTAGATTTTGGGTTTTGACATGGATGTCCCAAAACTTATTCCAAAATGACTGAATGATTTATTTGTTAATTCTGCCATTGAAATATCATTGTTCTAAGACTATCGTAGCCTTTTTTTTGCATTTTTTCATTTTTTTCATTTTTTTTTCAAATATATTAACAAAATGTCACTAACAATGATGACAAATATCAACAGGAGCAACACAAAGCAAACATTCAGGTATATCAGTGAGGTACTGTTCCATGAAATTGTTTGCATTTTATTCTCTAATTCACGAATCAACCACACTTTAAAAAGAAGTTCACATGAGGTATTATAAAATTCCATTTTAATAGTTTATGATACATCTCAAAACTTTCAACAAGAAATGTCCAGTGGAATTCTTTCTTCTTCACCACTTCTTCAAACAGAAAATACAATACAAAGTAGTGTGCCTGAAATGCCTAAAAAGCAGATGAAAAATTATGAAGAAAAAGAAAAGCAGAAGTGGAATAACAGGATAATAGAGGGAAGAATGGGAGGCAAGGAAGGGGAGGGGAAAGAAAGGGGAGAAGAGGGGAAGAGAAGGGAAGGGAAGGCAGCGAAACTTCATTTGTGCAAATTTGTAGGCAAATTTTAAGTATTCAGAAATGAAAAATGTATTATCTTGAGAACTAATGAAAATAAACTAATATTTAAAAATAAAATCAGAGCAAAATTTCTACATCCTGAAAAAGTCCAATATCCAATGAGTAAACAATTTTACCAACTATAACCTATTAACCCATTAAAATTTATTTTTATTTACTGCTTAAAAACATGTCAACAATCTTAGCAAGTGATTTCCTGAGTGATTTTCTTTTTCAGAAAGGAATTTCAACTTTAATGAAATCATTTTTGTTTTCTGCAGCAGAAAAAACATGAGCTCTGATATCAAGAATATTTTATCTTTCCCCATCTGAGCAGTAAGAGTCCATACATCTAGGGGTCTTAGTTGATACCAAGATGAACATGAGCCAACAGTGTGCCCCAGCTGCCAGGAAGGCCAACTGTATCCTGGGGTGAATCACGTATGGCATTGCCAGCAGGTCTAGGGAGATGAGTGTCCCACTCTACACTGTGCTGGTGCAGCCTCACCTCAAGTACTGTGTGCAGGTTTAGGCGCCACAGTACAAGAAAGACGTAAAGCTATTGGAGAATGTCCAAAGGAGGGCAACTAAGATGGTGAAGGTTCTAGAGGGGAAGACGTATGAAGAGAGGCTGAAGTCCCTTGGTTTGTTCAGTCTAGAGAAGAAAAGGCTGAGGGGAGACCTCATCGTGGTCTACAACTTCCTCACGAGGAGGAACAAAGGGGCAGGCATTAATCTCCTCCCTCTGGACACCAGCAATAGAACCCGCAGGAGTAGCATGAAGCTGCGTCGGGGGAGGTTTAGGTTAGATATCAGAGAAAGGTTCTTCATGGAGAGGGTGTTGGGGCCCTGGAAAACTTTCCCCAGGGAGGTGGTCAGAGCACTGAGTTTGACTGAGTTCAAGAAGCATCTCGATGATGCTTCTTGCTCTGATTGGGATGGTCCTGTGTGGAGCCAGGAGTTGGACTTGATGATTCTTATGGGTCCCTTCCAACTCGGAATATTCTATGATTCTATGATCTAAACTGTATCTTCTTCTTATGACTATGAGCTGTAGTTGTGGTTTATGTCATCCCCTGGAAGATTATCCAGGTATATATTACATCATAAAATCCACCCTTGCACCAATACAGCTGTATTTTTTATTTTCCTTTCTTATGTATACATGAAAAAGAAATCCAGAATTCACTGCTAACTCCCAAGTAAAAACTACGTCTGTCTTCTCTTCAAAAGAATTTAATGAAAACTTAGTTTTAGCAATAATATTAGAAGGATATATACTACATGTGGTGAAAGCTAAGAACAAGCGATTGTAATCTAGAGCCTTCCTCCAGAAACATGTTATTATTGAACTCTGACAAGGAACCTGAAGCTGTTAGAAGTATATTCTTTGTTCTGGTAATGTCTTTAAGTAAATATTGCTATGAAAAATAATTTGGGAGCCTTTCAAAAGCCAAGTATAGTTATTAAGTCAAGTTTTATTAATCAAATAACTCTAAATCATGTGTTCTCTCTTGCTTTTCACTAATCATCAGTTAAAAATGCTATCCTGTCTTTAACTATCTCCCTACTTTAGCAATTGCATGGAATAACATCCATGTTGTTCTAAAATTGGGAAATGACTACTAAGGTCGTTTTAAAAAAAGGTATCATTGTCAGATTTCACCTAAGTTGAGGTTCCATTTTCTGTTCATCAGAGATGTGGTTTGCTTATTATTGTACAATCTCCCATTTCAACCTTTTCTCCCTGGGAATGAAGATTGGTCTCTAAATCCTTGGAAAATAAACACATTAATAACAATTCAGCATGAATTATTGACAAAATAAGAAGCTCATTCCATTGTCAAACAATAGAACAATTGTTGTCCATAATGGCTGTTTCAGATTATGTCTGAAACTATTCACATAATTTCCTTAAAACTGCCTTAAATTACTTTCTTCCTTATATTTCAGAGCAGTTCAATCTCTGTGGCATTAATACGGTCCATGGAAATGTCCAAACTTCTCTCTGTAACATTATGAGTTATGTGGTTATTACTTCTTCTGTTAAAAAGACAGGTTAAAAAATACTCTTAAATTCATTTTAAAATCTTCTCAAAATTTCCTATCTTCCTTCCATACATTTTTCTCAATGATGGCATAATCTAAGTATAAAAATCTGAATTTGAAACATATGTGAGAAAGTTAACATGTTAAGAATTTGGTATTGAAGTCTACATGCTATTTAAATTTCAAAAGGTTCTCAAGCATGCTAAACGAAAAGGCAACGGCATACACTGAAAGCAAAGTAATATTTTTTCTCTCATGTAGATACAAAAACCCAGAGAGTAAAAACTTGGTCCAGATAAAAGCATTTATCAAACAAGAATGACACTGTCTTTTACCTTGAGGAAAAAATCCTAAAACCTTTTCCCATCAGTGACAATGGTACAGCAGAATTCACGAATCCAGTTACAGGATTGCCATGAGAAATGAATCTGCAATATGGCAATGAAGTGTTAAAACTTTTGGATGCTCTTTTTAAGGAAAGCCAGTGTTAAAACATGGCAAGTGTACTTGTATCAAAAGTGATAATAAATCAAACCTAAGTGGGATTGTGCTGGGTCAGGCTGAGCTGGAGTTAATTTCCCCGTAGCAGCCCTCACAGTGCTGTGCATGGGTAGCAGCAAGGTGTTGATAACACACCAGGATTTTGGCTACTGCCGAGCAGTGCCGGCACACATCAAGGCTGTGTCTCCAACCCTTCTTCCACCCCCTCAGCAGTAGGCTGGGGGTGGGCAAGATCCTGGGAGGGGACACAGCCAGGACAACTGACCTAGGTTGGCCAAACAGATATTCCATACCATATGACGTCTGCTCAGCAATGGGAAGCTGAGGGAGAGGGGGAGGAATGGAGGGCATTCATTTTTTTTTTTTTCAGCGTTTTGTCTTCCGGGGCAACCCCTACGCGTTTTGAAGCCCTGCTTCCCAGGAAGTGGCCGGACATCGCCTGCTGATGGGAAGTAAAGAATAATCTTTTGTTTTTCCTTGCTTTGCTTCCACGTGCGGTCTTGCTTTTGCTATATTAAAACTGCCTTTATCTAAACCCATGATTTTGGAGTTGTTTTTTTTCCATCTTGTTTTTTTTTCTCTCTCCCCTCTCTGCCCTGCTGAGGGGAGTGATAGAGTGGCTTGGTGGACACCTGGCATTTAGCCAAGGTGAAACCACTACAGGCATCTATACAATAGTTTTTATTTCCAGGTTCTGGTAGTCATATTGTTCTTTTTCATAGATTCCTGGCTGATAGAGTTTGAAAAGTAGTGTATAATCCACTTAGGCTAAGGTTGGCATGAGTATCCTGTGTCCAGTATTCAGATTTCTCTGCATATCTCTTCTTTACCTGAGAAACAGTGATTATATATTTAGAAGGAAAATGGTAATAGTTTCTTCACAAAATCAACTTTATACATAGATAACACTCATAGAAGATATGTGATTTTTCTTTCAGGGTTCTGCCACTCAGTAACTGATGGTGGTTGTTGCTAGTATTTGTTAGTCATTCAGATAAAACAGAAGTGTGTATTAGTAATGAGAAAGTGAGATCACATGCCAGGAACTCTTTACTACCTGCGTCTCCTTTATCTCTCTCATTTATCTTCAAAAGAAATTTCTTTAGGAGTAGCCTTTTCTAAACAGTTGACATATTTAAAGAGATCTATTGCTTTCTTCTACTCCTTAATATGGTTTTCCTGTTCCTGCTTAACACTTGTTCTCAGACAGAAGTGTAACTCATTCCCTGGTATTTCAGGTTCTATTACTGAGAGAGACAGGAAGAGGGGAGTATACACAAAGAGAGAGAGTGCACCATCTCTCTAGTCCCCTAAATCATGTATTGCTTTTCCACATCTCTCAGGAAATGTGTATTGCCCCAGCCAGAACAGAGAAAAGAAAGTATTCAGGTCTACAGTTCCATCTTCTTTAGTGCTATGCTTGCACAATGTAGTGGGCAACGTAACAAATAAGCCACTCCAAACCCAGAAAACTCTGTGGGAATTTCTTTTCTTAGAATTTGACAGTTCCCATGAAATCTAATAAGGTTTTTGTCTTCATTGGAAATTAATATCTTAACTGTCTATTTCCTTTCTTTTGTTCTTTGTCTCTGAGTAAGATTGGTTTGATTGATTGACTTCTCATCAATCACAGTCTGTTCTAGATTGACTACTACATAAAATGCCAATTACAGCTCTGTCAGGTTGGATCGCTGGGCAGAGGCCAACAGGATGAGGTTTAATGTGGCAAAGTGCCGGGTCCTGCACTTTGGCCACAACAACCCCAGGTAGCGTTACAGGCTTGGAGCAGGGTGACTGGAAAGCTGTGTGGAGGAAAAGGACCTGGGGGTGTTGATTGATGCTCGCCTGGACATGAGCCGGCAGTGTGCCCAGGTGGCCAAGAAGGCCAACGGCATCCTGGCCTGTATCAGGAATAGTGTAGCCAGCAGGAACAGGGAGGTGATCGTCCCCCTGTACTCAGCCCTGGTGAGGCCGCACCTCGAGTCCTGTGTCCAGTTTTGGGCCCCTCACCACAAGAAAGACGTCGAGGCCCTGGAGCGTGTCCAGAGAAGGACAACTAAACTAGCGAAGGGGTTGGAGCACAGGTCTTAGGAGGAGCGGCTGAAGGAACTGGACTTGTTTAGTCTGGAGAAGAGGAGGCTCAGGGCAGACCTTACTGCCCTCTACAACTACCTGAAAGGAAGTTGTGGCGAACTGGGGTTCAGCCTCTTCTCGCAGATAACTAGTGACAGGACAAGAGGGATCGGCTGCAAGTTGCGCCAGGGGAGTTTTAGGTTGGAGCTGAGGAGAAATTTCTTCTTGGAAAGGGTGTTTGGGCATTGGAACGAGCTTCCCAGGGAGGTGATTGAGTCACTGTCCCTGGGTGTGTTTAAAGAAAGGTTAGGTGTGGTACTTAGGGATATGGTTTAGTGGGTAACAGGTGTTGGGGGGACAGTTGGACTAGATGATCCTTGAGGTCTCTCCCAACCTTAATGATTCTATGGTTCTATGAATCATGAGATATGAGGTTAACAAATTGTTACATTTACTAATGAACTGAACCAGATTGTTACCCTTGTTAGTGTTTGTACAGTTAAGAGGGGAAAGGAAGAATTTTATAGTAAATTTAACATCTCTACATTTCTACTGCTACCAATCTCAGTTTGATCAATGTTTTGTTTCCCTGCAAAAATTCCTCTTTGTTTCTTGTGATATGTTTGGCAAAGTGTCTGCTTTACATGACTGTTTTTCAATTAATTTTAGTGCAAGTAGGAGAGAACACGTTTGTTACACACCTCAAAAACGGACAGTCTAAGTAAACGCAGTTAGTTTGTGCTGACCAAATTTGATTTGGTGGTGGGACCATACTTGGAGAGGAGAGCTGTTGAAAGAAATCCATTTGTAGGTGTTTAATCCATTTGAGTATTTAATAAAAATGGTTAGTTACTTGTAGAAAAGAAGGAAACGTATGAAGCAGCAGTCCGGTTCCCCAGTGTTCATGAGAAAAAAAAAAATCTTAATGTGCCGTTATGTGCTTTTTTCTAGGAAGGACTATTCTTCTCCTCCTGTTTTTCATAGTCAACATCTACTAATAGGACCATTAAGGTTTTTTTATAGATTATCTATGGGTTTTGTTAATATATCTAAAGAATCTTGCTTTTTCTGTAACTGAAGTTTAGACTTGTTATCTGGGACACTTTAGCCTTTCCAACCTCGATGTGACAGAATTAGGATCCTTGATTACATTCTTTTTTAGCTATTGTAGAACAGAGACATTTTGATAAATGATGATAGCAAGGGTCATAAGTACATCATGTGGAAATGTAACATTGAGATATTATAATAAAGAGAAAAGCAGACAGCTTGATCATGTGTATATATATCAATCATGTGTCTCAGTATTCATACGTCTCTCAGACAGTGATAGAGTCATACCACAAAAATAGATGCTGTAATGTTCTTTCACAAAGCCTCTACATGTTTCATTTATAATTAATAGATACTAATCTAAAATTTACTACTGTAGAAATAGGGGAAATAAGGGCAGAAAAAAATTAAAATAGAACATTAAAAAAATAAATAAAGTTGTGGTTTGTTTCTTTCTTTGTGTGTGTGTGTGTGTGTACTATAAAGAATAAGTAACACTTTCCTCAATAAAAAGTGTGAAAACCGATAAAAAGTTAAAGGTGGCATAGTGTTAGCAGTTGGAAAAAATGATGGCTGATAAAAACTCTTCCTTTAGCACACACAAATATGGTCTCAAAACGTACTATGTGACATCTGTCACTACAAGACCGAGGTAAATCAAACCATACAGAAGTCCCGAAAGAATTAGTTCTGAACTTTTTTGTCTTCATGAATTATAGGATCAGCAGCCAGTTTAATGAGTTTACTGCTACTTTTCTCTGAGGCAACAGCAACATCCAGTGGCCAGTTAGGTTCAGCCTAGCTGTGCTGCCTGTGGACTGCTGATGTACAGTCATATTTTTACGTATTCTCAGCTTTTATCCCATTGTGAAAGGAGCAGTCAGGATTTAAGGAGGCAATATCAGCACCATGCAGGTTTGGTATGTCTCTGCATAAATTCAATACAGATTATACTTTCTGCTTTCCTCTGTGGTATGTATAATATTGAAAGAAGTGGAAGAAGTCATTTGGGACAGCTTGTGACTTTCAGGTTTGCTTCATTAAGTGTCTGTTTATTGACACAAGCACAAGTGAGCAGTGGGACATTCAGAACATTGTTTGGTATACATAACCTGTGAGGCCTTCCTGCTGAGTAGTATACATAGGTGTTTTATAAGATGCAGTCTTAATCTATTAGAGAGTTGTCAAATGAACTGGAAATGCTATTTAGGGGTTATCAATACTGACTGTAGACAGAATTGCAATAGTCTCCACAGAACTTAAATGAGTTGGAGCCCTGTTGTGTTTGGTACTTTATGCCTGTTTCCAGGATGGAGAGAAAGTTCTTCCTTCCACATGCTTAAAAAGAACTGGATGGGAAAAATATGAGTGATAACTATGTACAAGACACAGTATGGGATTAAAGAACTTAGTTAGTGTTCCACAATGTTGTATAAAGATTTCTCCAGGCAAATGGAAGTAGCTTAGAAAACAAGCAATTGTTTTTCTTGGCCTTAGCAGTATTTTATAGATGCATTTTTTATTTTTTTTTCCAACTTTATACATATAGCATCTATGGACTGCGTAACTTCTCTGAAAAATGTAGCTATCCTTAGTGTATTTTTGGAGAAGTCTTGGAAAAATGGTTTCCACATGTCTAAGACACAGCTTTTGCAACATGTTTCATCATTTGGGTTAAGTACTATGGCAATGACAGTGTATGTATTTTATACTTGTGAAAATAGCATTCTTCCACACACAGAAGTAGCATATGGTAAGTGTGAATTTTAGTGCAGGAAAGATAGAATATGAAATAAAAATTGTGTGATCATTTAGTGAGAATTAGTGTATGCATTTTTATCTATAGACTATAATAATCATACTATTTGTATAGTATTGAAAGAGGAAATAGTTTAGTGAAGGGCCAAGAGAGTTGAAGAGACCATGTACTTTTCTTTACTAGGCATGCATGAAATGTGACGACTTTCATACTGGTCACTGTAGGCAAATCACTTCAGTCCTCTCGAGTGTCAGTATGTTCTGACATCAGTTATGTGCATAATGCTCAGTAGAACCAAGCCAAGATTTAAGCCAAAATATTTTAGAATATTACCATCACAAAAATAATGTAAATATACACATACAAACATACCAAACTGATTGTGAGATTTTATCTTTGTCTTTTCTGATGATAGCTATGGCCTCCTTTCTCTCTTCAAAAATTTTCCTCCCATCCCTATTTATACATCCCTCCTACCATGTGAAGGACTTTGTAAAAATGTTATGTACCAGCACCTAAAGAGTTAAGGAGTTTTTTGGGGACTATGAGTAAGTGGTTCACTGCTGTGTGCAATTAAGATTTATAGGGAGTAGGATTAATGGGCAGCAGTCAAGGACAATGGGAGGCTGTTTTGGAAAAGAATTAAGTGGAGGAAAGAGACAGATTCATGCTAAAGGTACCTGTTTCAAATTGGCTGAATTAATTGTGGAAAATATGAGTTTTAAAAGTTCTTTTTTCTTTAAAAGCGTCCTTTACACATTCAAATATTAAATACCTTTTCCTTGTGTTCTTTCATTCCCTATATTTTCATGCACTCAACTTGGTAGCAAGTTTGAGAGTTTTATGTCTATTTTCATGTCTTAAAATACTTTATGAGGAATTTTTTTTTTAATTTTTTTTTTTATGGAGACACAGGGGATACATAGCCTTTACAAGACACAGGCCAGTCTGCTCAAAATAAGTAACATTTAGTTTGAGCCAAATAGTAAAGATCAACTGGTAAATTTATGGGTAAATCACAACATACTAATGGAGAGATCAGATAGAAGTTTTTATTCAGTTATTGTGACTTTATGTAGTAATTAGTGATTGAAATATTAGGGATTTTTTCTCTTCAGTTTTAGCTTGCTTCAGATTTGACATTCCAAGAAAACTAATTCCCTGCCTTTTCATGTGAAGTGCATGCTCCATTTCTTACACCTCAACAGTATCAGTGCAAAGAGGAAAGGGAGAGGAGCTAGAAAATCTGCATAAGAGCTTAAAATGTGAAGAAAATAAGATGAGAAGAGTTTTAATTATGACCACATTTCATGGTTTAGCCCCACGTGGCAGCAAAGCACCATGTGGCCACTTGCTCAATTCTCCCTGCCCCCCTGGTGGGAAGGGAAGGAGAATCAGAAGAAAAAGGTAAAACACGTGGGTTAGGATAAGGATAATTTACTGAGGAAAATAACAAAAACAATACTTATAATCAAATCTACAAAGCAAGTGGTACACAACGCAATTTACTCACCACCTTGAACCTGATGCCCAGCCCATACCCTAGTAGTGACTCCTTCCTGGCCAACTCCCCACCCCAACCCCCCTTTATATACAAAGCACGATGTCATATGGTATGGAATATCCCTTTTGCTAGTTTGAGTCAGCTCTCCTGGCTGTGTCCCCTCCCAGCTTCTTGTGAAAACTAACTCTATCCCAGCCGAAAACCAGGACACCACATCACAAAGGAATTTTCAGAAAATTGCTGATGTCTTAAAACACAAGTAATCTTACTGAGACCTCTAGGATAGATTTTTTTGTTGTTGTTGTTTAGAGGTGTAAAATTCTCAATTCAAATTTATTAATGGCCAGGATATATCCTTTTTATCCTAAGAAGGATTTCCCCTTAATTTGAAAAGCCTTTCCTTCCCTAAGAAAACCTTTTCCACAGACTTTCCAAAGGTTTTGCATAGGCAGAAGTAGTCTAGTAGTTGTCTCTGATATCAGTTTTCAGTTTAAACATATTAATACTGCTTTGTGTCCTCAAGACAGTAGTAGCTTTCTTTCATTTGTTAAAATCCATCTTCTCTGAAAATCGGTGATCAAAACCATATTACTTTCTGAATGAGTTACAGCTACATAGCAATCAATATTCCCAATTTTTCCTATAGACTAATATATTGCTACAAAAATATATTTTTTATGATGAGAAAATCATTGTCATTTAGTGTAATTTTCAACCAATTGACCTGCTTTACAACAGAGTTTTCTATTATTTATTTATGCATTTATTTTTAATTCATAGCTTTTTGCTATTTTTTTTTTAATTTCACCTCATTTCTGTCACTCCAATTGCCAAGATTACTAGTCTGTCCACAAGATAGTCTGGTCATCCTATGTAACAGTGATCCTCTCCAGCCTTTATGATCACGAAAATAATGGTTTTAATGCCAAATCTCTCAACAAAAATAACACATTAAATCTATCCACAGACAAATAATTGAGAAACTTGTTGATTAACTTTCCTGTAGTTTCATAGTTCCTCCTTTTGTTCACCTCGGTTTACTTGTCTTAAACCAAACAAAGTTAAATCTACTGTATTTATTTTGTCTGGAAAATCTGCTATTCCAACACAGAACGGTTTATGTATGACTTAGTTTCAGTCACTTTTGGTACATTCCATATTACTACATGTAAAAAATTCTTTTAGATTTAATTTAAGCATTAATCTCATAGATGTTAATTTCTTCTATGACATTAATGACATTTGTCTTCAAAATCATTTTGAGCTCTCTCATCCCACAATACAAAGAGAATGCCGATATGAGCAGGATGTTGGTTCGGCCCATATCACTGGCATTAAAAAGCAGAGGAAGAGGTAGAAATACAGTGACAGTATTTTTCTAGGCACCTTAAGGCTGTATAGGTGTTATAAAATCTTTACCTAATTGCCTCATAGTTATTCAGTTCCCTTCTCCAAAATGGGGTTATCTAGAAGTTTAAAACCTCAGCACCTCATATGTATTCTCCTTTCTGTCTCAGTAATGTTTTCCATCCATTTAGTCTTTTCACTTGTTATTCATAAAAAGCAAACAAAATGAGTCTGGTAATTTCCCTAACTTACTACTACAAAGTAGTATTGACGAAGATACTTACATAGTCAAAGCTGGTTCCTTGGGTTCTTTTTGTTGTTGTTGTTGTTGTTTAGGGTTTTGGGTCGTGTGTTTTACTTTTAGCAGTTTTTATTTGGTTTTTTTGGGGGTGTTTGGCTTTTTTTTTTTTTAAGAGTCCTTAGAAGAAAAACTTCATCAAAATCTAAAATTTTATCTCTTCTTTCACGTTATGAGTGTATTCTTTTGTGCTTATAAAATAAGCTATCTCAGAAATGTTTTCTTAAAAAAAAATTATTTCATCCCCAATGTGTCTATATTTAAACTAAAGATAAGTGGCTTGGATTCTCTTTTGTTCGGTACTGCATATAGTAATTTTTTTCAGTGCAAAATGAATTTGAAAGTCTACTAAATCAGAATGTTAATGTTTTATACCAACTATACCATCAATTCTCTCTTTATATGACTGCATATGGTACAAGATACAATTTAGGCATGGTCTCTCTTTATCTTCTTAAGATCATCCCAACCTCCCTTTTTTATAGACTGCTACTCAGAGATCTCAAAGCAAAGATGCTGTACCCCAAATCTGCAATCTTTTAATGCAGAAGACTGTATATTGAATTACAAAAAATATCATGAATAACTACTTTGTTACTGGTGATCTCATGAAATATGACAAAACCCAGTAATGTTTTAAATGGAAAAAAACAAGATGAATATTAAAAATAAATATCTGAGGCAATTTTATTTATCTTTTAATGAAATTACTAACTAGAACTAAGAAGGAAATAAGGGAGTAGCTAGCTACTAGTAGCTACTAGTAGCTAGCTAGTGGGATCAAGGAACCACTTTGCTGACTTTTCACCTAAATAAATATTTCTTTACTTGAATGTGTGCCAGAAATGCATTGTCTATGTGTTCTTATTTATGCAAATGAAGAGATCAGGATTTTTTTTCTTAGGGTAACCTGCTAAAGTCAGCAGATCTTAGGAATTTATTATGTTTCAGTTTACTCCTAGGTCTTCTCTTCAATGACGGTTAATATTAGCTTTTGCACTATAGACTGAGTTTAAGCTTTTAAAAGTTGTAACATTTCTACACAGTTTGTAGTTACTTCATCTGTACTGCAAAAGATGTTGAAATCTTCAGCAGAGCTGCAGAGGGAAAACAACCTGCAATATCAGCAGGAATACACAATTCCTACACATGGGAGAGGTCTATATTTCCTGCTTGATCAACCTGAAACAGCACAGACCTTGCATATCTTATGTGTGTTAGCCAAAAGTTCTTTTTTGTTTAACAGGAAGCACAGTGTTCTGTAAAAACGGAGAAAGTTATAAGGAATTACTATTGCTAGCTTCACAGCTTTGGTACTGAGGTTGGTGCATCTATAGATAAGAGGTCTAGTATGCTGAGGCAAAAACCCCCACATATTGCCTAGGGGAAAAAAAAAAAGCCTAGTGTGGCAAATTCAAAGTTTAACAGTTATTTATAATCATCAAAGGGTATGTGATATAAACCTCTTGGTAGCTGTAATTAATTCCTCTATGAAATAGCTAAACCACAAGTAAAACATTATTTCTGTGTCTCATTGTCTCTCATGTTTTACCAAACCTTTCAGATCAGTCAGAGAAAAAGTGGAATGAGAAAACAGTTTTGTCCCAATTTCTCTCCATTTTGTTATTAGCTATGGCAACTCATCTGTTCTTCACAGACACATCATGACAGGGCAGTTCTGCAATTGTTTCCCCGAGAGGAACGCTCCTAAAGAAAGGTTGGAAATTTCTAGTTGCTTAATTTATTTCAAAGAAATTTTTTTACATAAATAAATTCTAGAATGAATAAAGGCTACTTAATCTTATTCAAAACATCGATTTTGGAGGCCTGAAGTCACTGACGCTCTGTTTTCTTCTAGTGAGCCGCATTTTGCTATTCCAGCAAACTACACTCAACTCCACTTTAATTCTTCATTCAGTTGAAATACTATATTATTCAGCACAACAGTTTTTAATTAACACTAGTTCAATCTAATTGCAGTAAGTGTGAACAAAACTGTGTTGCACAAACTGTGATGATAAATCTACGTCTTCTCCATAGAGCAACAGAATAAACCTAGTAAAAACTCCCATGTTTCCTTTCAACAGTACAGGCTCAACTGTGACCCAAGTGTTCGTTTTCGTTTGTGGGGGTTTTTTTGTGTGCATGAAAACAATTACAAAAAGCAAATATTTAAAAAGCTCCAACACATTGGGGAAAAGGGATTGCTAATTTATTTCTAGAATATTTTACTTAATAATCAGCTGTTGAGACTCTGTTCTGCATGTAGGATGACTTCAAAATATTTAGTGAAAGCTTAATTAAGAATTTTTATGTCAGTGGACATCCTCTTGTTTAACTTGATAGACTTTAGTTAGATCAGATCCCTATGGTCTATATTTACATATGGGTAAAAATGCAAGTTCAAAATAAATATTTTGTGCTAAGTTAAACCATTTTGTGTATAATACCAAAAAGGGGAGGGGGGGGGGGAAG
>VWZZ01000485.1:31564-83621 GCA_013399095.1 Psophia crepitans
ACAAAACAAAAAGCCCTAGTCACCGAATATTTGAGATTGGAAGGGACATCTGAAGGTCCACTTGTCCAGCACCCCAGCTGAAAGCAGGGTCAGCCACACAGCACAGTGTCAGGGATAATGTCCGGTTAGGTCCTGAATGTTTCCAGGGATGGAGAATCCACATCCTCTGTGGGAAAGCTGTCCCAATGCTTCACCATCCTTACCATCAGAAAGCTTTTTCTTAATTTTTAAACAGAATTTCTTGTATTTTTGTTTGAGTCCTTTGCCTTCTGTTTTTCCCTGGATAACAATAAGAAGAGTCTGGTTCTGTCTTCTTAACTTCTCCTCATCAGGTATTTACACATTGTTAAGTTTCCCCAAGCCTTCTCTTCCTTCCAGAAAAATTTCAACTCTCTCAGCCTTTTCTCATATGTCAGAATCTCCAGTACCTTCAAATGATGAGCAACCATTCTTTAAGGTAATTCAATTCATCTTTTAATTAAAACAAAAACAAAAATAAAAACAAAACAAAAAAAAAAACACCAAACAAAAACCAAAACACCAACTGTTTCCACTGGTGAAGCTATTAGTGCCTCAAAAAGTTCTAAATATATCTGTCAGGAATGAATTAGTATTAAGACCAGGTAAAAATGTTAATCTTAAATTTATACCACAACAAACATTTCATACTTAGGTGTGTGTATATATATAAAAGTATACAGAAGTATAAACTATAATTCCATTTTGAAAATTCCTCTTGATGTATTATTCATTAGAAAATTGCACAGCTATTATTTCCTAGTATTTTATTCCACTGAATCTGAAGTTTTATACTGATATCCCTTATCTGAATGAAATTTGCCATAAATTATAACATCATTAAAAGGCAATTTTTACAACACTGAAATCACATGAAATATACATGAAGTCAGAAATGTGCCACCAGAATTTTCATTTGAAATTGGAAAATTGTATTTTGCTAAATAATAAATCAAAAGAGTGAAATATTCAAAATCATGCGGGCAATATGGCTGTTATCAGTGCCACATAGTGGCAAATGACAAGTTACTGTTCTAAGGTGTATGTATTGCAACTGTAATTTTTCTGCTCCACTTACCATCTTCTTTGTTCTGTTAGATATGTCATCTCCATTTTGATAAAGTATATACATTACATAAACAATGCATTTTCCCTGCTTTCCAGTAGACAATAATAATTTACCAAGTATAGTCAATGCAAGATTATTACTGTTTATTAAACCATTTAAATTATTTTCTATAACTGCTCATATCTCCTTGTCTCCTTCACAGAATTATATCTGCTGCACTCTGTTAAGCAACACTGGAAGACAGCCTGTAACACCAGACTGTCTCCCACATAAGCAGGTTTTCATTTCACTGAAACTGACCCTTAGTCTAGCCATGACAGCCTTCTTGCCCAATCAAAATTCCTGTGCAATTAATCTTGCTGTTGCTTCGTCTCTGGGAGAATTTCCATTTCTTTTGTTCTTTTTCAGTAACTGTTTGGATGCTTTCCCTTATGTTTCTTCTCCCTTTTTGTTAGTATTCCCTACAGGTGTTTTTTTTCCACACTTCTTCAGCACCACCATATGGCATCAAGTTCACTTATATATCCTTATGGATAATGCCACCAAGTGTCTTCCTCCTCATTCAGTTTGCCTCCTTTTTATACATTTTCACACTTTTCAGATTCAGTAGCATATTCACATGAAAATTCTTCAGCTTCCCCAGGTAGGTAAAGCAAGTTCTCATCAGGTAGCTACTCAAATACAGTCTGAGAATTCACGCTATGGTTGATTCATATAAAAAAAACAATGTTAAATCTTTCTTTACTTCTTTGCATCCTGTACTTCAAAATAAGGACTCTGAAATTCTTGGCATTTTAATTTCTGTAGTGGCTGAATTACTGTGATTTTTATTCTCCGTTCCCACCAATTGTTGTGTGAAAAATCAGGAATGGATTTGCATTCAGAAATTAATATCAGTAATGCTGAGATTAATGTTCTTTTGTTCTGTATTCTCACAAATCCCACAGCAGGGGAAGCCCCAGGAACCCCCTTCAGGGAGGGAGCACGAACTACCCACGGTTGAGGCACGAGTGGCTGCAAATTTCTTAATTTTCTTTGTTTTTTTTTCCTAAAGAAGGATTGTGTTATCTCTAGCATAAGCATACAATGACTTGCCAGGAAATTGATTTATGTATGTACTAAACATAGGCGCTAAATATGGGCTGGTTTATACTGATTCCGTTTATCTGTGTAGAGCAATATTATCCATCCTTTTTTTTTTTTAATATGTTTGCAAAGCCCTCAAGCAGTGGGAAATCCAGCTGTGAATATTTTGCTAGAGAACTGAGTGAATCAGTCAACATGACCTACTCCTCCTCATCATTCTTCTGTTCACCAATGTAAGCCCAAAACCAGGTTTTGGTCTATAATTGTTAACTCTTGTTTACTAGTTTTTCCTGATTCTTCTTTTCCTCCAGTAAAGTATTCTCTTTGATCTGTCTGTTTATTAATAGTAAATATTCATTTTCAAAATGTCAGACTGCTCAGAACTTTTCATACCTTTTCTGTAAGCAGATGTTTCAAAAGGAGGTCATACCTTTTGGCAGAAAGTCTGAATGTTTTGTCCTCATCTACAGACTTCTGTTCTCTTCCTTCTGTCCTCACACATATTTATTAGTACTTTTTTACCTTAAAATAACCTACCTTGTTGCAGTCTTCACTTTTCCTTCTTTTTTTTCAACTCATGGTTTCATGGACTTTGCATTCTGTCACCTTGAATTTAAACAATTCAGGCAGTGTGGAGAAAAAAAAAAAGCTAATAAAAATAAAGCCTGTATACCTGCATGTCTTTTTACTACACATGCACGAGAAAAGCTCCAGAAGACCCCAAAACAGTTTATATTTCTGTACATATGCATATATACATACTTGCCTGTATGGTCCTTCCTTCCTAACTTCATTCCTGCTTCCTTCCTTCTTTCCTAAAGAGTTACAAACATGTAATGAAAGAGGTTACTAGAATTTATGTAAACATATTGTGCAGGTGTTTGAATATTTGGGTTTTTTTGGGGGGAAGGGTGTTGTTTGTTCGTTTTTTCTAGGTTGGGTGTTTTTTTTTTACACTGGACTTTCAGATTTTTTATAAGTTACCTGTCATTTAAAATAAAAAGTTAATAGTTCTCTGAATCAGAAACTATACAGGAATCCAGTATGTATTTGTTTGACTTACACTGTCTTACAGTATTTTTTATTATTATATCCGTTTTATTATCTTTTGTATTGAGTATTGTCACAGTTCAGTGGACTCCTAAAAGAAACTAGAATCACTCAGAATCATTTCAAGATTAGATTTAACATATGTTATGATCTGGTTTGTAATAGAAATATATCTTATTATGCTGTAAACTGAACAATACATGTTTTCTCAGTGACAAAATCAATCTCTTATATTTCTGATAAAATTTTCAGAAAGTCTTGCAAACTTTATAAATGCCAATGTTAAAGGTCATAGATAGCTTCTTTGGATTATTTTTTTCTGTATGCAAATGAATATGCCATTTTTTTTCACAATGTTGATGCTACACAAATGCAATTTACAAATACAAAATATCAGTAAAAATAATGTCAATTAAGTTGTCCAGAGTTAGTTTCAAATAATTTAGAATAGCACATCTCGGTCTAAAATATAACTTAACGGAAATATAATGGTGTAATATAAAGGCATAATAAAATAAAACTGCCTCTATTATAAATGATAATTTTTAAACAGTAGACTTGAAAATCATAAGGTTCATAGCATGTAAATGGCCAACTTTATCAAATATGTTGTTGCATTTAAGAAAGATAACAGAGAAACTTTTTGTAAAAAAAATTCTTCCTAATATTATTCAAACATAAAATAATATTTTATTCTCTTAGGCTGAAACTGCTCTGTGAAGCAAAGTACATGAAAAACACTCTGCATGACTTCCATCATAACTAGTGATTTCTTAGGACTCGTTAATTTTTTTTGAACCTATGGATAATACAAGAAAAATAGGCCAAATACTAGCATACTTTGATTCTCTGTCCTCTACTTCTAATGCAGGATTTATAGCCACCCATATCTGGTTTACTCCTAGCTACAGAACAAAGTGGTAATCAATGGGTTTGGACTGTCTGATTTTTTAATATTTCATCATTATTTCAGAATTATTTTATTCTCACACTTGAACTGTAAATGCATCCATATGTTAATACATTCCCTTCCAAGTGTGTTTTCATTCTCAATGCAACATATATAGGCCTATACTATAATTTTCTCAGTAATGTATTATATACTCTTTCCACACACATTATTGAACTTCATTTTCATTTGGCTTGTGAAAGTATGCATCTCTTTTTAATTTTAAGAAAATTTTTATATTAAGTTACAATGTTGTACTGGGTCAGGCTGAGCTGGAGTTAATTTCCCCGTACCAGCCCTCACAGTGCTGTGCATTGGTAGCAGCAAGGTGTTGATAACACACCAGTGTTTTGGCTACTGCCGAGCAGTGCCGGCACACATCAAGGCTGTGTCTCCAACCCTTCTTCCACTCCCTCAGCAGTAGGCTGGGGGTGGGCAAGATCCTGGGAGAAGACACAGCCAGGGCAGCTGACCCAGGTTGGCCAAACGGATATTCCATACCATATGACGCCTGCTCAGCAATGGGAAGCTGAGGGAGAGGGGGAGGAACGGAAGGCATTCGTTTTTTTCAACATTTTGCCTTCCGGGGTAACCACTACGCTTTTGGAAGCCCTGCTTCCCAGGAAGTGGCCGGACATCGCCTACTGGTGGGAAGTAGAGAATAATCTTTTGTTTTTCCTTGCTTTGCTTCCACGTGCGGTCTTGCTTTTTCTATATTAAAACTGCCTTTATCTAAATCCACGATTTTGGAGCTGGTTTTCCATCTTATTTTTTTTCCCTCTCCCCTCTCTGCCCTGCTGAGGAGGGGAGTGATAGAGCGGCTTGGTGGACACCTGGCATTCAGCCAAGATGAAACCACTACAAATGTCTATTATCTTTGTCTCTAACTACAAAAGAAGCTAGCATAATAAAATAGCAATATTTCATTATTATCTGCTGCTTCTGTTATTACAGATACTAAGATATTCTGATGAGAAAGTATCTCAGTATACACAGTTTGCAGTTTTGTATTTCTGAAAAAAAAAATCATTTATCCTATTGCAAAACAGAGCCTGAATTCAAGGGAAAAAACCATATCAGGTAAAAGGTAACTAGAACGTGTGTGATGAAGTTGTACAGTTTTAGGTACAATTTTATTAGCCATTTTCATATATTACCTGGAAATACTGAAGAGCGTGTTTTGATATTCACGTAGGATGCTATACTGCAAGGAACGTCACTAAATTCAATGTGGTACAAATGCAAAAGAATTCAATATCCATAATATTGCATTTGATTCTGATCATCATACTACTAACACAAATGTAGGATTGTGGAGAACGTTCACTAGTAGCTAAAATTATTAAGAAATCTCTGAAAAATAGTAAAAAGGAATGATATAGACATCACTTGGCTGAAAGACTGAGAACTACATGAGCAGGTCTTTTGGTTCAACTATCCATGCAAATTTCTTTAAAAAGAAGAATGAACAATTTGTAATATTTTTTTCCTCACTGAAATGTAAAACGTGGGATAACATTTCTTTGACAGGCAGTGATCTACTTAAGCAAAACTGTAAAATAGCTTGTACCTTCATATTCCAGTGTGGATTTTTTTTTACTGTTCTCCAGTTAGCTAAGTGTGCAGTACTGTTTTTAAATTTAGACTCACCCACACACATTCTTGTACAGAATTTTATTTGTTCTATTTACAAAAGAAAAAATAGAAAATAATCTTAAAAAAACCCTAGACAGTTTCCCATTGTTATCCAAGGGTATGGTGGTTACATAGCCACACATGTTCTGTCAATGTTGCATATATAATTCCATTGATTCAAACTTTTGTATACTATCTGCATACAGAAATATTTCCTTCATCTGTTCTTAACTTCTGTAACAATCCTTTGAAATCTCTTGACTTGTCCAAGCAGGTTTTAATTCCATCTTGCAGCAACACTCTGTGTTACAATTTTGTTTTCTTCCCACTTTTCAGGACTGAAGAATCAAATATTCTCTTTCCTTGCATTTGTGTTTTGCAGTTCATAAATGAGAATTATTTATTAAAAGGTTTTTAATGATAAATTTTAAGATCAGTTCAAGTGCAAAGATTTCTAAAATTCTGTCTCAGTAATAATCTGAGTGAAAAGAACATCAGCTTGGGATTTTCATTGAGTTAGATGAATATGTTATTGAGCTGCCTGTTTTAAGCTGTTTCAGAGCAGCAATATTAACAGATTAATATTAATTGTTATGAACACAGCAAGATCTCATTTAAAATAGCATCCTTGAATTATGGAAAGTTTGCAACACCAAAAAAATCAAATGTGATTTTTCATTTCGTGGTCTTCAGTGGGAATCAGCTCTAACTTTAGATTTAATACTAACCCTGGCTTTATGTATCTAAAAGGCTGACTTCTGAATCTGATAAAGTTATTTAAGGATACTTTTATTGAAGAAAAAGGAAATAGCTCCTTCTACATAATAATTAATCTGATCTGTCTAGTATTGCTTGTCATAAGATTGAATTAATTTGCTTTTGAATGTATTTATTTCTCCTCACAGATTATAATAAGAATTTTGAGTGACTAGCTCAGACTTTGAGATCCAACTTGAAGGTACCTTATTTAATGCAGATGAATCATACATCTTTTTAATAGGAAAAAACCCCAGGTAAGCCATGAAGATGCTCGGTACTTGTGAAAATCACTCAGCTACTTATTTACATATGGAAAGTCACTACTGAATTTCTATTTTTGCAAATGCCTCAGTGTCAATTATTTAGGCTAAGATTTAGGTCAAGTATTTCTGTGCCTGCATTCTACACTTGCAATCTTCATTGAAGTTCAGCCTCAGAGATTTTCAAGGTACAGTCACTCAGGGAAGAAGCATCTCCTATTTCTTTGGTATAGTACTCTAGTCTTGAATTTAGTAGCAACTAATTTCTCAAGTAAGGACCATCATATTTTATCTTGTTAATTAGCGGTTAGTAAAATAAATTAAAAAAAAAACAAACAACATTTTTTTAAGGTAGGATTCAGACTGAGGTTTATAAAGTTGAATTTCTTTTTTCATGTGTAGATACAGAAATTAGGTTTCTGCTATTACATCTGCCATGCTTTTATTCGGAAATAGTGTCAAACATGAGAATTCTCGCTGTAATTAGTGGAGATTTAGTTATTAGCCATTTAGTGCTATTTTTGATGCCATAGAATACCGAAGACATCTTTTTGGGGAGCTGGCCAACATTATACAAGACCAAAAGGAGAAAACTCTTCTTCTGGACACTGAAATGTAGCCAATTCTTGAAATAAATCCTACACCAACTTTTCTGAATAATTTGTTTTTCTCTTGCCTAGTTTTCCTGATTCTCTTCTTCCTTTTCAGAAGACACCAAACGTTCTTAGTTCATAAGGTGGCTCCTCCACTTTCTTGTTTACTTACACCTGTGAACTCTTGCTTCATTGTGGTTAGGATTTACAAAACATTTTAAATAAATATCTTAAAAACCTGATCTTGGCTTTTAAATATTGTGTATAGGGGTACAGGGTGTATAGTACAAAATACATATAGCAGTTACTCGAGTAGAGGTGAGTACCCAGAAAAGAAGGAAAGAGGAGAAATGTCTTTCATCCCCATATTGTTGCTAGATGAATTTTTTCCTGATTTAGCTCAGTGTAATTCAGATTCTATATGCTGGGGTGTGGGAGTGTGTTTGGGTGTGTAGTTCTTCCTGGGTTTCCACGTCTGATCCTGTCTCTTTGTTAATGTTCACTGCTTTGCTCTATTTCCTCTTTCCTGAACCACCTGGTATTTAAAGTACAGCATAATCCTCTTCTAAATACTTTGTAGAGTCAGGTTTAAGGTATGCCATGTTGCTCAGGACTGAAGTGCTCTGGGCAGACTCGGTTGTCTAGTTGCTAGCTGAGCTTTAATAAGTTATCTATGGATTTGACATGTCCCTAAAGCAATGCAAGTACAGAAGTGGGTTTTGGGTAGGGTATTTTTTTTAGATTTTCAGGTTTGTACTCAAGCACCTAAGTAGGAAAGAGTATTTTTTTCATTAAATTAGCTGAAAGTATTTTAAATGTGCACCCTAGCACTTTAAAAATAACAAACATTGAGCCCCCAAGTCTTATAGAACTTTTTTTTTACAGCTTTAAACATAAAAACTATAAAAATTTAAGCTTGCAACCTACCATAATAAATAGCAACATTATACTGACAACTTCATTGAACTTTATTGCTGCTAAAAAATTATTACGTTAGCCATGACAGAAAGGAACAGAGGCAGGCATAAAGGGAGCCATAGAGATTGCAAGGTTAAGGATTTATATATCCTACCTACAATTTTACAGGAAACTCTCGTTATCTAAAGATAGATTAGTTTCAAACAAATTATGCTAGGTTTTAGGGTATAAAGAACCACTGGGGAAACTATTATTATTAATATCTTTGTAATTCATAAAAGGTTAAGTTTTAACGGTACAGTCTCAGGGTTGAACTTCAAATAGTGTTTGAAACTGTTAAATGGAGCATGCTCATTCACAGCAGTCAGTGGATGTTAGAATTAAAAAGCCTGCTTATGAGATGTTTTCAATACATTGAGAACTTGAGTTTATTTTATATAATTTGTAGGCATTCAAGGTGACATTCTTCTTATGTAATCTGAAGTTATTAATCACTGTGCCTTTTATAGCTAATACGGAGACATTTCTCTGACCTATTTAAGGATTATTCTTGTGTTCTGATTTATATGTGAGGGCTTTGTCAAATTAAAAAAAATTAAAAACAGTGGTCACTTAAGGTAATACCCTTGGTATAATTTCTTTAATATCCCAATGCTTGGGATCTCAGAAGGCAGTCTTATTTTTAAAAGTCTGTACTATGTAAAAGAAATACACGCACACTTAGAAACAGAAGACAATCAGTGGGAAAATTTGGATGTTTTGTGGGTTTGGGTTTTTTTGGGTTTTTGTGGTGTTTTTTTTTTTCCTAAGGTATATAGTTTGCTATATGGTTAATCATAATACTTGCAAAGCAAGTTTGACGTTCAAAAGTTTTTGGAAAGAAACCAAGTTTGTAAAATTACCCCTGTGAAATTAAGGTGTTACATTCCTGTGTTAAGAAAGGTATCCCTTAACTGTCTGGTAAGCCTGAACAACTGAAGTACTGGGGGCAATACTAGACAAAGTAACAAGCACATTCTGAAAAGTTTTGATAGATCTTTGTAATGCACAGGAATAACAAGTTCAGTACAACGTGGTGATAATATGGGCTCAGTGGGGCCCATGGTCAGGCAAGACAGGGCTGTGAGGAACTGGAGACTGTCACCACTGCGGTGTCACTGGGTCAGAGGCTGGGGACTCTGGACTGAGCTGAAACTGGGTCCTGGGCTGTGAGCGGGGTGATGGGAGGCCCCAGAGGAGGCAGGGCAGGGCTAGTAAGGCCTGCAGGGTCCTGACAGAAATCTTCTAGGTCATTAAAGCTGAGAAACATTCTGGAATTGCCTAATTATTTCTGCTTTTCAGAATCAAGATATACAGGGACTGCATTGCTCAACTGGACATCTCAATAGATGTCTGTACAGTTAGATGTGAATAATGAGTAAAGCACTGTCAAATGGTGCTGCTGAAATCAACATCCCAAACTAGAAGAAAACAAGAGTTAGTATGATCTTTTGAAAGTCTGACTGACAAAAGTGAGAGGAAAAGACTACTGTGGAAACAGAAGGAATTGAAAAAGTTAGAAAGGAGAGGAGAGAAAAAAGGTAAAGTAGGAAAAGTAAAACCAAGCACAAAGGCAATGTTTTATTGTCCCCCAGTTAATATGTGCTTTGGTATGAGAAGATTTTGGGAACCATCACACTTTCTTTTCTGAACTCCAGTGAGTTGGTTTTGGTTGTAATGAACTCAAACCAGGTGTCACCTACAGTTCTTTTTGCTTCAGTCTGCTACTTTGAAATCCACTCAAAGCTTTACATTAGACATTAGAAGTGCAGACACTTAAAGGATTTGTACTTGAACAAACACATCTTTGTCTGTTTTAAAGATTCATCTCTCTGAGTAGCTGCTTTTAACTCCTTATCTCTGAACGCAGGTTTGAATGCTCCTTTATGTTCAGAAAAGCAAAGTGTCTTCTCTGCTGCTTCTGATAATTCTTTGTAGAATTTTATCAGTTTTTAATCACAGAATCAAGATAAGCAAAAATTTATCAATAATTAACTGCAGAACTACTCACAGAAAAGCATGTGTTCATTGCTGCTTTATCACTGTTTCTGAATCAGACTTTTGCCTTTCTTAATGATAGATTCTAGTCTACTGTCACGTGATGCAACTAGTTGGATTTGGATTAATTTAAATAATAATAATAATAAATAAATAAATAAATAAATAAATAAATAAATAAATAAATAAATAAATGAATAAATATGAGCTCACAGAATACTGCCATAAGTTCTGTGAGTTATTATTCCTTTTTGCTGAATAACTTCAGTCTTAAAAACAAATCTCATTAAAGATTAAGCAAATACATGCCGAACAGTTGAGAAATATCTTGCTGACCTTGAATTTTAGGCTTTTGACAGTTCATAGTTTCTAAAGTGCTGATACATTAGATAAGCCTCATCTTTTCTCATTATTTCAGTTCCACAAATCAGACTTTTCTTGTAAAATATTTATTATTAAAAAATCTCAAACCTGGAGACAAAAATAAATAGAAAGCTTTCAAGAGAGGAAATAATAAGGCTATTACAACTGGGTTTTTTGCTTCTTTGTATTCAGAATTACCTAAAATCCTCAATTTTTTATTCATAGAAGTATAGCTAACAAAAGAAAACAAACCAAACAAATATTTTTACAGATTTCCTTCGTGTGTTGAGATACTTAAGACATAAAGTATTAAACAGTGAATTAATTAAGAATAGTTGAAAACTAATGTTGCATTTTTAGCATTAATACCATAAAACTTATCAAAATCATTCCTCTAAGAAATCTGACTCCCTATTTCAATGCTCCTTTTAGGTCATTGTGCAGATATTTCCTGCAGAAAAAATGACATTTATTTTTCTCATGTGACAAGAATATACACACATACTTTTAAATATTCTCTAAGTACAACTGTAAAGTTTGGACATAGATAATGTTGAGCAAATTAAATCTATTTTTTTCCAAGAGTGATGTATCAGTGAAAGTATAAATGCTATAAAGAAAACATGGAGGAGATTTCTCATCTAACAGTAATATCTGTTTTGAACTTAAGGACTGATGTCACTGATGCTTTGAAAATTCTTAGTTAATGATTAATCCTATGTAATTATGAAAGCAACAGATTCTCATTTACACTAAGGGTATTTTGCATTATTTGTGTTAGAAGCTTACTATTGGCATATCCAGAATAAAGACTATCCTTAGAACAGTAACATAAAGCATGTACTCCCAATTAGCTACATTCCAAGACCAAGATCCGTCTAAAAACTTGGTAAGTATTCCTATAAATATTCCTCTAATTAAATTTAAAAAAAAAATTGTTATACGGGTCTTTCTGCGTTCTGCATCTCAAATAGTAACGTCTACCTCATAAAAAGCAAAGCAAGCAAAATAATAATAGTAACACATGCTGTGTTTGGTTGGTTGGTGTTCTGGTTTTACTCCAGCCGTTGGCTGGGCACCACATAAATGGTCACTCCATCCCCCTCATCGGAAAAGGGGGAGAGAATCGGAAGAGTGAAAGTGAGAAAACTCGTGGGTTTTGTGTTTGGCTTTTTCTTCCTTATAAAATACAGAAGCAGTAGCGTATGAGATAATGTACTGTACAAATTTTCCATCTGGAGAAGATTCAGTCTGGAAAACCATTGCAGATGCTCTCTGGTCTGTTCAGAAGCTTTCTTAAAATTTCTGGCTCAATGTTGCTTCCAGACAGTCCATACTACTTTCTTCTTCAAAAATTGTCATCTAACTGAAGTAGCTCTTGTCTGCATCTTTACTCCCTTGATTTATTTATATACAAGCATTTTCAAGACTTCATTTTACCCTATCAAAGAAGCTACACCTTTCTGATATCCCCTTCATATAAATGTTCCCTTTATTATTGTTTCTGTTTTCACTGCATTTGTAACAGAGGAAATCTTTGGGGATCAGCTCCTGATTTGCAGGGATTTTGTTTGGGGTGGGGTTTTTGGTTTTGGTTTTGGGTTTTTTTTTTTTGTGGGGGTTGTGGATGTTTTTTCTCCCAACAATTTCGATTTTGGCAACAAATCAGTGAAGAGACAGTCTTTGTATAATATTGAAGATTTTTATTATTATTATGGGTTATACTGGATGAATGGATAATAGTGCCAGACATGTGGCTCAGTAAAGTTCTATTGTGTCAAACTCAGCAGAAGTTTAGTTTCCCTCCTTTTAGATTTTTTTTCTTTTACTAAGAGACCGTATGCAGAATAAAAATTTTAGTACAAGTACAAGTCAATTTTTCTCTCATTGTGTAATTGTATAATTACCTATTTTATTCATAAAAACTATAAGGGAGTGCAGATGATATTTTATTATAAACTCATTGCCTAATTGGTTTTGGCTGGGACAATGTGAATTTTCTTCATAGTACCTGGTAAGGGGCCATGGTTTGGATTTGGGCTGAAAACAGTGTGGATAAAACAGTGATGTTTTTGTTACTGCTGAGCAGTGCTTACACAGAGCCAAGGTCTTTTCTGCTCCTTACACCACCCCACCAGCCAGTAGGCTGGGAGTGGACAAGGAGTTGGGAGGGGACAGACAGGGCAGCTGACCCCAACTGACCAAAGGGATATTCCATACCTTATGGGGTCATGCTCAACATGGAAGGAGAAGGAGAAAGGGGGGGACATTCAGAGTGATGGCATTTGTCTTCCCAGTAACCGTTATGCATGATGGAGCCCTGCTTTACTGGAGATGGCTGAACCCCTGCCTGCTGATGGGAAGTGGTGAATTAATTTCTTTGGTTTGCTTGCACGCACAGCTTTTGCTTTACCTGTTAAACTGTTTTTATCTCAATACATGAGTTTTCCCACTTTCACTCCTCTGGTCCTCTCCCCCATCCCACTGATGGGGGGTGAACAAGAGGGTGTGTGAGGCAGAGCTGCCTATTGAGGTTTACCATAAGAACCATTCTGCACACATGAATCACAGACAGAATATTCAGACGAATATATTTTTAAATACGGTTTAGAGACGTTGAAAATTACCTCAGGATTGTTTGTGAGGATATGGCACACACGCATCTTTTGCAAAATTATTCACAAAATTGCAAGATGCTTGGTTGCTGGAAAAAACTTACTCCTTTTTCAGGAAATATAAAGTATTGTCGTTGCCCCTCTGTTTCCATTTTTTTAACGTAGTCTAACAGTGAAAATCAAGCTACAGCAATTACAACCATCTAGGTTCTCACTAGATTATGGACTTGAAGTGTTTTCAGTTGAAACACAAATGATAAAGGCTGACTGCTCTTTCTGGTATTTTGGAAAGTGTTTCTTTTTTTTGGTCAGGGAAAAATGGCAAGAAGTAACAGACAAAAGACTGAAGTAGGAGTTTTATTTATTAATGAAATGTTTCAATGCTTAAATTTTAGACTACATTTTAGACTCTGCTCCTAATAAAAAAGGGAAATACACGGGCATTTTTAAGCTTAAAACATAGCATTTTGAAGATAAAGTTGAAAAAATTACTTCAATATGTGTGCAATGTTGGTAGAGTACATAGAAACAGAAAATTAAAATAAAAAACAAACAAACAAACAAACAAAAAAACCCCCACAAAACCAAAATCAAATAAATAGTATATCTTCGGTGGTGGGTGACGTCAAATCATTCCTACCAGTCAATCTATTCTTTGAATATTTGTATCTTTTTGTTTAAGGTTATTTCTATTAAAACTGCTTTTGGGTTTTTGTTTGGTTAAAACTTTCAATACCATAAAAGTAGTAGCCTTCACATTTGAATATGACAGTCATGATAACTCTGATCCTAAACTCTGTATTATAGATTGAGCATCCCAATAGAATGAAATACTCCCATAAAGTCAATGGCAATACAACATCCAGCACGCCTTTGTCACTGTTCGAGAAGGAGAGCGAAGATTGTTGCGCATCTGACATTCTGGGCAGGGCTGTGTAAACTGTGTGGGTAAGGAGTTTTTACAGCATCTGAAATTAAACAGGCCAAAAGAGCAATCTTTAACATTGTTTTATACAGTTTGTTCTGAATTCCTGACAAGAGACAAATGCTGCAGCGACAGCTGCTCCTGCTCCTTTCCACTCCCCTCGCAGCAATTGCACAACCTCTCACAGCTGTCCTGCATCTTGATATAGTACCCGCTGTGCATCAGCTGCAGAGGAGACACAGCATGTTTTCAATTTGAGCTGTCAAAAAAGGCATAAGGGAAGAGGAAAAGTGCTGAAAAAACCCAAACTATTTTAATTTTGTTTGTGTTTCTTCAGTCACTCTATATGACTATGAAAATGTTGATAGTGGGACCAGTCATGCCTATGCATCTAAATTATCCAGTTAACACGATGAGCTTCATGGACGAATCCTTTTTATGGAATGCTATTTTTTTCTTAATTAATTTTATGCATTATATTTTTATATTTAATATGCTGGCAGATATGATTGTCTTCAGCAAGGAAGGCAGACGAGTTGATTTCACTGGCACAAACAACACTATTATATGTATTATCTCTCTTGGTACAGACAGGAAACTTACTTTCCTTTTGAGTATTTGACATTCTTTGTATGTTCGGTCTAAAGTAGCCTTGGGTATAGGAACCAAAACCTGTTCTTAAATCTAGATTAATTGGCACTGCAAAAAGCATCCTTGCTTGTTACTGAAATTTAAATCAAAGTGAAGTATGATAGATGTGAACCAGGAGTACTTTTTTTTTACATTATCATGTCTGCAAATTCTGTTTTCTTTTTGAAGATGTACCGTATGTCTGATTTCTGATATGATTATGTGAAATAGGAGACTTAGATATTTGTAAATAGGTAAGCACAACCTCATGTGATAATTTTTTGAATGTGGAGTGCTAGCACTCCCAAATTCACCCTTATACAGATCCACTACTTATTTCTCCTTTTTTTTCTGCCCTACTACTGGCCCTGGAATTACATTCAGAGACCCAATAAAACCAGTGAGGAGTCAGAACCGAAAGAATAGCTGTTTCATAGTCTCTCATCAGTTCAGCAGAAGAAATAATTCTGCACCCAACATAGAATTGCTTGGGGAATAATCTGGCAAATCAGAACAGATTTTGATTATAATTTCATCACAATGAGGAAACTACATAATGTTTTTATTTTATCTTATTTCAAACATAGGATCATGGAAAACAGTAGTCTTCTGACCGTCCACCCTGTCCCGAGTTCCTTACTCTGATTGAAATTTCTTAAATATTGCAATATTTTGCAAAAGAAACTAAGAAGCAATCTGTATCTTCCTCATCTTTCTTCATAATTTTCATACTAAGTTGTTTATCATATTGCTAATGATACTCACAATTAATATCACATTCCCAGTGTTCAAGATCTTTATTTATGAGTTCCTATGTAAAATAATTGGAATAGACATGCAACATCTCAAGGGTAGTCTGATTGTGAGGTTTTTGTGACTGAGCTATGATTCTTCTCTGGAGAATTCCTTGTCTCTGAGTATCTAGAAGGATAGTAAATACTTCTACATAGTAGTTTATTACAATTATGTTATTCATTAGTCTTTTCCCAGAAGGAATTAAATTGGCACACTTACAGCCCGATTACCTTGTGTGGTCCAAGGGAACACCTAAATCAAATTAATAGTCTTAAGCAAGCAATGGTGCTGTGTTACTTTTTTAATGGCAAATTCACCTTTTTTATATGTCAGATTGACAAAGTTTCATTAATTCTGTGCTATCCCAACTGGAAATAGTAAAGCTGTTCTTGAGACCTCATCCTGTGGGGCTTAGTGCTTCACTAGGACCTCTTGCTCACAAATTCAAGTATTTCTGTCTCACCAAGTTAGTAGAAAGAGTTCCATCTGCCAATGCAGTAATATCTAGCAACATATGCCTCCACCTATTGGTGGAGGGGTAGAAGGTGTGAATGAACAGAGAGGCAGCTGATCCATTGTGCTTCATTTCTACTACAAATGATTTTCAGTACCATGGGACAGTGTGAAGAGGGGAGTGATACAGCAAGGCACAGTTGCTCTAATTGTTTCAACTGGGTGCTCTGTACATCACAGCTACTGATATTGGAAAGAAGTTCTACAGTGATGGGTGAGTGACAATATGACAGTGGAAGTGGTGGCTGTGGTTACAAACTCACTTGTGTGTGGTCTGGATACAGTTAGAAAGGACAGGTCACTATGGGCAGCATTTTTCCTTCTCTACTTTCTCATACTCTATGTAGTGAAAGATAAATAGTTTCCTCGATTTCCTTCTTAAGTAATCCCTTCATTTGAATGGGTAAAATACAAAAAATTGTGATCTTGTGAAATTAGAAGCATGAGGGAAACTTCTAAGCACTTTGAGTGGCAATATAAGTACTGCAGTGAGGAAAGGATACTTACTGATATAGTCAGGAAATCTATTCCACCTTTTTTTTTTTTTTTAGACAGCTGGTTCAACAAGCCAAAACTTTTCAAAGAATCATATTGCTGCTGATGAAAACATCAGTCTTTTTTCACATTTGGGATAGAAATGCAAGAAAGATCTTAAACTACCACTGTCAGTAAGGTACTTTTCTAGCTTATGGGAGAATCTTCTTCCAACCTGAACAAACAGGAACTTTAAAATTACCCTTTAACACCTTGGATTCAATGCCTTCAACACTGACGTGGTTTATCCCCAGTCAGCAACTAAGTACTATACAGCCACTCACTCACTTCTCCTCAGTGGGGTAAGGAGAAGAATTGAAAGAAAAAGGTAAAAATTGTGATTTGGGATAGGGACAGTATACTAGGATAACGAAGGAAGAGGAAAATAACAATAGAAATACTAATAAAAGAATATGCAAAGCGGGTGATACACAATTTGCTCATCACCCAGAGCAGTGGTCCCCCTCCCTAGCAAGCTCCGCCTTCTTCTGTTCTGAGCATGACATCATATGATATCAAATATCCCTTTGGCTAGTCTGGGACAGCTGTCCTGGCTGTGTCCCCTCGCAGCTTCTTATGAAAATTAGCTCTATCCCAGATGAAAACCTGGGGGTGAGAAAGAATGAAAATCTGAGAAATATCAGAGAGCCAGGTACCTCAAAGATGCTTAGTTAAAGACTATGGTATTTTCAGTCCATCCAGAGTCCTAAGCATGAAAGCTGTGCCAGGTTATACCTTGAAATCAGGTTTTAACTATATGAAGATTAATTTGTGAATTATGTAGCATAGGCAGTGAAGCCAGAGAATATACTTGTCTTCTTATTTGGAATTCAGAGACTCAGGTAGTCCTGCAACACACATCAGGCGTCAAGAAACAGATTTTTAAGATTTTTCCCTACAACAGTGTAAAATGTGCAACATAGTTCACATACGGGCACAAAATACAGGCACAACGTAACAACGCAACGGACTCATTGAATAAAGATCATAATAAACTCTGATACTTTATGAAAATAATTAAATATCCTAATAAAAATCTCTCAAAAAATAGGATGCAGTTCATTACGATATATTTGTGATTCAAAAAAGAGGAGCTGGTCCATTGAACACTTGCTGCATCAAATGTCAAGAGATGTTAACAGCTAACAAACTGAAATTTCTTTTAATGGTTTGTTGTTATACCAGTTGGGGGTGTGGGGGGGAGGTGTTTGAATTTTTTTGTTTGTTTGTTTGGGTTTTTGTTTGTTTGTTTTGTGGGGTTTTATTTGGGGGGTGTGTGTTTTTAAATCTGAGAGAAGCAAGAGTTTAACAATTTTTTCTTAATTTTGACTGTTGTCTTTTCTTAATCTTTAATTCATTGATATTTTTGCTGTTTCTTTTAAGCAATTTTATTTTATAATTCTCTAAGCACAATATAAAACCTCACACAGTGTTCCTACCCCTGGGATCAGGTGAGGTTCATTGTCTTACTAAGACAGGCAGGGATTATTGGGCTACAGTATGGTGAACGGGAACTGCTTTTCAGGCCATCACTATGTCTCTCTACTTTGTTCCCATCTCTTCCCAACCTCTTGAAGGAGCAGAATTTCAAGGGAGGCAACAGAATGGTTGTTTAGCAGAACAGAGCAAAAGATTTCAGATGAGACGTGAGACGAAAAAGTAGTGCAGATCAATGTTAAAGCGTCTTTGACAGAAGCAGCAGATCTGGACACATGCTATTAGCTTTCTTTTTGTAAATAATGGGGTGGTTTAACAGCTTCCTCCCAGCAGCTCCCTCCCCTATTCAAGTCTATTACATCTGACAAAGCTTTGGGCTGTGGCCTGTGCACAGATCTATTACTGGGATTTCAGAAGCAGCAGCTGTAAGTATAGTCAGCTCAAAATGTAGGGGAGATGGTCTGTATTAAATGAAAGTGAACTGAGAATTGGAAATTACACTGGAAGTTCACATGTGAAAATCACATACAAATTCTGAAATTAAAGAAAAATCACGTGCTGTTAAATGAGAAGTCTTCTATTTTAACCTTTCTGCAGCTCTCAATCTATACTATAGCCTGCTAAGCCTTGCAATGTGAAGTCTTTTAAACAAGCATATACATTTTATTAATTCATTACATTACAGCTGGAAAATTACTGAAAATTTATTTTTCAGAATGAATTCTCACAACTTTTCTTCTTTGTTGGCATTGAAGAAATACTAGGTTTATACAGTGTGTTAAATGAATAGAGCAATGAATGTAAAATGAATGGGCAATCTGGTCTAGTGTAGGGTCTCCCTGCCCTTGGCAGGGGGGTTGGAATTAGATGATCCCTGTGGTTCCTTACAACCCAAACCATTCTATAATTCTATGATTCTACACTGAAAGAGAGCGAAAGTCTATCTTTTCCAGAAACATGTTTCTGACAAATCCAGCAGCAGAGATCAGAACAGGAGTATAAGAACAAGACAGGTATACCAGTGCACATTCTGTGGTTCAAACCCAGAAGTTGTAATCCCACTATCCTGATTTTGTGTAATCATTCATATTAATCCAGGTAAACACATTTGACATTCAAGTATCTTCTGACTTGAATTCAATTAAATTAGATGTTATGTGACACAGCATTTGGGCGGGGGGTGTTAACCATCAACATGATAACTTTATATGGTCCCCTAACTCTTGTGCTAGAAGAAATAATAAATTATTTTTTCCTACTTACATTGTTTCTACCAGTTTTGGTTTTATGACCTGTAATCATATTTTCTTTCAATTGTTTATTATATTAATGCATTTTAATCACATATTATATGGAAGCCATGATATGGATCCAAATATCCTTGTTGCTTCAACTTAATATCTTCATGTTTACTAAATTACTTTTGAAATGAGTTGCCTTGAATGAAACATTGAATTAAAGGATGACACACAAAAACAGAGTGGCTTTGTTATTTGTCTGTTACTTAGCTAGTCACTCTTGATTCTTACATACTTTTTGTTGCTGCCAATGATTAAGCATAGAACTATCTAGGATATCTGTAAGATATTTTTCTGAAGAAGATTAACTGATTTTGACCATGTCTATATTGCTAAATGAAGTAGAGCAACGTTAAAATTCCTACCTCGAAAGATAAATAATACCAAACCCACCGCATTCACAATGCTTAGAACTAGGGGTGGGTTTTTTGTTTTCTTTCTCTTTTTTTTTAAAGTTCCAAAACAAAGACTAAGTTAACAGTCATGGTTCTATCACTTAATCTCATTCCTCCTTTTTTTAACTACTTAAATAAAGCTTTAACTGTACAAATGAAATTTTAAAGTCCATCACTAAGGTAGATGCAGAAAGGCTTGTCTCTATACATCAGTCATTTGAATTCATGGAAATTTCTTCTCATCAGCTTATTTTATGATAGTTTTCTTTATTTTGATTTGCTTTGAAAATGTTGTAATATTAGAACTCGCTGTTGTTGTACTAGAACTATCCTTGCTATTTATGTGGTTTTTACATCGTTTTCTAGGCATGATGAACAGGACAATTTTCAGTACAGATCGCCACTAATGCTTCTCTCTATCCCAAAACTTCAACATTCTTTATCTTTGTTTTCTGTAATAAATTTACTAATCTATGAGAAGGCAATAAATTTTTAATCTAATAAATCTTAGCATAGTTTCATTCCCTAAAGTGTCTTAGGAGAGTAACTTTCAAAGTCAAAAGCTTTTTGAAAATTGAGGTTGATTCTATCAATAATAAGCTTATCCAAATGCCTATTGGCTCCTTCAGAACACTCTGAAAGATCATTATAACATAATTTCTTGATATAAATATCAATGTTGATTCTTCCCATATATTCTATTTCTCCATTTACATATAAAGTCTCTTTTGTATTGCACTTTAAAACAATTTTCTTTGGTTTTGTCACCAATCTGTTCACCACATCCACACTGAAGCATTTTCAAAAACCATCTCCTTACTTGCCTCCACCCTATCACAGGAAAATAAGGCCAATTTAGATGATAGTTAACATACTGCTTAACAGTTTGTTAGTTCTGTATTTGATATCTTTTAGAACTTTTGATTGAAATAATTTAGTTCTATGCGTTTTATTGATATGCTCTCAAAATATACTATTAATATGTCAGTGTGTGGTATTTTCTTAGATCATCCCCTATAAAAACACAATGTGGAATAAGAATCTCCCTAAACTCCTTTGCTGTGAATGCTAATACAAATAATTTATCTAGCTTTTCTATTAAGTTTTATCCCTCCTTTAATGTTCCATTTTTTGAGATGATCATCTGTCACCCCTGTCAACTCTCTGGAAAATTTTCTATTTCTGATGTGTTGGAAGAGGTTTTTAGTATTAGTTTAATATAGCAAGTTGCTCGTGATTTTTTTTAGTCTTATAGCTTTACATTTTCTTTGCCAGGTTTTCTGTTCCAATTATGAAAGAGAATATTCTACTTTTTCTAATCTCCTTTTTAAATCCTTTTTTAAGTATGCATCTACTTTCAGTTCTTTCTTTTTTTCTTTTGTGTTTCCTTCTTAAAGTCATCATTACCTTTTACACAATTACTTTGAACAACTGTAGGCTGTCTCTTGCAATTGTTTTATTTTATAAAGATTTTCTAATGAAATTCTAATGTTGTCCCTGTGTCTGGTAACTGCATACATTATGAAGAGGATCCTGTCACTAAGCTTAAAGATTTTCTGAAAATAAATGCTTAAATACTCAGCAAGCAGTAAATACTACTATGATACTTTAAGGAAATTGTTGCAAACATAAAGCAGCATGGATAACAAAGTGCTGTGAACTAAGCGTGTCTGAAATGAAAAGCTTTTGGAAAGGGTCAGCAAATAATTCTGAACAGTATTACCTAAAAACACAGGGAAGCAATATGTTTAGAAATGAATACTTGCAAAAAAAAAAAAAAATCCTGAAGTGCAGCAGATAACAGTTTGCACTTGCCACAAACAACATGTAATAGCTATGCTTATGGGGAAGCAGAAACTTCCTGGCAGTTGGCATCCCCATTGTACACCACAAATATGAACCGCAGTAGCGGATATTTACATTAGGGTATTTTTTCTCTCACTGTTCCTTACTATCTCTTTTGGACAGCGAAAACTGTCCGTCACCATTCTTCCTTTCTGAAGCTAGGGACTTTAGGATAAGAGTTGTTTTAAAGAAATTTAGCTGTCTAACTGTAAAGCATTTAAATTTGAGAAAGGTGTCTGGAACAAATGAGAAAGACCGCACAGACTCCTTTGCTAACACATTTTTTCCCTACTAGCGGTCACGTAAATTGATTTGACTTGCTGTGGATGGCTATCCAAAGGAGGCCACAAGTGTTTCTGATAACACTGCAGGATACTACAAGAACAGTCATAGGGTATCGGAGAACATGTGGCACAAAATGCAGCAGCAGATATTTCTTTCTGGCCCCTGAATATCCCTTAACAAATAAGATTCCCTTTGCAAAAAAGTTGTTTTCGTTTAAAAAGTGGTTAACCTTCTAGCTCCTCACTGAAATTTCTTTCAAGTTTTCACTGAAGTATCAATGACTCAAAACAGTTTTTCCTGTAATATCGACAAAAACTGAACCAGTGAATAACAGTTCTCTCTCTCATGTGTAAGTGGACAAGATACAAGAGGACAAGGGATACATTTTTACTGATTATAGAAAGTAATTATCATATTTTTGAAAGCCTACATGATTTTTCTCTTAGGGATAAAAAAGTCACTTTGAAGACAATGGTATGAAGTATACTTAAGTTCTGGATTTGGCTAGAATAGAGTTAATTTCACTAGAAGCTGGGATGGGACACAGCCAGGACAGGCGACCCAAACTAGCCAAAGGAGGTAGTTCATACCATGTAGCATCATGCTCAGCATAGGAGGGGGGCTGGTCTGGAAGGGGGGTACATCTCGAGGTGGCATGGCTCCGGGACGGTCCAGTTTCAGAACGGGTCTGAGCGTGTGGTCTGAGTTGCACAGTATTGTGTATCACCAGTACTGTTGTTTTTCACTCCCTTTGCTGTCCCAGTAAAACTGTCATCTGTCGTTATCACAGCTCAGGAGAGTCTGGTTTTTTTCCTTTTCCCCTCCCCACTGGGGAGGAAAAGGAGTGGCTGTGTGGTGCTCAGCTGCCGACTGGGGTAAAACCACAACAACTTATAATGGTACTGTTAAATATTTTCCATCACAATAGGTTCAAATACAAGATTTGCAATTATTGCAAGTATCTGATAAGGTCTTTTTATTCATGATTGTCATGGTTTTACTCCAGCCAGTGTCTGCGCACCACGTAGACGCTCGCTCAGTCCCCCCATTGGAAAGGGGGAGAGAATCAGAAGAGTGAAAGTGAGAAAACTCATGGGTTCAGATAAAGACAGTTTAATAAGTAAAGCAAAAGCCGCGTGCACAAGCAAAGCAAAACAAGGAATCCATTCCCCACTCCCCATGGCAGGCAGGGGTTCAGCCATCCCCAGGACAGCAGGGCTCCGTCATGCGTAATGGTTACTTGGGAAAACAAACGCCATCACTCCGAACGCCGCTGCCCTCCCTTCCTCTTTCCACCAAGCCCCTTATAAACCGAGCATGACGCCATATGGTATGGAATATCCCTTTGGTCAGTTGGGGTCAGCTGTCCTGTCTGTCCCCTCCCAACTCCCTGCACACCCCCAGCCATCCCGCCGGCGGGGCGGTGCGAGAAGCAGCAAAGGCCTTGGCTCTGTGTGAGCATCGCTCAGCAACAGCAAAAACATCTCTCCACTATCAGCGCTGCTTCCAGAACAAATCCAAAACACAGCCCCACACTGGCTGCTATGAAGAAAATCAACTCTCTTTCAGCTGAAACCAGGACAACGATTCTATAAGAGGCAAAATGCCTTCATTCCACCAAGATCTTGTTGTATTTATTACCTAAATTCATGTTATATGTCTGAATTTCACAGTATAGAAGAAGCAATCACATGATAAAAAATAATTCTGTGTGACATAAAGTGTCAGAAAAGAGCTTCTGCATTTCAAATGGATAACCGAAAATGTCAAAAAGACAACTAGAGATTAAACAGCTTCATCCCTGGAGGCATTCAAAAAGGTGTAGACGGGGCACTCCAGGACATGATCTAGTAGGCATGGTGGTGTTAGGCTGACGGTTGGACTTGATGATCTTGGAGGTCCTTTCCAACCTGAGGGATTTTATGATTCTGTAATTAATCTTTTTATATATTCCATTAAAAAAATAATTAAAAAGGTTGTTTTCTACATGGAAGAGGAGTGAAATGAAAGTGTTTTCTACTGCTTCTTTAGAAGTAGAAATAAGAATTTTTGAAGGTCTGCTTAGTGAGATAAGAACATAATTATCTGCTCTACTAAGACTTTTTTAAAGAAAAATAAAGTATTCAACAAGACTTGTACATGTACTATGAAATTTTAATTTCCATTTCTCCTTGTTAAAGGTATGTGGAAATATAACAGTCGTCTGAGAATTGGATTCATGTGAAATATTTCACTCATGTTAAAAAAATAAATTATGATAATGTGCACTTGGTGCCTAAACTAAATGTAAATTCCATTGAGAACTTTTGCCTTTTTTCAGCTCATTGTAATATTTCTTGACAAATTTTACTTGGGAAGAGACGAACTAGAAATTATATGCTAAAATTCTGATGCATGGGTTTGTGTCAAATTTCATCAAACGACTTTTTTCATTGTCTCCTTACTTACTAATTTCAAAGATAAGCTGCTGCATTCCAGAGTCTCACTATTTTTGCTTCAGGTAAGAACTTTTTTTACAAATTTGCATTATTCCTGTGTTAACACTGAATTTGGGACTGGGGTATCATTTCAGAAAATCAGAATGAGGTTTGATTCTCCTTTTGTATAATTTGAACTACTGATATTATGAAAAGTCTTTTGCTTGCAAATTTAGGCAGATTCAGAATTTTAGTTTTAGGCCTTAATGTATCTCCTATGACATTTCAGGGTAATTCTGCATGTGTCCTGGGGCCCCTTTAAATCACTGAAAAGATCTATGGACACAGAATATTTTAAGGAGTATGAGAGAACTGTGGGTTTTTTTTCAAAGAACACCTGACATGAGGGTCCATGTATGAGTTGCTCTGTCTGTCTACTGACAATCAATGTAAGGCCATGGAGACTATGTTACAGTGTTTTCCTGCAGAGATTATTTTCAGTAGAGATGCTCAAGCTGATGTGATCAGTGTGTAATGGAAAGTGAGGGATGAATCAGCTTTGGAACCTGGTAGATTGGTAAGTCCTTCAGATCCTATGGTTTCCAGGTTGCAAGGGTGGAAGAATTGTGACCTGAATGTGGGAGATATTTGTAGTATTGTTTCATGGATGAGAAACTTGTGCTGGTTGTAAGTCTGTTAGCTTCTGTATTTTTCCTCTCAGGTACTGTCAACAGTTTTGAGTTCGTTCCTTTCTATTTTCTCCATTGCATGAAGTACAGAAAACAAGAATTTTTGATAGATCCTAAACATCAGTGAATTGACTTGAACAAAACTCCCATGATGAAAGAAGCTATATTAATCCTGATAATGTTAATTATTCCAGAATTTGAGAAATGAACCTGTAACTCCCCAATGCAAAGTCTGTATGTAAAGAAGGAAAAAAAAAATCATTATTATGTACTTAGTTGTCTCATTTTACCACAGAAAAATACATTTAATATATACAACATCTCCAGTGGTCATCAAATTTCCTGTCATGGGACCAGCTTAGTAAAATCCATATAGAGAAATCTTTCTACTTTCAGTGGTCTTTGGTGCACTTCTGGGTTGAAATTCAACATAATCAATGGAACATATGTGATTTCAGCGGACCACTGCTTCACTTCTCAGACTGTGCAATAAGCCATCTTTTGCCAGCTTTCAATTTGTGAAGTATCACTAATACGAATTTTAAATCTTCAGACTTTTCATAGAATCGTAAAATTATAGAATGGTTTGGGTTGGAAGGGACCTTAAAGATCATCTGGTTCCAACCCCCTGTCATGGGCAGGGATGCTACCCACTAGATCAGGTTGGCCAGTGCCCCATCCAGCCTGACCCTGAACACTTCCAGCGATGGGGGATCCACAACTTCTCTGGGCAACCTGTTCCACTGCCTCACCACCCTCACAGTGAAGAATTTCTTCCTGGTGTCTGATCTAAATCCCCTCTCTTTTAGTTTAAAACCATTGCCCCTTGTTCTATCATTATCTATCTGAGTAATGAGTCTCTCTAACATCCTTTTTATAAGACCCCTTTAAGTATGGAAAGGCGGCAATGAGGTCACCCTGGAGCCTTCTCTTCTCCAGGATGAACATCCCCAGCTCTCTCAGTCTTTCTTCATAGGAGAGGTGCTCCAGCCCTCTGATCATCTTCATAGCCCTTCTCTGGTCTCAGTCTAACAGGTCCATGTCTTTTTTGTGCTGGGGACCCCAGAACTTGATGCAGTACTCCAGGTCTCCTTTTGTAGGAGTTACCTTAATAAGAATCTTACAGGGGCATGATCCATGCTAGTAAAAGTTTCTTTAGCGTTAGGAATGTGTCCAAAACTGATGTCTGTACTTTTGGAACCATAGCTAACATCAATTTCTAAGACTAGTGCATGCTCCAGTCATGACTGGACTCCATGCAGGTTTGAGACTGCATTACTTCAAGTTCCCTTGGGTCAGGGCTGACCTGAAGTCACAGTAGCTGTAAGAAGTCTTTGATTTGGACAGTAAGGCACAAAAAGTTACAGAACTCTCTGCTGCAGGTGAGTTTAGTTTCAGCCACAAATCAGTGACATTTTTCTTCAGTGAGGCAACATATTTAAATTATACTAAATCAAACAACTTCTAAAATAATAGTGAATTACTGTCTTGCATAAAAGTGTTTTTCATTTGAGATAAATATTCTTAGAATAAAATGTATCATACAGGAATATTAGCTTGCTTGTTGTTGTTTTTGTGAAACTTTTGTAATTACAAGGGAAACATGGTGCATTACTTGGATGTTTTAAAAACACTTTTAATAATTAGATATTTATACACAGTCATTTCTGTATCCTTTAGGCTTTAATTAGTTTCTCAGCTATTACTTGCAATTTTTTAATACGATACTGAAATTGCTGAAGCTTCTGCTGGAAATGATTTTGTAAGTAAATGTTTCACCACTTTTTTTTCCCCCAGAAAAAGTAAGAATATGCATAAGTAGATAAGTATCTTTTTTGTGACTTTTTTGTTTATTTTGCAAAATGATAATATTGTAGTGATTTCCAGCGGGCCCAGGGCCCAGTGATATTTTGGAATTAATTTAGGACAGTCTCACCCAGCTGATAGTACACAATTGTTTTTCTCTGGTGGGAGCTTGCACTTTCATAGAAGAAATCCATCAATGAGATCGTATTCCTCTTATCACCTTTGGCTGATACTGAGAAATCAGTGAGAAAATATTATACAATGCTCTGCTCTTACCAGAGGAAAAAGAAAAGTTAAAATATAAACAGTTTCCCCATTCTCTTCCACAGCCATATCTGTGGAAGTGTGTGCTGTTCATCCCCTTTTTATCTCAATCACAAGGATATTATTTTAGGTTCAGGATGAAAGAAAAAGGAAAGGAGAAAGCAGAAAGGAGAAAGGAGAAAGGAGAAAGGAGAAAGGAGAAGAACCACTCCCTAAACAAGCTTTATATTCATAAAAAAACTTATAAAGTAGAAGTGATATTAAAATATCCCAAATCCTACAAAAGAAGCAAAGAGGTTGGATTTTATGGAAATTGTGTTTTCTCCCAAGAAGAATATATGTTAGATATGGAAAATAAAAGGCAAAATGGGGAAATACAAGTTTCTAAAATAGAATTAGATCAGCTAAATCATCTGCCATTTGGAAGAGACATCCAGATTACCAAAAATGTTAAATAACTCTGTAATTCAAGTCGAAGATGCATCTAACCTTGTTTTCAGCTAAGCATAAGTGGTTTTCTGAATGTCTGTGAGTCTAAGTAAGATTAGAGCCAAATATTTTCAACACCCTGTATGGAATAAATTGATTATTTTTTTTTAAGGATTCTTCATCTCTGTATGTCACAGATCAAAGACTGTCTTAAAAAAGAAATGAGTGTGTCTAGTTGGGCCAGCATGGTAATATACATAACTGTTAAAGATGAGATATTGTAACTGGATTTCATATCAAATTTGTGATATTGCATATCAAGACACTCCTGATTTTCAGCTAAAGCTGAAACCTTCTGAAGTTCCAGATCATGGTGTTGCAAGACACTTTTCCTGCAAGAGAACAGATATTTCTGCTTTTCTCCTCTCATCTCCAGCACTCTGTTCTGTCTCAGTGAAGTATATTACTGAAAAGGCAAAACCTAATTTTTACAAAAATAGATTTATCACTAACCTGAATTAATTCAGTGATTTGGTTAACACTGGCCCATAAAAATACATAAATTAAGACCAGTAAAAGACTCAACTTAATAGGGCAGCACTGAAAATTACTTCTCTAGGCAAGAACTTCAGTCTGTTTTCATTGTCATCTCACTCTTTTTTCCTCTCCTCTCGCTGTCCAGCACTTTCTCAGAGGCATCGCCAGCTTGTCTGATGAGTTCAGTTATGTACTATGGTGGATTCATTGTAGAGCTGGCTAGAACTGTGTCTGGCATGGGGTAGCCCCTGCCCGTTCTCACAGAAGCCACCCCAGCAGTACCACCCCCACCCCACCCCCCCAACCTGGTCTTGCACACCTACTACAGAAACTCAATAAGTTAATGACTATAAATTTATGATCATTAATTCTTTCAGGAAATGTTCTGCACCAACAATTTTCATTTTTAACTTTCTGTCAAGAAGTAATAGACAAAGGTGCATGTGTTTGAATACTTAAATGTCCAAGAAATATAGGAAGATATTTAATCATTAGACTTGTTTCATCTTTAAAGTAGGATTGATCCAACTTGAGCAATTAAAATTTTAAACGTGTAGTTTAAACTACTCAAGCTCCTCATGTTATCCACCCGACTGTAAGAAAGCCATTTGAGAGTATCTACTGACTTGAGCAATCTGAGAATTTTACTGAAGATTAGCTACCTTAGCACGTGGCTAGTGTCAGGACAACTAAATTCCTCCCTCCTCCTCTTAAGCCAAAATATCTTTTGTAAACTAAATCCTGTCTTCATCACAAAGTTCTTTTTTTCCTATTGTCTCAGAATTAAAAAAATGTATGTGAGACTATAAATATTGCTTTGTGTGTTTTGATCACTTTTGGCAGTTAGTTAATAACTGCAGGAATTTATGTGGAGGCCCATTTGAAGCTGTTCAATAAATGTATTACTGACTATACTGACCCCCCACATTAGGTACTACCAGAACAGAATATCAGCCTGTGCTCTTGAGTGCATCATTTATTAATACGCTTCATTAAGAGATCTCTATTCAAAATGCAGTCATTATGGCTTTTAGCTGGTCTTCACCGTTGTCACTGAAGCCATCAGACTGAAACTGCATTATTGTTTTTCCAAATATAAATCTGTGATAAATTTGACAGTATTTAGTTTGGATTCTTTCCCCTCCTCCCCCCACCCCAGTATCTGTAAGGTTGCAAATAACTAAAACCCTTCCTTAATTTTATTTCAAAGCAGTGTTCTCTTTCTCTGTTTCATTGCTAATGATTTTGCGTATAAATTTCTCATCTTTTATTCAACACAAATAACTTTCTCACATTTACAACCTTGTAATTGGTCTCAAAGTAATATATGCAGGTAGATTTGAAAATTAGTACTGACACACAAGAAAAGCAATGTATTTAAAACCTACTGAATATCTAGAATCTGCCTTCTCATCAATGTTTGGTCTACTTCTTTGCAAATTATTACGTATTTTGTTCATGGCATAAAAAGTGATATAGAGATTAAAGCTCAACATTCAAATCAGCCAAGAGAGATGTATTTTGTTAAGCAACCTTCCTGAAAAATAATAATTTTTAAAGAAAATAATTAATTGTGCACATAAATCCCAAATTCTGAATCAAAACCCATTCACATTCTGTTTCTCTGTAAAGCAAAACCTGTAAAGGAAATCTCTCTGATTTGTTGGTTTTGACAATAATATGAAACCACAAATGATGCTGAAATTTCTTAAGTAATTCATGGGACTCAAGTAGTTTATTTTCATTCCTTGTGGAGTACATAAATATTTCTTGTCAGAATCATTAATCAAGGTTCTGGTTTAAGTTCTGTATGTATCTTTTCACTTATATGTACACTCTACAGAGTCAAAACCAAATTTCTCATGTATCTGTTGAGATTTCCTGACTCCCCAGAGGTAAAAAGAGAAAAGGGGAAAAGGAGAAAGAGGAGGGCAGGGGAAGGAGCAGGAAAACACTACCATTCATTGTAGATGGCACACAAGTGGAATACTATTCATTTCTTGTCATTTCATCTTAGCTACACATATTGCCTAAACTAGATTCTATAGTCAGATGGGAGCAACAAGTACCTTCAGAGGCGTATTGAATTAATTTTAGTTAATCACCTGAAATACCTGATACAAGACCGTTTTTGTGATTATTCTCTTTCCAGATGCACTTAGATTTGCACATTATTCTCAAGTATCTGACAATGTCTGCCAAAGAGGCAATGTCAGGAAGCAGGTCAACTTGGGTTTATTAATAACATTTTATTTTAAAGTGTTTTAAGCTATAACAAGAAAGGTTGGGGTTTTTGTTTAAGGGTTTGTTGCTTTTTGGTGTGGTTTTTTTTTTTTTCTGAATGAACAATATTCTTAATTAAATGTTAAATAAGTTATTGATTGCCTCTACTCTCTGAAAAGCCAAAAGAAAAAAAAAAAAGAAAAGAAAAAGAAAGAAAAAGAGAAACAGGAAAAGCCACACAATTTTTTTGCTCACAAATAGTCAGGTGATGCTTCAATTAAAACTTTGGGAATGGGGAGGAAGAATTAGAAACCTAGGTTTCTTCATTCCATCATCCAAATGATTTTATATAGTTTGCTATCTTGGAAGTATTTATCAAAATTCTTTTCAAAGATCACAAGGAATAGAAACTCCCTAAACGATTTATTGCATTTATCAGTGTTCACATTTAGATTTTTCATCCCCCAGTGCCTATCATAAATTTTTGTATCTCCAATTGAAGTCCATTTTAATAAACCACTTTATGCAAGCAGTTTAAAATAAGTACTGTACTCTGAACTTAATACATACTATAGTTTTTAACTTAATGGCTTCTGGGAATGCCATTATTTCCCCCTGATGCCATTGAGGTGGATAGCACAGAAGTTTTTCAGTGGGTTGACTAGACAGAATGCATTTCTCTCATTCTCCTTCTTAATGTAACTTGGCATTCCTCCATATATCATATTTTTAAATCATTAAGACCAACAAAAATATTTAAATGAATTATCTACTATATCTATTCAAATCAAAATCCTTTCTTCATAGCTCAAAGAAATGTTTCTAGTTTGCTTAGCTTTTTTACCTTGATAGAAATATACTAAACATTTTACCAGCTTTATTTTTGTTAGCATTTGGCACCGTTGAATTAGTATAGTAAAGAAAAAAAAATACATGTGAAGAGATGAGAAAGAAGAGAGATGAATAAACACAACTAAAATATTCTCTTACTAATGGAAGGCAACAAATATATGAAGTTCCAGGTGCAGTCCAATATGCCAGCTTTTAAACAAGATTTCTTGCAAGCAATATGCAATTTCTAAAACCCTTCAAAGATTATTTTTTTCCCCTGTTTGATTTTAATATTGCTTATCAAAGAGCTGGATAAGGAATGCTTTTTCTCTCCAGCTTTTTTTCTTTTTCTTTTTTTTTTTAACCTGCTTCATGTCATCCAAAACCAATACCTTTCAAAAAATTTTGCCTGAGAATAAGCCTAGTTAGTGAGATACAGATTTATGGTCCTGTGCTCAAATTCTTCAGATCAGTTCTCTAAGTAAGAGATTACTGGTGACTTCACATATCTTTCTTTCTGTGAAGCTTCCTTCAAAAAAAAAATATGACATTTTTGCTGAAAATATCACTCAAATATAATTAATAAAATGAATATTAAGAATAAAATGATGCTTCAAAAATTTACTTAAATGAAGTCAAGGATTTGTTTGAGTTTTGTTCAGTTGATGGGTGTATTTTTGTTTCTAAAATAATTTGTGCCTATTTGTAATTTATGAACATTCAGTTGCTGTTTATCTTCACGTCAGTTTTTAAAAGCTTGTAGAGAAAACCACATAAGCTTCAGTACAGTAAAGTACTTAATTTCAAACAAATATGCTTATGGGAAAAAATCCCATTATTTCTGGTAATATGTATTTAAAGTTAAGAATAAGCTACGAACTTTTTTCTAAAGAAAATTATTAGTCGTTGTCCTGGGTTTGGCTAGGATAGGGTTAATTTTCACCAGAAGCAAGGGTGGGACACAACCGGGACAGGTGACCCAAACTGGCCAAAGGAGGTGTTCCATACTATGTGGTGTCATGCTCAGCATAGAAGGGGACTGGTTGGGAAGGGGCTGGTGGCTCTGGAACGCATGACCTGCGGTGGTCTGGTTTCAGGATGGGTCTGAGCTGTACAGTCGATGGGTGAGAAACTGCGTTGTGTATCACCAGTGCTGTATATCCTGATACCGGCACTGCTGTTGTTGTTTCCCTTTCCCTTTGCTGTCCCAATAAACTGTTCTTTATCTCAACCCCATGCCTTTGTCTCCCATTCTCCTCCCCATCCCGCTGGGGGGGCGGAGGGTGAGCAAGCAGCCCTGTGGTGCTCGGCTGCCGCTGGGGCTGAACCATGACAGTCATACTCTTCTGGCACTATTTTTAAGAGTGTCAAAACAGATCAGGCAATCTCTAAGTCATAATGAGATGCCTGCATCGTATCATGATCTTGTAAGTGAGCTGAGTCTGGGACAATCATGAACTTTTCCACCATGGTAAAAAGGGTTAATTCCAGGCTCGTTATGGGACTGGAAAAGGTCTTTCAGGTCATCTACGTAGTCTTTCATTTTGCAAACTCAGTTATATAGTAGGTCTTAAAAAACTGTATTCATCCCCTTTCCCTCCCTCTCACATACATTATAACTTGTTCTGAAGAAAATTCATCACCATCAGGGAAATATGTCAGAGGGTTTCACTTATTTCAGCTGAAGCAAAATCTCTTCTAAAGAAACAGAAGTATTTTCCCAAAAGTTAGAAGTCTTTTGTTCCTTCCACTCTCTGTTGCAATCTTTTCACTTTGTGGTGAAACCACACCCAGCTGCTGTCTCACTCCTGCTTCTCAACAAGATGGGAGAAGTAGATGAAAAAGCTCATGGGGCTCATAAAGGCACGGAGATCACTTACTGGTTACCATTACAGGCAGGACACTCTCAACTTGGAAAAAAAATAAATTATTGCCAATTAAATTAGAGTTGGCTAGTGAGAAAAAAAAGACAAAAACAAAACCACCTTCCTGCCATGCCACCACTTTTTCTCAGGATCGACTTCATTCCTGAGTCCTTTGTCTCTTTCCCCTGCTTCCCCAGTGGCACATGAAGAATGTGGGCTGGTGGATTACTGTCACAGAATCACAGAATCACAAGGGTTGGAAGGGACCTCGAAAGATCATCTAGTCCAACTCCCCTCGCCAAGGCAGGGCCACCTAGAGCACATCACTCAGGAACACGTCCAGTCGGGTTTTGAATGTCTCCAGAGAAAGAGACTCCACAACCTCTCTGGGCAGCCTGTTCCAGTGCTCTGTCACCCTCACAGTGAAAAAGATTTCCTTACATTAACCCGGAACCTCCTATGCTCCAATTTGCACCCGTTGCCCCTTGTCCTATCGCTTAGTGAGGCCAAGAAGAGTCTGGCTCCATCTTCTGTCAGTTTGTAACAGTTCCTCTCTACCACTCCTTCCTTCTCACGCTTTTCTTGTGCTTCACTGTGGGTTCTTCCTACAGACTGCAGTCTTTCAGGGCAAGCCTGCTCCATCATTGGTCCTGTGCATGGACTGCAGTTCCTGCCAGAAGAACCTGTCCCAGAGCGGGCCTTCCACAGACTGCGGTGTGGATAATTGTTCTGGCGTGGTCCTCTCCATGTGCTGCAGAGAATATCTACTCCATTGCCTGGTGCACCTCCTCCCCCTCCTTCTCTCACCTTGATGTTCATAGAGCTGTTTCTCTTGTTTTATTTTTTTTCCCACACTCCTAACACTGACAGAATTTTTACCTTTCTTGAATACATTATCACAGAAGTGCCACCAGCTTGGCTGACGGGCTCAGATGTGTCCTGTGGAGGGTCTGTTGGAGCCAGCTGGAACCGTCTGCGGCCGGCATGGGGCAGCACCTGAACTCTTCTCACAAAACCCACCCCTGTAGCTCTCCTCAGCTACCAAAACCTTGTCACGTAGACCCAATACATCAAAATATTGTCAAATAATTTGATATTACTCAAGAAAGTACTCTCTGTCTAATTGCAGACCTATACTGGAACGGTGTTTAGTGCTAGCAGATAGTGTACTTAGAAAAGCTAATATTTGCTTTCAGTATTGACTACTCTCCACGTGGTCTTACCAAAGCTGCACAGTCACTAAAGATCGTTGAAGAGAAACAGAAGAGGACTCGGAATAGCTTGTCCTATAAAACCTCTGGAGGACTATGTCCACTTCTATTGAAGAGAAAGGAAATCAAGTGATACAGGTGTAGGTCATACATACCATTCATACATGTTCAGAAGAAACTCAAACTTTGAATTTGCAAAATTAAAAGGTTATTCAGAACTTCAGTTTATTCAGTAAAGCTAAATAAATTATACTGATACATTAGACAAAACAAAATTACTTTAATTTTTTTTTTAAACACATCTGATGAATTCAGGCACACTTATGAACAGAATGCTTTATATGATGTGACATAATTAATAATCTAGTAAAGGCACACAGAGATCTCATTTAACCAGTTAATACGAAAAATATGCAGCTTCTAATTAATGTTACTGCTTAGATAGTTAGGTAAATAAGATCATGGAAATAACTGAAATTCTTATACACCATTTTGTTGTCACACTGCCTGTGGTGTACTCTCTTTGTCTGCATCAGTCACAGATCACACTCTTAGTATGTATAGGACTAAAATTTCCTTTATAAATGTAAAATCTGTATTTGAACATAAGTAACCACCCCCTGATGCTTAGTCTTTGCTCTTTTCAGACCTTACATTCCGGTCACCTAGCAAATACACTGGGCATTTTTGTCCTACTACTAAGCAAAGCATACTTTCTGACATATCTGACTTGCTTTTCAAGTTTCACTGTTAGTGGTCTGGATCTAATAATGATGCTACACATTGAGTCATTACTCTTCCTTAAATATTAGATGTGGCAGCTTTGTTTGATGCAAAGTATAATTTCTCAAGAAATGAAACGACACAACTGCTTAAGGTCCGCATCCAAAATTCCTTCACCGTTAGGTAAATGCTTTACCTCCTAGAGAAGAAAACCATTGTAATTGGTTTTCTTTCTGAGGTAGCAAATAATGTAATTGTACTAACTGAGTTAGAATTCAGTGGACTGCTAAGTCCTTATTTCAATATATTTTGGTCTTGCAGATTTTTAGGGGACTTATAAATTCAGTCAAACAGAGGAATGAATTAAGCATGCAGAATGTTCTTCAAATTTAGAGGTAGGGTCAAATCTGCCTTATACATTACTACTGAGGAATTTATCCTCATTAAAATGGCCAGTACAATGAATTACCCAATAGTCAATAAAATACCTAATACGTTTTTAAAATGGTAGGTAATTATTTATTTATTTTTTAAAAAATTATTATTATTACTCTATATGAAGATTCAATCCATCTAGCTTATGCATCTGAAAGAAGGAAATTTTGGAGATTTTTAAGGTCTCCCTGTTCACAATATGGAGAATTTAACCACCTTAGAATAATGTTTTACTCTCTGCCAAAAATTTAGCAGATTACCTCAGCTGGGTAAATCAACTGTAGCCTAATTACAAAACTGAGACAGACTGTTCTTTTACTAGCTTTTGTAGAAAAGATCTTGTGACTTTAACTCCAGAAAACACTGTGAATCTGATTACCGATCAGCAAACAGAGCAGCTCCTGCCACTCTCTATAAACTTGTTATAGAGACAATTTCATGCACCTAGCTAGCATTAGCTACATTTTGAGTATAACTTCCTAATTCACATCTCTGTATTCTATAAGGTACTCTAAATTTAGACAGAACATTGCTTTTATATGTATAACAAAAAGTAAGCCTAAAGAATGAATAAAGAATCATAGAATCACAGAATGGTTTGGGTTGGAAAGGACCTTTAAAGGGCATCTAGTCCAACCACTCTGCAATGAGCAGGGACATCTTCAACCATATCAGGTTATTCATAGTCCCATCCAATACGACCTTGAATATTTTCAGGAGTGGGGCATCTACCACCTCTATGGTAAACTTGTAGCAGTGCTTCACCACCCTTATTGTAAAAAAAAAATAAATTTAAAATTCTTCCTTATATCTAGTCTGAATCTACCCTCTTTTAGTTTAAAACCATTATCACTTGTCCTAATGCTACAGGGCCTGCTATAAAGTCTATCTCCATCTTTCTTACAAGCCCATTTTAAGTACTGAAAGTCCATAATAAGATCTCCCTGAAGCCTCCTTTTCTCCAGGCTGAACAACTCCAACTCTCTCATCCTGTCCTCATAGGAGGATGATTAGAGTATGTACTAGCACACTGTCTATAGATGACGACTCGAGCAGATGGAAGCTGCCAAAGTAAAAAGTCTCTAGATATCATGAATACATACTCTAATCCTTAACATAAGTTAAAGCCTGTATCAATGCATCTTTCTGTTTTCTTCACACTTTCAAATAGATCAGTAGATAGATGGGTAGATGATAGATAGGTAGACAAGCCAACTATTGTATGTATGTATCTCTTCTTTTGCTGTCATCTATGTCTTAAGCAGTATCAAACTGAGTTCTAATTTCTTAGACCTGACTGGTTAGAAGAAAAAGTTTAAAAGCAAACCTTACTTGTTAGAAAAGACTTGAGGAATATTAGAAAAGAGTTTTGCACTCCTTTATAGAAGGAAATGTATCATTTTCAATAGCACGTAGTTCAGTCATACAAATTCTTGAAAAGTATAAACTTTCTTATAATGATCAGTGAGAAAAAAAGAAATATCTTCCATTAAAATGATACTGCTGTTCCAGAACAAGGTTGATCATCTTTCTCAGATACAAGATATTCTGTCAAATCCTGGCTATTTCTACTGTAAAGTTTTCAGAGGTCTTGGTGCTTTTATCCATGTTGCTATTTAAAACTTCTTCATTCTTTAGTCAAGGGATGATCTGTTACTGGATAGCAGTGAAAAAGGACATATAAACACCAGTTACAGTGGTGATATTTTATGTTTTTTCTTAATTTGGATCAATTTGGCATGCACAACTACAGTGCCCTTTGGAAGAACTGTAAGTGTTCTACATCTAACTTACTCTTTCTATCCTGGAGAACATTATCGTGCTTCCTAAGACAACATTCTCATTTGTATCCTGAAACAAGGGATAGCTGACAAAGTAACAGCAAAACTAGGGAATGATATAATTATAAAAGAAAGAAAATTATATCTAGCAAGACATGAAAGGAAAGAAGGAACCACTGGAATTCATATAGGACTACAGGAAAAGGTGTCTAGTCCTACCCTTGAGCAGATCGACACTGGTCCAATTTGGTGTCATCTGCAAACTTATTGAGTGCGCACTCAATGCCCAAATATAATTCTTACTAACTTTGTGAAATACTGTATTTACATCTTATACAGAGAATCTGTTTTGATCTATATATTATCCTTGTAAGTAAAGTAAAAAATCTATTAATTATTTTAGGTTATATTTTGAAAGATTTAAATAGTTTCATTACCTGAATAATCAGTGTTTTAACAGCTATGTAGTCACTAGTCTCAATAGAATCAAGGACTAGCTCTCCTTAATTCATATACGCCATGTCAATAGGTGTGTTCTGTCTAGTTGTTCCAATCTGCCCATAAGCATTTAAGGTGACTAGTTATTGAGGTTAAGTAGGTACCTATAGTTTATCGCTTTCTGTGTGCTTGAGTTTTTTCTTTCTGAGCAGGGTTATATTATAGAGTAAATGGAAGGCAAAGTAAGTCAGAAGTAGAATTGTTCCACTTCTCAGGCATTTTAAACTGATATGGTTAGACATATCTTGGTTTGGGTTTGATCACAGGATCCTGCTTTTCAGTAGATCCATTGACAATCTGTACCCTAAAATAAGACTGCAGCAATAGAGACATATTTTCTGGGTTTTCTTTATGCTTTAAATTAAAATAATTGTCCTGAGCTAGGTTCTAAAAAGAAGCTTGACCTTTTATTAAAGTATTTAATTAACTTTTTTTACTCCAGTGAGAAAAAGGTAGGTTTATAACCACTTAATTGTATGCAACTACTTTTAGTCTATATGGCCACTAATGTTAGTGCTAAAGACAGTGTCATTCTAATTTCTGTTACTGTTTTGATGTGAAGTAGTTCTCTTTATCGGACATAAGAGCAACGTCTCTCAGAAATGTTTTATTCCTAATATCCTCGATTTCCCAAGAAAATGAGAAGACAGAGAGAATGTTCTGATTGCATATGATTATCTCCATTAATTTGAAAAGATTGTTTGATACTGTTTGTTTTCTAAACATTTGCTGGAAACTTAATGATGGTAGAAGCTGTTACAGAATTTATATCTGTAAATCTTACAGGAAAAAATAGTCTACTGTAACTGTAGATCTTTATCCAAACTGAGTACAACATTCTGCCTAACTGGCAGCTACTGAATTAGTAGTTCAGTCAAGACTGTTGTACACATCCAAATTCTGTGTTCAAATTTTGAGTCTCAGCCAATGTCTTCAAGCAAGTAATAGAAGACAGAATTTGGAGATAAGATTAAATAACTAGATTTTATACAGATGAAATTATGTTCCTACTTGATAACTCTGATTTTCACCCTCCCTAAAAAATTACCTACAAATGTTGGGCAACTAAATTACTAAGTATCTTTAAATCAAAGGTACATTTCTAAGGTACATTTCTTCATTTACACTAGTGTAATGGTTTTAACTCAGCCAGCGGCTGGGCACCACGCAGACGCTCACTTGGCCCCCTGCATTGGAAAGGGGGAAAGAATCAGAAGAGTGAAAGTGAGAAAACTCATGGGTTCAGATGCAAGAGTTTAATAAGTGAAGCAAAAGCCGCGTGCACAAGCAAAGCAAGACAAGGAATTCATTCCCCACTCCCCATGGCAGGCAGGGGTTCAGCCATCCCCAGGACAGCAGGGCTCCATCACGCGTAATGGTTACTTGGGAAGGCAAACGCCATCACTCCGAACGCCGCTGCCCTCCCTTCCTCTTTCCACCAAGCCCCTTATAAACCGAGCATGACGCCATATGGTATGGAATATCCCTTTGGTCAGTTGGGGTCAGCTGCCCTGTCTGTCCCCTCCCAACTCCCCACACACCCCCAGCCATCCCGCCGGCGGGGCGATGCGAGAAGCAGCAAAGGCCTTGGCTCTGTGTGAGCATCGCTCAGCAACAGCAAAAACATCTCTGCACTATCAGCGCTGCCTCCAGCACAAACCCAAAACACAGCCCCATACTGGTTGCTGTGAAGAAAATTAACTTTCTCTCAGGTGAAACCAGGACAACTAGTCTGTTTATGAAACAAATTGTTTCCACTTGTATAATATTATTGTTACATTAGTGGGCTAAAGAAAAACACACTCAAAATCCTGGCTATAATATCAAAGAGTGAAAACTCTGTTAACAGAAGACATATGATGACCAGTTTTACCAAAGGGACCTAAGGTCTGCAAAGTTACCCCTCATATAGCGAAAGAATTTCATAGCATGACTTGTACCATAACATACTTTATGGAGCAGTGTGACAGCAAAAGAAACCCCACAAGTTTTTGTTTTCTGTCTGATGTGAATGACCTCTTATGGAAAGTAAAACTCATATGCCACCGGTTTCAGAGAGAAGGGGCTTTTTTCCTTTTTTTTTTTTTACACTCAAAATTTGGTTTTGGGCAAATACAGATATTTGCTTACGAGCAAATGCAAAGCTAAGAATTCATTTTTAATGCAGTTAGTGACTTGATAGTTGACTCATTCAAGCTTCTACCATCATTGATCAAGCAAGAGTCCAATCAGGTCAAAGCAAGCCTGGGCATCTTCTGAGACCCAGTGCTCTAAGTCACAGCATAGCTTTTTACTAGTAATGGGGAATGTGATATTTATTTACTTATACTTTTTGATGCTATTTGATATTTATGTCTAAGCTGATTTGATCTTTTCTGATAAGAAGGGAAATATTTAGACCTAGAAAGTGAGAGTATGGGGGCTTTTCTGGGAAAATTGTTAATGCTCCTAACCATAATACTAATATTTTTATGCCTGGTGTTATAAGGACCTGAAGGCCTCTCACTTTCAGTTTCCCAGGTGGGATTCAGACACATTTACTAAAAAGACTTACAGCTTCCTACATAAAATCAGTGCCCCAAGCTCCATCAATACTTGTCTTTTTTATTATTTCAGTGGAAACTCCGTGATTTAAAAAGAAATATAGACTGAATATTTCTCATTATTTTTGGTAGATTTGAATAATTTAGCATGTACAGGGCTTAAATGGCCTGCCCACATCCTCCAGAGCTGTCAAGCAGGTGGTTTTCACAAATGCAAAATTTCACCAAAGGGGAAAAAATAAGAAAGCAAGAAATACAACAAGATTTTCTCTTGTGTTTTGCAAGATACTGCTGAAGAAGCAAGAAAATATATTATATATTGTGAAACAAAATGTAATGGGCACATTTTTTATTGCAGGATTTTTTTGTTATTGTTGGCTTTGTTATTTTTATTTTGACTATAAAGTCTGTACACAAAGTTATAAATACGAGAAAAGTATCTTGTATGATATTAGAAGCATATATTTCTAGTTAGTAAAAAATGTGAGAAATGTGAAAAATGACAAATTACAGAAATGCATTGATCTATAAATATATATATTCACTTTTTGTCAATTGAGGAAACACCTATGTGAATGCAATTTGATTCAGGTTGTTTTTAAAAGTCTTGCAGATGACAGCTATATGTAAGTTATGTATGAGTCACTGAGTAAGCCAGACTAATTTTTCGTGCCTTAAATTGCAAAACAACCTACCTAGATCCTTTAGTAACTTGTAGTTGCTTGCCTAGTAAAGCAGGTTGTTTACCCTCCTAGTAACTAACTTGATAATCACAACAGTACAGGGTTAATAGTCTTTTAATATGATTTCTCTAAATTTTGATTAATCCATGACAAAGACACAGATATTGTAAGACCAATGTGCAGTAATATTGAGTAATATTGAGAAATTTTTCTCTTTCATGCAGCTTTCTTAATTGATTTGAAACTCTGTTCTATAAAAAATAATTTCAATACCTAAAAGAAGTAGACTGGAAAGTTTAAGGCAACTAAACTTAAACTTGTGGTGCTGTCAACTCCAATTCAACTGTCACTTAAAATAAGAGAAGGGAAAGATTCAGATGTATTATCAGCTTCTTGCCCTGAGAATCATCAAATCATAGAATACCAGGTTGGAAGGGACCTCAAGGGTCATTTGGTCCAACCTTTCTTGGCAAAAGCATCAACTAGATAAGATGTCCCAGCACCCCACTCAGCTGAATCTTAAAAGCGTCTAATGCTGGGGAATCCACTGCTTCCCTGGGGAGATTATTCCAATGGCTGATTGTTCTCATTGTGAAAAAACATCCTTTTGTGTCCAGTCGGAATCTCCCCAAAAGTAACTTGCACCCATTAACCCCCATCTTTTCTATGTCACTCCTCGTAAAAAGGGAGTGTTCATCCTCTTTATAGCCACTCTTTAAGGACTGTAACACAGTGATGAGGTCTCCCCTAAGCCTTCTTTTTTCAATGCCAGAACAAACCCAATTCTCTCAGCCTTTCCTCATATGGCAGGTTTCCCAGTCCTCTGATCATCCTGGTGGCCCTTCTCTGGACCCTCTCCAGCCTATCAACAGCATTTTTGCATAGTGGCGATCAAAACTGAAAACAGTATTCCAGCCGTGGCCTGAAAAGTGCTGAGTAGAGTGGGATAATGACTTCTTTATCTCTGCTGGCGGTGCCCTTGTTGATGCAACCCAGCATTCTGTCTGCTTTTTTTGCCATTGCAGCACACCGGTCACTCATGTTGAGCTTGTGTTCTACCAGGACCCCTAGGTCTCTTTCCATAGAGCTACTCTCCAGCCACATGGATCCCAACCTGCACTGCCCTCCTGGATTATCTTTTCCCACATGCAAGACCTTACATTCGTCTCTGCTGAACTTCATAACACTATTGTTAGCCCACTATTCCAGCCTATCTAGGTCTTCTAGCAGGGTGGTTCGCCCTTCCGAAGTGTCTACTTCCCCACTCAGTTTGGTACTATCGGCAAATTTCATCAGAGTGCACTTGATCCCATTATCCAGATCGCTTATGAAGATATTAAACAGCATTGGGACCAATATTGATCCCTGTGGGAGGCCACTTGTGACAGGTTGGCAGTTTGAAAAAGAGCTATTTACCACCACCCTCCGGGTATGGCCTGTCAGCCAGTTCTCCACCCACCACATAGACGGTTTGTCTAGACCTTGATGCATCAATTTCTCAAGGATGAGACCGTGGGGAATTGTATTGAAAGCCTTGGAAGAATCCAGGTAGACAATGTCCACTGCTTGCTCTACATCAACCAAGCAGGTTACTTTGTTGTAGAAGGAGGTCGGTAGCAGATGCCTACTGTAAGTTCACCCTTGGAGGTAACCCCTCTGATCCTGACCCAGAGGCATTCAATAGGGCTTCCACAATTGCCCTAGTTGAGTTCTATAAGTTCAAGGTTCTCCTTAACATAGAGTGCAACTCCTCCACCTCTTCTTCCCTGCCTGTCTTTATGAAAGAGTCTATAGCCATCCATCACAATCCTCCAGTCATGTGAGTTGTCCAACCATATTTTAGTTATTCCTATGATATCATAATTTTCCGACTGGGCACGGAGCTCCAGTTCCTCCTGTTTCTTCCCCAAGCTGTGTGCAACACACTTGAGTCTTGGGAGGCAGCTAAGGACCATTTGTTGCTGCTCTGTTTGGCCTGGCTTATTCCCCAGCTGTTTGTAGTGACATGAACATTGTCACTTTGGGACCCCCTGAGCCCTTCAATTTAAAGCCTGCCTCATCAAGTTGGTTAGCCTGCTGCCAAAGATTCCCTTGCCTCTTCTAGGTAGGTGGATCCCATCCCTCCATAGAAGGCCATAAATTACTATGACCTGTTGTCATAAAAGCCAAAGCCAGGAAGCCAGAAGTTAATTTGCATTATATGTCTGTTTCTGGCTGCACTCTTTTCTCTAACTGGTGAAATGGAAGAAAAGAAAACTTGAGCACTAATACTTTTCTCTTGCACCTCCATGGCTTTGTACTCTTGCTTGATTCTGCCCAGATTCCAGCTTGCAGTGTCATTCATGCCCACATGAAAGAGTAACAATGGATAGTAATAGTCTGTGCTCTTGACAAGTTGCAGCAGCTTCTCAGCAACCTGGGCTCAGGCCTTAGTTCCCAGAAGGCAACATACCTCTCGTGACTCCCTGTCAGGCCGGCAGATGGATGCCTCGGTGCCCCTTAACAGAGTTACCCACTACAAGCACTGGTTGCTTCTTTTTGCGGTATCCACTGTGTGCTGCTGACACAGTCTCTTTTTGCAGACCTTGCTTGTAGGTATCTACAGCTGTTAAAACTTCATATCCGTTTTCAGTTGTAATGCTGGAGTGTGGGGACTGAAACAGTCCTGCTTTTGTGGGTTACCAGGGTCCAAGGTACCTCATTCTCTGTGGTGTCCACCACAGGAACATGGTTCTGAAACCACTTATCTGTCTCCATCTCAGCCCCTCTTATACTGACCAGCCTTTTAACGGTTTCCTGCAACTCAGGCACCTGACACAATCGATCATCGACCTCTGCACATCTTTTGCAGGTATTTACTTTTTCACCAGGAGAAGAGTCTGCAACTTACAGTCTATACTGGAGTCTTCTTCCTTACCAGTTCTGTCTGGGTGGAAGCATCAGAGTATTAAGGATCTTCTGCTCTCAGAGCAGAAACAAGGTCTACCACTGCCCTAGCCAGTGCCTTATAACTACATGTTCCAGGCTATACTCATGATTGTCCGTATTCCATTGAATTTGCCATCTTTTTTTTTTATATATATTCAGTAACACAGACTGAACACAAAACACACTTTCTGCCAGCATAGACTTCTTTGGTAACAGCAAAACAGGATTAGAATCCACTCTGACAGGAATAAATTGAATTCTGTTTTCCCACTACCTGGATAAGTGCTTTCAATACTAGATTATTAAACTGTTGTCCTTTAAGAGGAAGTCATAGAATGGTTTGAGTTGGAAGGGACCACAAGGATCATCTAGTTCCAATCCCCCTGTCATGGTCAGGGACACCCTCCACTAGACCAGATTGCCTAAAGCTCCATCCAGCCTGGCCTTGAAGGCTTCCAGGGATGGGGCATCCACAGCTTCTCTGGGCAACATGTTCCAGTGCCTCACCACTCCTACAGTAAAGAATTTCTTTTAAATGTCCAATCTAAATCCCCTCTCTTTTAGTTTAAACCCATTACCCCTTGTCCTGTCACAGCACTCCCTAATAAACAGCCCCTCTCCAGCTTTCCTGTAGGTCGTAGAGAGAGTCCAGAGAGATCATTGTGTATATCCAAAAGTCTTTTTAAAACCTTTAGTGCCATAAATAGTTTTAGGTTTTGAATCACAGCTTCAGAGATGTTCATCATCTTGGGTTGCACAGTAAAGCTGGAGGATTGCTGTCATTCCCACCCGTTCTTATTTCCTCCTGCTCAGAAGTTCTTACTATCTGGCACAGACATCTCAATTGCAAATACTATTCTCATCTGGTTAACTTACTTCAAATACAAAACCCTTAATATACCGAACTAGTGAATTCTGCAGTCAGTACTGGGTGTCATCATAACTAGGACTTTTTAGCATGTGGATCCAACTGCTGAAAATATACAGCTGTTTATTTGAAGTTTTACATTTCATTTTCATGAATATGTGATCCTAAAATCTAGTGTAGCAGTGAATTATGCAGAATGGAAGTGCATAAGTGTCTACTTGAATACTTACTGCCACAACACATCAAATATGTCATATTTTCTTTTTCTGGTTGGTTTGGGTGTTTTGGTTTTTTTGTTTGGTTAGTTTTGTTTTGGTGTTGTTTTGGGTTATTTTTCCTTCCCTTCCTCCATTTGGAAGGATCCCATTGGGGGATCAGGCCCAGCCAGCATGGGTTTGTGAAAGGCAAGTCCTGCCTGACTAACCTCATCTCTTTCTACGACCAGGTGACCCGCCTGGCGGATGAGGGAAAGGCTGTTGATGTAGTCTACCTAGACTTCAGCAAAGCCTTTGACACAGTCTCCCACAGCATTCTCCTGGAGAAGCTGGCGGCCCATGGCCTGGACAGGTACACTCTTCGCTGGGTTCATAATTGGCTGGATGGCCGGGCCCAGAGAGTGGTGGTGAATGGAGTGAAATCCAGCTGGCAAAAGGTTGTGAGTGGTGTTCCCCAGGGGTCTGTGCTGGGGCCCACCTTCTTCAACCTCTTTGTTGATGATTTGGATGAGGGAATTGAGTGCACCCTCAGTAAGTTTGCAGACGACACCAAGCTGGGGGGAAATGTCGATGTGCCGGCGGGTAGGATGGCTCTGCAGAGGGACCTGGACAGGTTGGATCGCTGGGCAGAGGCCAACGGGATGAGGTTTAATGTGGCAAAGTGCCGGGTCCTGCACTTTGGCCACAACAACCCCAGGCAGCGCTACAGGCTGGGAGCGGGGTGGCTGGAAAGCTGTGTAGAGGAAAAGGACCTGGGGGTGCTGATTGATGCTCGCCTGGACATGAGCCGGCAGTGTGCCCAGGTGGCCAAGAAGGCCAACGGCATCCTGGCCTGTATCAGGAATAGTGTGGCCAGCAGGAGCAGGGAGGTGATTGTCCCCCTGTACTCAGCCCTGGTGAGGCCGCACCTCGAGTACTGTGTCCAGTTTTGGGCCCCTCACCACAAGAAAGATATCGAAGCCCTGGAGCGTGTCCAGAGAAGGGCAACGAAACTGGTGAAGGGGCTGGAGCACAGGTCTTATGAGGAGCGGCTGAAGGAACTGGGCTTGTTTAGTCTGGAGAAGAGGAGGCTCAGGGGAGACCTCATTGCCCTCTACAACTACCTGAAAGGGAGTTGTGGTGAGCTGTGGGTTGGCCTCTTCTCGCAGATAACTAGTGACAGGACTAGGGGGAAAGGCTGCAAGTTGCGCCAGGGGAGGTTCAGGTTGGAGATGAGGAGAAATTTCTTCTCGGAAAGGGTGGTCGGGCATTGAAACAGCTTGCCCAGGGAGGTGGTGGAGTCATCATCCCTGTGGGTATTTAAGGAAAGTTTAAACGCAGTACTGAAGGACATGGTTTAGTGGTTAATAGTTGGGGGGGAGGGACACGGTTGGACTGGATGATCCTTGAGGTCTCTTCCAACCTTAATGATTCTATTCTATTCTATCCTATTCTAAGGGAGCACATGCAAGAGAAACAAATGTGGGAAAAGGATACTGGTATTTCAGAACTTGTTACAAAGAACATGTTGCTAAATTTCAGTTTATGTAGCTTGATGAAAAGCAACATAAAATTTTTACACAAATAAGTAATATCATAAAGGTGCAGAAAGCAAAACAGGCTATCTCAATCTAATGACAATTTCAGAAAGATCCCATTACCTGATGACAGTTCTTAATTTTATTAGTGGTGGGCAGTCTGCACGGATAATTGAACAATAAGCAATAACATGGTGTGTCAGTATGCCTACTGCATGACAATATCTGCAAAACAATGGATGTTTTCCCTTTGCAATTAGATCCTCACAACCAAAATTCACACTGAGCTGAATTTTGCAATTCAGTGGAATTTATTACAGCCAAAATATCAACTTAGTTAAAGTTTCAAGAACTTTCACTCAAAACTTACAGCAGGGTTGCACACACAGATGGGGATTAAATCAAATCACACATACAGACAGCAGACAAACAATCCTGAATCAAATTGCACACAGAGAGGTATGTAGTTCTGAACCAAATTGCACATGCACACACAGAGGTTAACCTATAATTAAAGCTTCTGTTATCATGAGTTTCATGAATCACTCAATTTTCTGTGCCAGCATGTCTTGGCTCAGCCCCAGATGGCAGCTGAGCCTCACACAGCCGCTCACTCACTGCCCCTGTTCGCAAGGCAGGGGGGAGAATGGGAACAACAAAGGGGCAGCTCCTTAAGTTGAGATAACGACCATTTAATGGGCCAGCAAAGGGAGACAGAAACGACAACAAAGCAGCAACAGTTACAATGCGATGTAACCAAACGGCGTAACAAGGAGAACAATTTACTGATCAACGACTGATAAATGAGATAACAAAGAGAGCACTTTACCAATCAACAACTGATCCCACAGACCAGCTCAGCCCCCAGCCAGACCATCCCAGAGCAGCACCAACCCAACCCTCCCAGGCCAGCCCCCTTTTATGGGGGGCATGATGGCACATAGTATGGAATAGCCCCGGCCAGCTCGGCTCACCTGGCCTGGCTCCTGAAAATTAACCCTGTCCTAGTCAAAGCCAGGACACAACATTCATCAACAGATGGTCAGTGAACCTTGTGGAATCAAGCATTTGAGTCCTCATGAAGGCATTGAGGACAACCTTTCAGGTCTTGTGAAATCTACTCTGAGAGGTGTCCTGGCTGAGGGGCAGATACTGGGTCACAAAGCCAGCTGCAGTCCTGGAAAGCTAAAAAGATCTCACCTTTGGATCACTATTTATAGGAACTTGAGATGATCTACCACACACAAGGTATCTGCTTGGGGATCTTGTCAGCCAGGAAACCAAGTAAAAAGAGGGAAAGTACAAAAAATATACAAGACAGAGACCTCACAAAACAAACATAGAGACAATGACAAGAAATAACCAGTCACAAGTGATGACCTATCAAGATATTACAGGTGCCACTTCCAAGAAGATCAGTCTGCACTTTGTAATTAATAAGGTTGTAAACCAGGTGGACCTTGGACTGGGAGGGGTACAAACAAGTTAGGGGATATGAAGGGAAAAGAGAAGCAGGAAGAAACAAAGATGGGATAGACAGAAAAGGATACAAAAGGGCTGGTCACATGTAAAACAGGTATCATCAGCAGACTTGCTAATGGCACATTCAATTACTGCATCCAAATTATTGATTAATACATTAAACAGAACTGGCCCAAAGACTGAGCCCTGAGGAACAGTGCTGGTGACTGGTCACCAGCCAGATGTAGCCACATTCACTGCAACCCTTGGAGCCTTTCCCTTCGTCCAGTTCTTCACCCAGTGCACTGTGAACCTGCTCATCCCACAGCTGGACAACTTGTCTAGAAGGATTCTGTGAGGGCCAGTATCAAAAACCTTACTTAAATCCAGAAAAACTACACCTACTGCCTTCCATTCATCCACTAGATGCATGACCTCGTCTTAGAAGGATATCAAATTAGTTAAGCAGGACTTACCCTTGGAGAATCCATATTGGCTGTACCTGATAATTGCATTACTCTTTAGAAGTCTTTCAGTAGTACCTAGTATAATTTTCTCCATATTTTTTCCAGGAACTGAGGTTAGACTGACAGGTTTGTAGTTGCCTGGTTCTTCCCTCATGTCCTTCTTGTAAACTGGAATAACATTCGCTAGCTTCCAGTCAGCAGGGACCCCTCCAGACTCCCAAGACATTTGTTAGATGATTGAGAGGGGTCCTGCTGTAACATCTGTGAGCTCCTTCAGTACTCAGCTATGCCTTGCTGTGGATCCCTTTTGGAGTGAGTTGCAACTGGACAGGCCCCGGTCTCTTCTCACAGAGGTCACCCCTGCAGTCCCTCCACAGACAACGTCTTGACATCTACACCCAATGTAGTACCCATCTGTTTTGATTCTGTGTTTAATACAGACCTCAGAAACTCATGAAATTCATCATTAAATGTATAGCTTTTATTTGAGCTAAAGCATCTATCTCAGTCAAAAAATGAGTCTGGATTTAAAATTCATGAGAAACTAGTATACTATGTTTTTCTGGACTTTCTCAGTATTTGTATCAAGCAGTGTTCTAGTTGGTTAGAAGGGTAAGATGTGCTCTCCACCAAATAACAGCATAATCACTAACAGGAAGTAAATCTGCATGAATTCTTACTTGTTAAAATCTGTCATTCTTGTAAATAAAATGTGGGGGTAGAATATGTTTGGTTTTTTTCATTTACATGACCACTTAAATTATGAGTTTTGGTTTCTTTTTTTGTTTAATAGAAATATGAAAACAAAAGTTTCTAAGGTCATGACCTTGAAGATTATGACTTTTAACAGTGGTTTTTTCAAATACTCGGGTGATATTTAAGGCATTTAACTAATGAATAAAATTTTATAAAGCATTCTGTAATTACCCACTTCTCCAAATCTTGTCCTTTAGAATGTATGATACACTTTCAGTTGAAAAAGTATTCCAATGTCTTTAAGTTAGATTACTATTTTCCTGAAGGTGGTTTTCAGGTGTATACACCTTTCTAAAATTTCAAACTGTGCTATTAACTACATATTTTTCACTGCTAAAACAGAAAACAGAAGTTTCATACATCAAAAAAGGTAGAAAACTCATTCTACAAGACGCCTTTTATTCTTTCCGTAACACAACTCTAAGCATACTTAAGACAGAACAGAAAAAAAAGCAGAAAAGCTGTTAATGCGGTCCATGATTCTTTGCTATAATTGAAATATTTATTTCTGTCATAAGCAGTTACTAGAGTTTGTCGTGGTTTAACCCCAGCTGGTAACTAAACACCGTGCATCCAAGGGGATGGGGAGGACAACGGAAAAAAAACAAACTTGTGGGCTGAGACAAAGAAAGTTTAATAGCATAGCTGTGAGGCTCCGATAGCAAATGAATGTCCCAAACATTTGTCTTGACACAAGCAGGGATGAACTGATAATGAGGGAATGTGGCAAACATCTGTACTGACCAAGGACTGAGCCTGCATGAGGCAGGATACCATCTTGTGAGCCCCTTCTCCTCTCCCTGAAACGTCCTGATAAAGCCCATCTGCCTCCTGTGCGTGCGTGCTTGTGAGGGGCCGTAACTCACTCAGACCCAAAGTGGGGGGAGACCATGAGACCCCCTGAGACCTCCATAATCCACCAACTCATTTCTGGAACATTCCTGAGCTCATACTGCGACTGCACAGTGATGACAAACCCCCTCCTATGGGCCAGGAACTTTGGGTTATAAAAAGGGGGAAACACGAGCTTTTGGTACGCGCCTGCCACCTGAGGACCACAACTACAAGCAGAGAATGCTGCTAGACCCAGGATGGTGGTATCTCTTCTCTTCTCATCTTTCTTTCTCTCTCTTTCCTTTTCTCTCTCTCTGTCTCTAACTTCATTTTCGGCACACCAAGGTAACCTTGTCACAAGTTTTGCTAAGCCATTGTCCCTCGTGATTCCACTGAGTTTTAAGTGTTGTTATAACCTTTGCCAAGCCTCTGTCTTTTGTAGTTCTGATGAGTTTTAAGTAAATTTGTAGTTTGTTTAAACCTCTAGAGTAATTGTCGTTACTCCTGATTACTGCATAGAGAATTAAAAAATTACCTCTCCCTTACACCCACCGAGTGGGACAGGACAATAACAAAGGAAAACAATAACAGCAGCAATAACGCTAATAATAATAATTATAACAACAACAATGCAAGTGATGCAAAAATGCAATTGTTCACCACATACAGAAGGAAAAAAACAATCAAATGCCCAGTCTGTTTCTGAGCTGCAAATCTGCCTCCTGGCTAGCTTCCCCACTTACATACGGAACATGATGTCACATGGTATGGAATATCCCTTTAGCCAGTCTGGGTCAGGTGTCCTGGCTGTGTTCCCTTCCCAGCTTCTTGGGTGCCCCCCATCTTCTTGTCAGGCCAGTAGGAAAAGCTGAAAAGTCCTTGATTGCTTAGCAACAACTAAAATTATTAGTGTGTTATCAACATTATTCTCATACTAAATCCAAAAAAGCACTATGCCAGCTACTAGAAAGAAAAATCACTCTATCTCAGGCAAAACCAGGACAGTTTTCACAGTAGACTATTACTTTATAGTGGCAATTACAGAGCCCCAGGTAAGTCCTGAGACTGGAAAAAAAAATAATCATAAATAACCCCTAAAATACATATAATTACCAAAAATTACTGGTCAAAATTTTAAGATGTCATTACTGTATATTGTATAAAGAGTCATTACATTGTGAATTTACAAAGTTTTATTTTAGATAAATTAATTACTCAGTATAATAATAGAATGGCTTTTGATTTCCTGAATAGGGAATTCAGAAAAGGGCTTTTATGCTAAATAGCTGTTTATTTTAAAATTAAATAGCTCTGATATGCAAATGTAATTCCAAAAAGTGCAAAACAGCTACCTGCACCACAGTCGTGCATATTTGATATAACTTCCTTATCCAAGTCATAGAGGAGCTGAGGAGGGGTGCTATGCTGGACCTTGTTCTCACCAACAAAAAGGGCCCAAAAGGGGACGTAATGCTTGAGGGCAGCCTTGGCTGCAGTGACTGTGAAATGATGGAGTTCAAGATCCTCAGGGGAGTGAGGAGGGTGCACAGCAAGCTCACTACCCTGGACTTTGGGAAAGGAGACTTTGGTGTCTTCAGGGACCTGCTATGTAGAGTGCCACTGGACAAATCCCTGGTAGGAAGAGACGCCCACGAGAACTGTTTAATATTCAAGGATCACCTCCTCCAAGCTCAGGAACAATGCATCCCAACAAAGAGGAAGTCAGGCAAAACCACCCAGAGACCTGCATGGATGAACAAGAAGCTCCAGGGCAAACTCAAACACAAAAAGGAAGCCTACAGAGGGTGGAAGCAAGGGCAGGTGCCTGAGAGGAATACAGAGAAATTTTCTGAGCAGCCAGGGATCAGGTTAGGAAAGTTAAAGCCCTGATAGAATAGACGCGGTACTGAAGGACATGGTTTAGTGGTTAATAGGTGTGTGTGGGGGGTGGTTGGACTGGATGATCCTTGGGGTCTCTTCCAACCTTAATGATTCTATTCTGTTCTGTTCTGTTCTGTTCTATTCTATTTGATTCTAAATCTGATCAGGGACATCAAGAGCAACAAG
>VWZZ01000486.1:6194-51412 GCA_013399095.1 Psophia crepitans
GTTTCAGAAAGCATCTAATGCTAAAAAATATAACCACAAGTAGCATTCACCTAAACGTCTTGCATGTTGATGAGACTTTCGTACCGCATGTACTGGCAGGGAGCTAGAAGATTAAGTTATATAAGTTTTCATTTCAAAGTCTGACTGGTTTGTTTGTATATTATTCACAAGAATTATGAGTAATGCATCTCTTAAGCCAGAGCAATTGGAATGAGATTTCAGCAGCTTAAAACCTCTAAATTGTAGCTAGATAAAACACAATATCAAGCTGAAGTGTCTCATCAGAGAAGGGCTGAAAAGCAAGAGCAGAGAAAAAGCTCTGAGTCAGGGAGGTAAACAAAATAGCTGATGAGTATAGATAATGAGTATAATAGCATGAAAAACACTCGGAAAACAATTGTCTACTTATAAAATAGTTATCTACTTGCTTATCAGCAAGTGTAACTTATTCTCTTGTAACATCTTGCAGGACTTGTTTACAGACAAAACGGTTAACAAATTTGCAGTTAATATGCAACTTGAAATAAAAGCAACCAACCTTTCTTGATGTGACTTTAATGCAGCAGGAAGAAGTGTTTGTGCCACTGTTGTGATGATGGCAAAAGGTGGAAGCAGAAAGGAAAGAACTTAGTAAAAAAACAGTGTAAGGTTTGGGAGGTTGAATGATGTTGAAAGACTGGGAAGACATTTTTAGCAGCTACGCCTCAGAGCAACTCGGGAACAGTGAGGCCGGGGAAGAGTTTACAATAACAATAAAGATACATCTGTGGTGGGGGCAGAGGACTTGTCCACGAGATCCAGGAGAGGCCTGGCTCTTAATGTTTCCTGTCCGTATGTGGTACAGTTTCTAGGAAACAAGATGACGTTAGAATAAAAAGCTAGCCAGAGACACAAGGGGAATGACCACACTGGCTATTTTGAGAGCTGTCTTTTCAATGAAGACAGTTTCACGCAGGACCTTTCTCAAGTTCAAGTGGTTACAGAGTTCAGTCTAGTCTGTTATTCTTCTCTGAAATAGTCCCCTGATAGATGCAAGTCCTTTAAAAATCTAAGCTCACTTTCAATTGCACTAGAAACTATGCAGATGTAGTTTTGATGTATAGACATCTGTCACTTCTGAATGCCTTTGGACAGTTTTGGACACACACAAAAAAAAAACCAACAACACACCCAAACAAAAACCCAAACACCAAAAAAACCCCAAAAACACAAGGGAAGAAATGAAATATATTTAGTTTGATATATCCAAGGAAAATCTGGATTTGAATGGTTGGCTCTTTCAAAAGGTTGGTCTGAATTAAGAAATCTTGCCTTGCCTCAGTTCCTATTCTGTGTTATAGAGGTAGTACTTAGCTTTTAAAAAACAACTACATGAAATTGTGTAAGTAGTTGGATCAAAAAAACCTTATAAAACATATTTGAGAAACATCTAGAACAAAGTAGTCCCATCCCCTCAGAAGTGTCTCAATACTAACTAGGGATAATGATGAAAGTTTTTCCGGATAATGGTTACTTATATACCTCTAAGTTATATCAAGCATCTTTATTTCAGTATTAAAAAAGATGATATTTAAAGCTTTTTTTGGGGATAAAGCAATGTGATTAGTGTTTTGAAAGATCATAAAACAGACTTAGTAAACTTTCTGATCCATTTTTTAAAAAAAAAAGTCATGAAAGAAGCGCAAAGTAGGCTTTTCTCCATCAGAAAGAGCTTTTTTCTTCTTTAAAATGCTGCCTATTTAGTTAGTGCTGTCAGTATGGTATTCCAAATAATATTATTTAATTTCAGCTTTTTCAAAAGCTGAATGAGTTCAACTGTATGATCTTCCGACATCTAAGAAATAACTTGTAAAGACCTGCATCGGGACCTTTTGTTTTATTTTCTGCCACATACATATTTTGCTGTGTTAAAACCACATATGGTTCTGAAAATGGACACTTTCTTCTATTTCTGTTTGATGTTTTTAGATATAGCATGTAAGTAATCCTTTTTATATTCAGTATTCAATTAATATTCTTTTATTTGTCTGTTTCAAGCTTGTTCTGGTGGTTGTGTGCTCCTCTTCACTGAACTGATCCACTGTCACTCCTTTTCTTTATTGCTTAATAGAGATTTTCAAGCCTCCTAAACATTCCGTGTCAGAAATGAAGGAATTACCATAGTGTTGGATTTTACACAACAATAAATGCGAGTAGAAATCAGCCTAAGATATTGGTTACATAAGGTATTGTTTTATTGCATAAAGCTTTCTAAAAATGAAACCATTAAATTTATTGTATGAGTCCTTCTCTAAATTAAGTCTTTGCAGCTTTCAGATGCAGTGTCCATTAAATCATGGTGTAAGAAGCCTTGAAAACACTTTGCAACGTCTGATGATGGGCCAGGGGAAGACTCAATAGTGTGTTTGGGGTGAAAATGCTAGGTTTTGCTCAATAACAACTGCAAGAGAGGTAGTACCCTAGCCATTCCCCCCTGGCAGGTCTGACTGATGTGTGCAGAAAAACAAAACTGTTCATATAAACAGGGAACTTAAAGTGCCTGTATTGCTTTTCAAGCCTCAAGGAACAGTAATGTTGCTTAAAATTTCCAGTCCCACACCAACTTTAAGTCAAGTCATCTTCTGATCAGGCGAAGGATTACAAAGATGAGTGATGTGATATTTTAAAATTATTTTTATAGGTTTTAATTGCAAAGTATTTATTCTCAGTAATAATCTGAAAGGATGTTAGAATAGTCTTTGCCCCAGTTAGCCTGAGCCAGGCTTACATGCACCAAGAAACTGGCCGAGGACCTCTCTGAATTGTGCATTTAGCATATTTTTTTAATACTAGGGGAAATTTCTGTGAACTGGAGAAAAACCCTTCTGTTTAATTTCTCAAAATATTAAGAAGACATGGGATAGAATGTGATATAGGAAAAATCTGTAAATAACTTCAAGAAATAGAATGATTCTAGTCGGTACATTTAATGGACAGTAAATCTTGTCAATTAGATCACTGCTCTGCAGTCATAAGTACTCATAAGAGAAGACTTAGCTCATCTGACTTTTCAGTAAAAGGTAGAACATGCTAGTGAAACAGTCCAAGCTAGTCATTAAAGATGTTTGCATGATGGAATGTATAAATGATTTTTAAGGATGAACTCACCCAGTATGTGGTTTCATATTAGATCCTGTAGTTATGGGCTCTTGAATGCTTTTACTGAACATATTGCTCTTGGATTATTTAATGTTAGAAAAACTTGTAAACACTAGGCAAAGCTGGGAGAGCAATAAATAATGGTGCAGATCAGTTGGTGGGATCCATCTAGAGAAGTTGTTGCATGGCATCCATGCGAACATGGTTTTACTTTCTTATAGCAACTCCCCTTTTAATTGAAAAACAGCTCCTAATTGGAAGTGGCTCCATCCAAACCTGCACCAGTTGTCTCAAACTTCTGAAAGTCTGAGACAACTCAGCTCCTTGTTTTGTGCCACTGCTGAAAGGAAAGGGCAACTGTCAATTTTACAACCTTGCGAATAGAAATAGTCAATTTTGTTAGTTGTACAGATACGATGAGCTCAGGAGCCTGGGAAAAAAAACAACCTGCAAGGCATCCAAAAAAATAATAAAAGCATGGCATGCCTTTTACTGAGGCTAAGATCTATTATTTGAAAGGATTAAAAGGTGACCTCAATCTAATCTAAATATTTTTGAGGGGAAGAGTCTTCTGACAGCGGACTGCTTTTTTAATATAGCAGAAAGTGATGAGATTCTGCATTTGAAAGGTGAACACAGACAAATTGAGTCTAGAAAGAGAAACATATTTAACAGTGAAAGTAGCTAACCATTTAAATGTCTTAGCCATGGATATGCTCGCTTTAACCTCACTCATTGTACCTTTGAGAAATTGTTTACCTTGGACATCTTTGAGGTGCAGGGTCAACTTACAGATTTCAGGCAGAAATATGAAGTCGCTTGGCTTGTTGTACCAAAGAGGTCGGACTCAGAGTTTTGCAATGTTATGGCTTTTACTATATATGAATCGGAGTTACGACAACCTACGGCTAGGTTGCTTGACTCAGTCACAGCCTGTATGCATCACAATTATTTATTCCATACTTATCATTTGGGTGAGAAAAATTTACTTCAGCTGTTGCTCACCTGTAGAAGTGTGTTAAGCTTCTTTCCAGTCAAGTGTTCAAGGCTTTTGAGATTGTTATGGTTCAGAAAACTGCAAAGGATGTTAAGGTATTCAAATGAAAGTGCTTAAAGAAGTATTGTAATTAGTACCATTATGCAATAAAATATGTAGAATGTTCAATAAGTCTGCTAAATGCTTGTTTAAAGTTGTTTAGGTAAAGCAAAATTCTATTTTTCTATATTTAAATAACTTTTTTTAGAGCAAGTAGGGCTTGAAACTGACATGCTGATCACAATTTCATATTGTCATGCTGCTTTGAGGTATGGCATGAATAAAAAAATGGTAACTTCAGAAGTGCACATGAAAAAAGTTGCTGGTGCAAGGTAAAAATAGAATTAAACGTGTAAGTCTGCTTATGGCTTCTCATACAATGTTTTGTCTGCAACATTGCTAACCTATCACAGTCTGTGTATATATTTCGCAAAACTTTCACACCCACTGGCTTGTATTTTCCATAAAAATCTTTATAGAAAGATTGAATATTCAAGCTAGATCCAGTTAATTTTTACTTTTGTAACTAAAACTGATATAAAGATTGATTCTTAGTCTGCAACTTGGAAATAACCATTAAAATTATGTGAAATAAGTGATAACACAAATGTATGAAAACTAGGTATTCAGACAATTTAAATTTTCAGCTTTTGTTTCCTTAAGTATTTTTTTTTAATCAGGCAATAGTTGCTGTTTGGGTCTGGAGAAAGTCCATAATAATAATCAACCTCATGTAACTTCAACTTTGATACTAGCCTAACAGTGTGCATGTCTATGAGGCTGCCTTAAAATCAGTTTAATAATTTTCAGCATAGGTAAGAAAGCTGTACATCTCATGGCAAGCAGAGTACTGAATGGCCCTCAGTCAAAAGATTCAGCAAGAGACACTGTGAAAAATCTTAATGCTAGATGAAATGGGTTATTTAATATTGACTGTGAATGGTTACTTCTTGGAAGGTTGGATGGAATCTGAACAGCTGCTTTTTTGCAGAAGGATGGTAAATAAGATTCAGTGTATAAAATGTTTTTTTTTTCATTTCTTTCTAAAAGGAAAGCGTACTATGGCTTCGTCAACCAACTCTGTGTTTTAAACTCAGTTAGGTTCTTGTAATATGTGTGATGAAGAAGTCTCTCTCTAGGACCTGCAATCATATAAATTAGAGTTTGTAGCCGCCTTGCAGCCTTACAGGCATTATAAGGTGGAAAGTTCATCACTACTGTACACTCCCTTGCAGATCTGGAGAGAAGGGATTTGTAGAAGAAAAAAAATACCACACCAAAACCACAAGTATACTAAGTCAGACTTAAAATGCTCATTCCTTAAAGTTTCTTAAATTTTGCTCTGTTTCTTCAAGTTTGCTAGAATATAAGATTTAAAGCAATGACATGGACATTGGTTAATCTTAATCTCATAGGATACAATTCTTGTTAGATGCTTTCTGATGGCATTTTTTATTACTAAACTCAGCTTGGTTTCTCACTGATAGTACTGAACCCAACCTCAGCTGGATAACCAAAGCAGCTTTGTAAAGAAAAGTGAGCTTTTTGGCTGGTGCTTAGTATGTTAGCACCGGTTCAGTAAAGATTTCTGATTAACAAGTTTAATTTTTTTAGGTCAACTATCATTTGATCTGAATTATGTATACTTTATGTAATTGCCATTATAAAATTCTTCAAAAGAAGGCTGAAGATGATAGTTGTAAGTAGAAATTTGAATCTTAATGGAAAGCTGTTGAAAGAGAAGTTTACATGCCCAATAAGAAGCTTAGAGAAGGGCTTTCCGTAATATAGCACCTTTCTGTCAATGCTGAGTGTGCTCATTTGAATTTCTGACTTCTACAATACGTTACCTTATTCTGACAATTGTTAATGGAAAATGACAACACAAGTGAAAAACCTGTAAATGGGTTCTTATGTTTGTAGCCTTAAATTGATTTATCCTATTGCTAACTTATCTGTAGCAAGACTCTGCAAGGGTGACTCCTTGCTCCAATGTGTGCTCATATTTATAATCGTCCACCTTCTGCTCTGTGAACCTGAAGGAAGCCTTAGGGACAGAAATGTCTGTTCTGGAGTGTGAAGGACTCTGAATTGTTTACTGTGACAGACTACCAACAACTGTGTTTCTGCAGAACATGAGGATTGACATGGACATGACATGGTGGGAAGCAAACCACACTGTAGGACAGCAGAGCTTTATAGCTGCTGCTCTGTAGAGTAAACAAAATCTCTCAAAAACTTGGCTTTCATTCATGCTCTACAGTGTTTCTCGTTTCTGCCTTTAAAATTGGATTTTTATAGAAAAGACTATTACCTAAACATTGAAAGATTCAATTTTTATTAATCAAAACAGGATCCTCGGTTTTACTTTTTACAGTGTGTTCATCAACCTGTTGGCCAAAGTTGGTTCAGAATGGTACTTGGCTTCACAACCTAACCAGGCATGTCTACTACACTTACTAAGGTGAAATAGGCAAGTGAAATGTGCTGTAGCTTAGCCATCTCTTTCTGCACTCTGACCATGAAAAGGACTACTCTAAATCTGAAGTCAGAATACAATGCCTTTAGAGAAGCAGTATTTTTTTCAGGATGTCTTCTTTTTTAGCAGTAAAATGTAGTGGTTCCAAACTTAACTTTGCTGTTTGATTTGTTGTCGTTTGGTCAAGGCATGGCTTGATAGTGATCTACAGTGTTCAGTAGTATTTCTGTACTTAAGAAAAAATAATAATCTAGTTATTCTTTCCTTCCTGTCTCTCTACTGTCAGTTGGCAAGATTTAGAGTACTCTTGCTCTGTTTCAGAGGATGCAAGACTATTGAACCTCAACCCTACCCCTGCTCATGAACAGTCAAACTTCTTAAATTTCCAGTCCTGTTGCACTTGGACTTCAGACATTTGTTGAAATCAGCTAACATCCATAACTGAATTACCAAGTTCCATAGTATAAACACACTTTTGAACTCTTTGCACGTAACTTAGAAGGAAATTGCACTCTTATTTCAGTGCAAGTCTTGAGATTTCCATTGTGTGGCTCTTACAAGGCCAGTGTCGAAGTTTTAGACTCTTCCAGTTTCTTGCTTAGAGCCTAGAGTACAGCTCTAATTTTGTGAGGTACTCTATTCTGCCGTAGATCGAACATTGGATCACTTACTAAGAGTAGTTTGCTTTAGGTTGTACTTGGAATACATCTTAAAATAATAACAACTAATGTTTTACAACTGCTTTGTCACCCTTCTTGCCCTTGCCTAGTTTCTTGTTTCTGCTTCTACACAACTTGTCCAACTTCATACGCATTTGTGAAAACAACTGGTGAATTCATCCACGCTAAAACTGATCAAGCAGAATCAGGACCCTGATCCAGACTTACTGTGCATTCACAAAACAGCTCTTCTGGCGTAGAGGCAAGGGTGTACAGTGGAAGCTCATTCTACAATGAGCAGAAATACTTAGGTTGAATACGTGACTGCATCTTTAAATAACTCTGCAGTCTTAAAGTGTTTATTAAGCTACAGACAAAAGTTGTGTTAGAGTGTTTTCTGTCTCTAAAGTACTAATTTGGTAGCTACCTAGTGACTGCTTTTAGCCTTCTTGCTCAAACTGCACTCGGTAGTTAAGGGTGAAGCACTCTTATATGATGGGCTGTTTGTTGTTATGTGCTGAGGGACCGAGCTTCTGTCCACTGGCACAGTCTGCTAAATAAGACTGACAAAACTGAACCACATCTCTAAATGTGTTTAAAAATGTCTGCTAAAGTAGTAGGTGGAATTCAAGTTGCATAGACTGATCTGCACCTTCATTAAGTACACTCGCTTAAGTACTCAACACAGTGGTCTGCAAGTGAAGCCTCACCATTAAAGGAAGGGATTTTTGGTGAGCTGTCTCCTATGCCTTGACTGGTGATGCAAGTTGCTGGAAGATATTTCCCTGTCTTGTAAGACCATTACCCACTGGCTAATGTGGGTAATGGCTGAACACTGGGAGAGGCAGAGGGACAGAGCAGAACTGCATAAGCAGGTGCAGCTGGGGAAGCTGGGTTTAAAAGTGAAGGTACAGACTTCAAAATGAATGAAAAGTTCTTGAAAGCTGTCAGAAATGATTGTTGATAAATGTAGTCAATTACTGTGAAAATTAACATGTTTCGTCTCTCTTTAGCCAAAATTAGACTCTCTCGTGTATGTAGAAGAGTAAAGCTAAATCTTAATCTAAGAACATACTGTAAGCCAAAATAATTAAGCCAAATAACTTGGTTTTGAACTGACTGATAAATATTCATAAGTACTGAAAAGTAATATAAGTGACTTTTTTTTGTACAACTGTTTAACTTGAAAGGAGCCAAATGATCTTTGAAAATGTGGTTGGAGCACTTCAGAATATTTTCCAGTTTAGCTAGTAACTACATAAAGGCAGAAGCTATTAGCTGGTGCCTGACTTATAAGTAAAAGGTATCAACCAGCAAACGGACAATGAACTGCACAGCTAATGGTCATCCTCACCAGGAATGCCAACAGCAATGATCTATCACATATCAAGCAGAAAGAATAAATAGTGTCAAAATTGCAGCGTGTTTTTTCTAAAGATGTGAGGTGTAAATTTTAGTTTTCCTTTAGGAGGAAGGTTCTAGTCACATGTGTTAGATGTTGGTAATTATGTATTTTTCTTGAAGTGGGATAAGCTATATTTCTGGTTCAAATAGATTGTTGGTTCTTGTGGCATGGCAACACGACCACGAAAGTTTTTTTTTGGCTATTGTTCAGAGAAGAGCCAAGTGCTAGGACAGCACTCTGGATTTCTGCACCTATATGCTTATTCTTCTGTGGTTTATAGGGTGTACATCTTTTGTGTGTCCAGTATGAATTTACATAAAACATCTTTAAACTACCTGGAATAGGTTTTTGGTTGAAATGTTATAACCAGTGTAGTATTTAGTATGTCTCTATGGAGAAACTTTCTCATTGTTCTTCCTCATGTTCAACCCTGGATGCAATTGGATAAGCTGCTTGTCTTTTCTCAGGTTACCTGAAAACCTTTAAACTGTTAGAGTGCTTCAAACTGGGTATAAGCGTCTGTTGGGTTCCCAGAATTATAAGAGAAATTTGGCCCCTAGCACTGAAGCTTTAAGAAAGAACTTGTTACAAGTTTATTATGAAGATAGTTAGCAAAATCCTCGGGCTTGTTAGAAACCACAAAGGATAACATAAAAAAATCAGTAGCTGCATAGGCAATATTCCGTGCAAATGCTGCCATATCTGTATAGGAGCATTTTACATCAAGGCTCATAACATCTGGGAATATGGAGACAATGATAGCCACAACAGTGGTAGCATGAGATCTATTGCATTTTTGAGGATGGAGGAGAGCTCCAAGAAATCGCTGTGGGGTGGCACTGCAAGCAAAGGACTCATGAGCCAGGCTGGAGGATGGGGTGGTATGGATACAGGCAGGCGTAGGCACCAGCACCCCAGCAGGGTGGTTGTCTCCCAGAGCTCTGCTCTGTCAGGACTGAAAATCCAGGACTAGCCCTATGTTGTTGAATATAAATGATGGAAAGGGTCTTCAAAGAGTAGTTGCCCAAAACATAGTCATGCATCTTTCAAATTGGAAAGATAGCAACTAGGGCCGTGACAAAAGCATAAAATTTCTCCAGTTTTTATTTCCTGCTATTTGCTCCAGGTGTGAAAGGGAGCAGAAGAAATCGTCATGAAAAATAGTCTATACAGTATATAAATTCTGTGCCAAATTCTAGCTCTGTTTTCACTACACAGTTTACAAAACAGATGGGTTACTGAATTTAATATGCTGTCAAATTTTTCTTTTCAGCAGTAATGGATAGTCTCTTCTAGATGGAAATCCAATGACAGGATGATATATGTGCCAGTTAGGACAAGTGAGAACTCTGGGTTTTGGAAAAAAAGTTTGGGGTTTTTTGTTGGTAAGATAGCTCTTCAAGTTCTCATTAAAAGCTAGTAAGGAATCTGGGTGGGGTTTTTTTATTCTTTCTAGGTAGAAATAAAAAAGCATGGAAGAGTAGTCTAAAAATATAAATAGTAAATATTCTGGAATCCCAACAGAAAGCAAAGTGACCACAGTCTCAGTGGAGTTGTATGAGATCTGTCTGCACCTTTGAAGCTGCCAGTAATTTTCCATTGAAACAAGAACTGCTGCAAAATCTTTTCAGACCCAGACCTACCAAATGCATTTCCTATCTTATCTTAGTGGTTTTTTTCTTTAATAATTTCAGCAGAGTGTTAAATCACTTCAGCTGGCAGGCGTGGCAGTACCATAGGGCTTAGAAATGGAATAAAGTAACAAAAGGATCTCAACTCATTATTGGCTTTTATCAGCTCTGATACAGAACAAAATGTCATTGGTTTCGACTATGTTTGCACTCAGTCTGATATCACTACCCACAAGACATCTGCTGGGAGATTAATTTTGTCATGCTAGTAAGTGTTTTTTACCAGGGGAATGAGTTGAATCTATGTAGTTAATGATAGGACCCATCTGCTGTTGTGCTGTCAGAAGCATCTTCTATCTAGATGTAAATATTTTGCATAAACTTAAGAAGATAAAGGCTAACTTGGTTTCCGCAGTTTGTACGTACATCAGTGCAGCAAAGGGTAAAACATCAGTCACGTTTCTCTGGCCAGACTCTGGCTAGGGATGAGAAAATCTAGAACAGCTTTCTACTCAGATTGCAAGCACATTTCTGCTGGCCTCTCTGAATAAGACAGACATGATCTCTGCAGGGGAAAGAGATGAAAGGCCAGAGAGAGTAGAAGATAACCAAAAATGAAGAGCAACTGTATCTCCAGCAGGTGAGTATGTTCAGTGCTGTAATTGATCCTGCTCATCGGATTAAAAATCAAATGAGTGTGTGAGGGTACAGGAAAACAGATATCAAAAATCTCTTCTTTCAATGAAAGAAACATTTGAAAAACATTTCATGGTAACAGTTATTTGAACAAAGGTACAACCAAAACGTCCAGCAGGTAACAGCCGATGTTCTTAAATGACCCTTTTTTATTGTTATTCTTTTTTTTTTTTTAAGACTTGCTGATCAGAATGCTCTGTCATTAGGTGTATATACGCTTTATCTTCTATATTCTTTTAAATTTTGGTTGCTTGGATCTTTTGTATGCTCCAAGAAGTGTTAAAACTGAAATGATAGAAGTAAGAAAAAAAAAAAAACATACTCAATTTCCCCATTTTCTTTCTGTTTATATTAAATTATTTTTCCTGTTGCCAGTTGAGTTGTATGTGGAAGATAAAAAAAAAAAATGCTGCTAAAATGTGAATTCCAGGGCTATTATCAGGGGTATGTCACTAGCAATTTGTCATTTTCTTGTAAGGGCATCTGGGTTGCTAAAGTTTTCGTTCAAAGGCAATGCGCTTGAACCAACCAGACTATGAGAGTTAATTTCTAGGCAAGCCCTATGTCAGCAGACCAAAGGAGATGTGCACCATGCACTCCAACGGACTCTTGGGTGCACAACAGCTGTGCTAGCAGTGATTAAATCTCTCAGTAACATCACTGTTTGATGCAGAGGAAGATGTTCTGGAAGGCACATTGAGTTGGGAGGTTCCAGCATCCCTTCCCTCCTCTCAGATGAACCACTGCAGCTGATACTTACCTATTAGCACTGTCATCTTCTCCTGCTGAATGCTGTTAGGATGACTTGCCTTCACAGTAAACCAGTACTTCCAAGTTTTGGAAGTTCCTTTTGATAAACTGTTGAAATTTCTTTTCTTCTAAAGTAACTATTTTATCTTGAAATAGCAAGCGTTTAAGGAGGCTTTAGAAACACAAATCTAAACTTAAGAAAGCTAAAAGTTTGAAAATTATATGTATTCACTTTTTTTTTTTTTTTAAATATATACATGATTAAGGAATGGAGATTCTCACCTGTTCTCTCGACTGGTACAGATCTGACCTGAAATTATTTTTCTTAATTTCCTTTTATCGAACTGAAATTCACGGCCAAATTGAGGGTAGTTTCCCACTTTATCTTCCTCTGCAGTGAAATTTAGTAACTAATGCTAAATGACAGCTTTTGAATACCTACAATCACCGTACTCCCTAAGACTGCTCACTTAGTGTGGTGCTTTGCGTTGTTGTAAGGTTTTCCTTAGTATAAAATCATGGCTTTTTTTTTTCTTGTTCCCTGTTAGCTGGAAAGACAAATGTATACTGTCTTGTATACAGAGGATGCTGAAAAGTGTACATTTATGCATGTAATCAGCCTCATATCTTTTGTTTTACTTCATGAAGATTTTTGGCATTTGCCTTTCACTTCTGAAGATCAAAAATTTCTATTCTTGGCTTTGGCCCCTGCCCCTTTCACTCTAATCCCAAGATACCGCCATGTCTCCCTAGGACTTGACATTTGTCACTATTATTTTCATCCCTGTTATTTTTTTTCTTTTGCCCCTTCTGTGGTTTGATAGGCAAAAGATTTTTTTACATTTGTCGTTAATTTCACATGTTCCTAACAGGAAAGAATAGTCATCGTTGTTCTAAACTTCAGATTTTACTTGGTTATTTATTATGCCTTTTCATGCAGGGTTTGGATGAATTAGTGTTTGTACAAGTGACATGACAGAAAGGATCATTATTTCCATAGCTGTCCTCTGGGGAGTTTGCTAAATCTGATTGTGATATTTCCAAGTTCAAGTATTCTGTCCCCTTATGGCAGATGTTGTCTGTTTCTTTCTCAATTTTCACTTTTTTGCTTTTGTGAATGTCTTTGTCCTCTAGAAGTCCTGCCAGAAAGTTCATGTTGTTAGCGGTAATGTTATATTTTGCAGCATCCGTATTTGTAGTAACTGCTCATAGCGCCCAAACCACTTCTTACAGGTCTGTTGAAAGTTCTTCGAGTTTTACAAGGGTACAAGCTCACTTTCACTACCATTTAAGCTTTCTATTTGAATCACAAAACAGTTACAGAGTAGTATTTCTTCAGATGACAGGAGCACATTTTCCAGTAGCTGAAAGACAGCAGTCCATGAACAACCATGTGTAACGTGTTTGGGTTTTTTAATGTTAGTTTTAAGCAGTAGCTTCATGTAGTAGTGCCCTTTCCTAAAAGGGACTGTGGTAGTCTCTGCTACACAACACTTTGAACAGGTAAAGTGTAATCAGCCCTGTTATATTTGTCATTGTTTCCTTTTGTCTATATCACGTAGAAAAGTAAAGTATGATAGGTCTGTTACGAAACTGGTTCTAACACTTGTTTTCATTTAAAACCAATAAATCCATCACAAACTCTATATTCTTCTGCTTAATTTTTTAGCTGTATATGTGTTCAACTTAATTTTACTGGAAAATACAGAATTGAAAATAGCAGTTGTTTTTTGGGGGGACTTCCTACACTGAAATACATACTATCTGAGGGAAGCTGAAGTGTTTCTGCTAATTGTCATGACTACGTATATGCAGGCATGGACAGCTAATAACCACGTGCTGCTTTTCTGTTAACAGTAAACCAGAACCACCCTCTTGCCTTTACATCTTTCTTGACAGTGGAGATGTGGAATATGCATCTTGGCTCTGACAGGCAATCTTGCTAACCTTATGAAATACTTCGATTTTACATAGAACAATGCCTGAAGTTAAATGCACTGCAGATGAATTCTAATGTTTTAAAATTTTGTAAGGCTTAACTTTGAATTGTTTTCTTTAGTAATGATTATTAGTGAACATCTGTTGTCATGAGATTAAAGTGCACCTAGTAGCTAGTATTTTAGATGTATAAATCAAGCTGACAAAATACACCCATTTTAGTCAAAAACAAAGAAAAAGAAACCCCACCTTCCAGCCTTGTTGACATGTTGCCACAAGTTGTTGTGAAACTAATTGTAAATTAACAACCCTATCACTGGGTAATGCTGTTATTAACTCAAATGCTGAATAGTTTCTTAAGCTGAGCTTTATGCATGAGAATTCAAACTGATTCTTACAGTTTCTTGACCAATGTTATATTCCCATACTGCCTTAGACAACCAGGGTCAATCTGAATAAGTCACTGTATATTCCTGCTTTTTGTTTGTTCTGCTGAAGAATCACTGTATCAATATTAGCCTATACTGCTTGTAATAAACTGTAATATTATTCTGATTGAAATAATGATGCTTGTAGAACAAGTTACAGTCCCTGGATAGGTTAAGATTTCTATATAGGCTTCTCTGTTTAAGCAATTCTTACTTGAAGTCCCAAGGAAGGAGATAGTTTTAAGGCAGAACTGGCTTGTCATTTGAAATCTTTCTACACTTAATCCTAAAGGTACTGATGAAAACGTGTAAATTCCTCCCTTCTGAGGGAAAAATGTTGAATGTTGTTCTGTCTATAGTCAGTGAGATGTGGTTGCCTTGGGAATTGATTGGAAGTTTTAAAGACATTGACCATGACACCACACATGATTACTGGTAACTTTGCCTCTTGCCCGAACTGGATGCAGAGCCAGCTCCAGGTTCTCTCATTTTCTGTGAAAGCTGAAAGATTTTCCTGCTTTACAAGCTCACTGGAAATATTTCATCACAGTTAAACTCTATCATGGCAGTGTCTGGTGATCTGTTCTTGATCCTAGTGTTACCTTGAAGTAAGGGGGTTTAAGTGCCCTGTGTATTTTTTAAGAAAAGAAGCTCCAGCAGGGCACACTTTCTAATGCTATGTCTGTTTCGTGTAAAGGCAAAGCCTTTCTCTGTGCTGTAGCCTTCTTCATACCCACATTATTAAATGCCTAAATACTGGTTATAATGTCCCTTGCTTTCTGTTAAAGCCCTTGCTAGGCCAAATGTCAATACACAGTGAGGATAAGGCAGCAGGTCCTAGCTGAGGTGCACTTTCTGAAACTGTTCCAGAGAAGCTGACACCAGGTAGCTGCTGTTTCAGAAGAGAGATGAGGAGGCCAGATGCTTGACTTGTCTTGCTGTTGGTGCTGGGAGGCGGCAGGCACTGAATTCATCTACAGGAAGCACTATCAGTTGCCATCTTTTTGTCTGGCTGTAGTTGGTAGAAGTTCTCCTAAGATGTTAACTTGGCCGTAAAGAATCTCTTCCTCTCCTTGATACTAGCAAGACTCCTGGAGTAGTGACCTGGAGCAGTGCTGGTGGCTGCTGAATGAGGGTATGCCTCCCCTTTTGAATGGTGATATAAAGCAGTACTCAATGGAGTGTTTCTGTAGAGCTGACCTGGCAAATCAGTGCTGGAAGAGATCATCTGGATTGAATAAAACTTTTGTTCTAAAGTTCTCTCTTTTTAAGAGTCTCGTTGCACCACCTGCAGTTTATCTTACACATATAAATACAGGTATGTTTTTCTGCTGGGATGTCTTGTGAGCAGCACACCATTACATCTGCTCTTGCCTGCTGAAGAGGTCTTCCTGTGCTTTATCTGTAGTTCTAGTTCAGTTCTCTTGACAGCAGGCACTAGTTTACAATGGCAGGTGTTTGCTGCTGCTTGTTGTCCTCTGAGCCGTGTGCTGCCAGCTGAGATCTGTACCCCAATGGAAAAGACGGTGGAGGTTAGGTCAGAGACCCAGGATAGGGGAAACATAACGCTATCTGTAGTCCTGCTGATTCACAGTGACACTGGAAGATAATGCTTGAGACATTGTCTGTGGTGTAATTGCTACATAACTACAAATGCACATGTCTGCAAGGTGATCTAAAAGGGATGTATCAGTCTAGGTATGATCAAAACAGACTGAGTTTGGTAACGCGTCTTGCACTTTGTAGTTTGAAGCAATATACTTCTGTGTGATGTTAACAGTATGTCTTGGAGTATAAAAAAAAGCCACTGAGAGTTTAGGCATTAGATTATATACTATGTTGGATGGGTGTAGGACTTGGAATAACTTGGAGCTAAGTTCTAACAGATCAGAGTGTAATTGTCCACCTGGACAGTATTTTCTTCTGTAGCGGAGTACTCTGACCATTCAGCTTGTTGAGCTGCCCTCTGAGCTCTGCCCTTTGAACATTCAGGCAGTGCAATGCGATCTTTGTAAGGTAGTGAAGTTCTTCAGTCAGAAACATTGTTCTGAAATGCAGCCGAGTTAATACGCCATATGTTCTTGGAGGCGGCTGGGCTGACAGAGCCCAGCTCTGGGGGAAATGGGGCCGGTAAGGGCTGGGGCTAATGTTGGATAGGATGTATAGCCTGTGTAGTAAGTCAAGATTGTATAGTATCTCCCTCCTCTATTGCTGCATTCATCTCTTCCATTCAGATGCATCAGTACTGTACCAAGACTTGACAGGCTGATGTAGGTACATCGCCAGGGCAGTAAGGACAAGTACGTAACCTAAAACTTGCCAACATCTGTATAATTAATAATAAACATTCAAGTGCAGCAGTCTTAATTAAATGGTCCCTTTGTCTGCCTTGTGGTAATTTTGAACACGAGAAGTCTTGTGCAGTGACTGAAACTGAATTCCAGAGTCAGGGAATACACATTTAGGCAGATGCTGCTGGACTACACAGACCTGTGCCTCAGATGGGTTCTCCCTCCCTGACGCTGTCGTGGTGTCAATTGCTATTCAATCACTGCCTGCAACAGCACTAACCCCCAGCTAGTTAATAAACTCGGTCTGTGTCTACTATAGTAAATTGTGATTCATCGTCTGTTCTAGAAAACTGACAGATGATTCCCTGGCATGATTTTGGCACTTAACAACTAGCACTGTCTTGCAAAAATTTGCTGTCACAGCTCAGAACTGAGCACGGGCAGGGCCACTCTCAGCAGGCGTTTAGTGAAATTTGGAGCCAAAGGGAGTTTTCCGGTATAACTGTAGGCTCTTTTATGCCAGCTGACATGTTTAATTTATGTCCCTGGGTATGTTTGATTTACTAATATAGGTAGAGCCTTTTCTTCTTAAATTTCTAACCCTTCCCTACTAAAAATAGACACTTAAAGGTCAAAATATTTTCAGACTACCTGAGGCTCTGCTGAGAGACTAAGCTTGTCTTTTTGACAAGTTGGGTGATGGGTATGTAAAACTTCCCTGTTGGTTGTGACAGGAAAAATCTTGGGCTGAGAAATCCACAGTCCCTCGAGGGTTGTATTTTCTTTAGTCTTACTTCTGAGCATGTAGCATACATGTTCTTCCACTACACCAAAGTACAGGAAATAACTGATTCTTGAGTACACTTGAGATGATATCACCAGAAACTGGGAAAAATGAATCTTTGGTTCTGCAATTACTTTTTACCTAGCTAAAGATGCACTATGCTTTCACGGTCTTGGAGAAATAAGTGTGCTGTTAGTCTCTTTTTTGACTTTGGAGATCCTGGAATTCCTGTGGTGTGGCATTGTAGGAACTATCCCTGCTTTGTTGGATCTTGATTTCAGAAAATGCTGGTTGGAAGACATGGGCGGATATTTGGAAGGTCAGACGAGGCTGCCAGAGTATATCTGTGGTCAATAGGTCTCTTAAAGTGAAGCGCTGCTTGATAGTCTGAAGACATGCATGCTCGTCTGATCATGCATGGCTAACCAGAAGATTATGGCCTTTTCTTCATCTAGAAGGGAGGGTCAAGAGATGATTTTAATTTAATTTTAATAGCTTTGTGAAAGTAGCAATCAACAACTCCAGCCAGCTTTGGACTGAAAGACGTACTTCCACTGAGAATACTTTCCTTTTCTTCCTTTTATTAATGAAATTTTCTAATATTTTGTTTCTCCCACAATCTCTGAGACTTGTAGGAGTTTAGATTGAGTGCATAAATGAGGGATTTTTTGCGTAGGTGTTCCATTCTTTTGGGATTTTTTTTTTATTAACCTGCTGACTATCCACCTCCAAATTCAGAAATGACTCAATTTTTTTTCATTTGTAAAGCTGGTATGTCACATATCCCAACCAGCAGGCTATCATTTACTAGAACAATATATGAAATTTGGTAAGGGTCTGCTGATAGAATACTAAAGTTTTAAAAATTACTTAATTGTGTGTGGTTGATTGTGTTTGAACTTGCAACTGTAATCAGATCTGTGTTATCCAATTAAAGCCTATCCTGAATCAAGCTATAATTAACCCAACTAATGGTGTTCATGCTGCTTGTTGCTTCTTGATAATTACATGATACAGACAAGACAACTGTGTAACTAAAATAAATTCATTGAGATTTTGGTAGGAATATGCTTCAGCCATTATGTGTCATGCTATAAAAGTATTTGTACTGTGTAAATAAGTCAACATGGTCATGGTAAATATTTGTACCACCCCTATACTAAAGGTGTGCTACGCTCCCTGTGAAAGTTTAGAGAGCTTTCGCACTTCTGTTTTTTGGACCATGTCTTTCTTTAACTGAACTGTATATATTTATTCTCAGCTGGTATTTATTTTTTTGTTAGCTACTGTCCTATTGAAGACTTGAACAGGTTTGCTTGCTGAAAAATGTATTTACTTTTTCTGATTTAATCAAAAATATTGCCCCTATCTACAGACTCTCACAGAAAAAAACAAAATCACCAAACCTGTGCAGGTTGAAACAGTTTCAACGCAGGAAATCCCAAAGGGTGCCCAGTGTCATGCACTTGAAGAATTTCCTTTCTTTTCTTAAATTATTCATGAAAGAGTTTTGCCATTATGATAAATTTTAATACTTAACATTGTGACACTCATGAAGGTGAAGGTCTTGTGAATGGGTGAGGGTCTCATGGATAACACATGTGCTTTTTGAACCAAAAAAAATACCTGATAGTTATTTTGACCCTGCATATAATTTAGGAGTTGCTTGACCTCCAGGAAAACAGCCAAGGCCTTACTAAATAATTGTCTTCTCTGTGACACAGTTGGCCTTTTCTGCCTCAGTTTCCCTGCTGTAACTGCATGTGGCGTGAAGATATTTCGCTGCTCAAGGGTGATAGTGTCATTGAGGGGTCAGTATCCCGACCCTCTTCACAACACAATTTCCTTAGGATAGTGGAGAGATGACGGATTTTGTATCTTGGATTTAAACATGCAGTTATGCTACACAAAGGTAAAAAATTATTACCTTGTGAAATTGAACCTGTTAATTAGTTTTTCTGACTTTTTTGACATTTGTTTAATGCAGTGTATCAGTGAATGCACAAACAGGGGAGCACGCAATGCTCAAAGCATTGCAGACAGCTGAGTATTCCCTAAATGTTTCTCTGAGTTATATTTATCTAAACATGATGTGACTTTCATTAAAAACAACAAAGTGATAGCACTTGAATTTCTGTATCATTTGTGTAGTGGTCTCATAAGTGGGCTGCTCCAAATCTATACTAACAGAAAAAGTAAGTTTATCTCTCCTACTTGAGACTCCCACCTGCTATCTTATCTGTCCTAAAAGGTGAGGAAGTAATTTTTTTCCCCCTTCCCTTGTCTTACAAAATATGGTATTCCTTCCTTATATAACATTTGCCTCTCTGCTGACTTTGACCAAGGTGGATGTGCTTGTTCAGAAATTCAGGTGGAGATGAAACGTTTTAAATAGACAAATGTGCAGTGTTGACCTTTGGAGAAACGTTCTCTCAAATCCAACTCTGCCAGTTGATATAAAATAGCCTTGTAATACTGTGTCCTCACTATTGCTGAGAATCTGAAATGCTATCTGTAAAATACTATGGCTCTGTAATGTGCCTCTATTTGAATCTTAGAAACAGGACCTCTCAGTGCATAGCTTTCCCAGATTTCATCTATTTGAAATAGAAAAATTCTCATTATGCTATTTATATTTCCCTTTTCAAAAGATGCATTACAGTCCTGTTATTGTGAGAAATTCCTGTTACAAGAAAGGATGAAATTCTATATTCAAATTTTGTTACAACCAGTTATGTACCTTCTTTGGTACACTCTTTTATTAAAATATCACAGCTGTGGACAAAGACAAAATCAGTAGTCAGATATAATATTCCCTTCTGTTTGAGAAGACTCTTCAGAAATCTTAAATATTGGCAAGTTCTGTGAATAGGTTAGTAAAAATTATTTTCCTAGGATTTCTCTTTAGATGTTTGAGATATTTCTTTTTTCTCCAGGATTTTAATGAATTTTTCTTTTTCATGTATGCATTTTTTTATTGAATCTGGTGAACTTTAGAAATGGCAGCTTTTCAAGCAACTAGCCTGAGGGGTTTAATACAAAACAGAAAAAGAATAGTCAAGACTTTGCCTATTTATGTGAACTCATTGGAATGCCCTATGTGTTACTAAACTATGTTGTGATTATAAGGATTTACATTAGTCCAAATATTTATATAATGCACAACTGTGAAAGTATGAGGTGCTAAGTAGAGAATGAATGTTTTCTTTACAAGAGAGGTGTTCATTTCTTTGAGCAGATGAGGTCTACATGTTTTTAGGAAAACAATTTTCAAGTTTTCAAGTTTTTTAAGAAAACATGCACAGCACAATATCCCAAGGAAACATTTGTTCCTTCTTTTTTAATTCATGCATCTTGTACTTGTCAGCTGGCCTTAAATGTAGAGCAGAAACAAAAGCAGCATTTGTAATTGCTATGTTAATTCCTTTCTATTGATTGGCATGAGCTTTCTCATCTTCAAATAGTCCCAGACACCAGTCTGAAAGAGGAGACGAATCAGTGCTGTTAACTGCTTAGCCATGGCCGCGCCGGTGGCTCTAGTGAGCGTGCCAGCGTCCCCAGGGTGCTGGGCACAAGTCAGAGGCTGCAAGAACTTCTCTTGTGAGGTGCTAACTTCACACTTGGTTTGAATGTAGTTTCACTGCGGGGCTACCTTTCCCATTGCGGTGCCTTAAAGGCATGCTAATCAATAAGCAAATGTCTCTTAAGAAAAATAAATAAATTACATATTCAGTGCGTTAGTGCCTTTTGGTTTTTAATTTTATTTTCCTCTTCTGTTGTCATGATCTCCACAATTTCACTGTTTAGGCAATTATTTCGGCTCTGTTATAGACCAGAAAAAAAGTTCCAGAACTGGCAAACAAAATACTTCAAAAAAAAAAATAAAAAATTTTTAAGTCAGAAGGGAATAGAAAGTACAATGAGTGGAGCAAGCTATGTCCTGTTGATAGTCCCTGTTTAGGGGGAATAGGCCTTGCCTTCCAACACATTGCTGATTACTAGGACTTCCCTTTTCTGCATTCCCAGGTACATGCCTGAACCTTGTAACGTGGCCTTAATACAGCTATTTATATTCACCTGAATTCAAATGTTCATTTGAAAATATAACAATAAAGTGACGAGATATATCAATAATTGTGTCAGAAAGCTAGGAATTAGATACTTGGCACATGGAGATTGTCATGTTACTTGGTGGATCTTGTTTCTAAATATTTATGAACAGGCAGGAATTATGGGCTTTTCATTTAGGAGTGAACTGAAATATCAGCTGAGTGCTGCTGAGTTTTTATTGCAGTCTCTATAGATAACCAAAGCTCACTGCTTGAGCTCTGTATTTCCCTTTGAGAGTCCTGGGATAGAAATGAGGTTCCACCTGCTACATGGGCAGGTGACATTTGCTATCGACACTAATTGATTTGATGGGCCCATCCTGAAAACAGGAGTATCTTTCAGGAATTTTGTGACATTGTTCTCAAGCAAAATAGATGAAAAGGAATGCACTGTTGTGGGATTTTTGCTGTATTGGTACACATTGTTAGTTTCAATGAAATTGTCTGGGAATTCAAAACAAAACTTGAGCAGACTCAGAATAAATTAGAAGTAAATCAAAGACAATACTTTCGTGATGCCGTGTGAAGAAAACCTGTTAACTTTCATACAGTTCTAACTGACAGAGATCCTGTTCTCATGCTAATGTTGCCAATAATGAAGAAATGTGGGAACAAAAATACAGTGAGTATGTGTTATACAAGCAGAATTGTGCTGAACCAGGCTAAATAATGGCGTTCTCTATGGGACACCAGCCAGCCCTTTAATGCTTACTGCTACTGCAAAGCGCTTGATTAATCCTGCACCAGGAATTGTTTTTCTAAATCACATTGGGACTTTGATTTCATTGTAATAGAGCAAGGCAAGGGAGGCTTTGGTCTGAGAAGGGACAGATGGCTTGTTTCTTTGGAAGAGGGGTGCTTTGTAATGTTGTGTCATGCTGGAATTGCGGCTGACAACAGCCCTCCTGAGGACCAGTGCTTTCAGAGATGCACTTTGCTGTCTAACTCCTGGACTCTGTTCTTACCTGGTAAAGCTGCCTGCTACAGACCCAGGTACATTCGTTTGTGACTCTTGTCTTCACTTCTGAAAGTTACTCTTGAATGCTTTCAGTTGCAACACAAAAGGATGATAATGGTGTCACCACTGCATGGAGGGACAAAGGAAGCAACAGCTAGTCTGGCCACCGGTGTCTTGAATATCAGGATTTGGCAGTGTCATCTTACCCTCCAAAGAAGTTGCATCAGAAAGTCAGTTCTTAAATGCTGTGGATGTAAATATGCCAGTTTCCTAAGCATTTAGATGGTAAGGAGATGGAGGTGGGGACACGCATTCAGCATAGCTTCATTTTTCCCTAAAAATCCACACTGAATGATGTTCTATTTTGCAGATCAACAGACAAATATTGGGAGGGCAAGGGGAAGAGACTTCCATTTCGTGACAAAATACGAAGCTCTATTTGTGATGCTTGTGTAGATGTATCTGAGTGTCAAAGTGGGGATTTCACAAGGGTGGTTAAAAAAAACAACCACCCCACATTGTTCTCTGCTGAGATTTCTGTTGTTAGGAGACTAGAGAACATCGAAACATACATAAAGATGAACAATTTCTGAAGACAACTGAGGAGTCTTGTAATAATGTTGGAGTGCATGTGGAAGTACTTAGCCCTGTGGATGACAGCTGTAGGAAATAATCTCTCTGCTTAGTGCAAGACTGAGTGGCTCAGCTTCTGTGGCTGCCTGGCAGGCTACCCAGGTAAAGGCATCTTGCATCAGAAGACTTTTCCCAATTCTTCTTTTGCCAATTTTGTTGCTTTTTAATGCCAGCTTTAAGGGAAGGTGATCTTTTTCTAAAAATTGCAGCAACAAAGACCAATTAATTTGAGCAATGATGAGTGTGGAATTGTTTCAATGAGTTTCACAGTGTCAGTATAAGTTTCTATTAAAAATATGAATCCATCTGAAAAATCCTTCCAAGTCATTATTTTTAAGGTAAATCTCCATGCAAATATAATCATAAGCTTAAAAAATCCAGTTCAAATAAATTATAGAACTTAAACGTTTTAGTTTATGATAGATGTTCTGCTTTCACTTTTAACTAAGGTGTAATGTTTCTATTGCTTAATTATCGATCTACTATCTAACTAAATGTAACAGCATCTATGAGAGAGTACTTACATATAAAACAAATTTCAGAATAATAGAACTACAGGGCTATAAACTATTAAGAAAAGAGCTAATAGTGGGGGTGTTGCCTCAATTCCTTATCAGTGACAGGACGTACACAACAGCACTAAACAAAACTGTAAATATAAACCGAACCCAGACGAACAAAAAATGTCCACATTATATTTTTTGATAATCCCTGGCTGTGTGTTTTGTTCATTTCAGTGGTAGGTCATTTCTTAGACTTCTGTTCACTTCTCACCAACTATGAATCCTCAGATACCCTTTTATCTGACTTGGACATCTTTATCTTGTACTCAGGCATAGAAGTGTACAGATAACATCATTATTCATTAAATTCTACTATTGCTTTTAATTAAAAATCTCTACAAAATCAACACTGAAGTGTCTGCCTGTTATGATTATAGGTAAGTTAATAAGCACTCATTTGCCTTGCTCATTAAGAGAATCTAATGTTACTGTTCAGCATTTTTATAGACGCAGTCTAAAGCCAACAGAACTTCTTCATAAATCAGATTTAAAACCCCACTTTTTTATAAAGCTAAATGACCTTATACATCAATGTTTCCAGATAAGATCCAGCGTAAGCCTCTCCAAAGATAGAGAGCATCAATCTTAGGTGATTCATTTCCCCAGCTACTCCCAATGCAATTTAATGAATACGTAGTCTCTGCAACAAAAACTTTCCCCCGAAGGCTGAATATTTGTACTAAGATGTACTTAATAAGTACAAAAGTTGCATCATCTCTCATATAAAAGCTATGTAAGTTGCATTTGAAAAATGAAATTAAAAACTTAAAAACACTATTCATTTTTTTTTTAATGCACAATTTCTCTCATGGGGTTTCTGTCTTCAGCACAGAAATCACAAGGGAGCTTTCTCATTGTGGCACCAACTAGTATGTATTTTATAGTCGTTCAGTTTTCTGAGAAATCCTCATTGTCAAATTTACTGCATGCACTTTCACACTTTTAAACGTGCTGACTTTTACTTGCACCAGCTGCAGGACAAGGAACTGTGGTTTGCATGAAAGAACTGGAAGTCAGGAGTGATCATTTTTTCAGTTTCCAGACTGATAGTCTCTGTTTTCTGGGGGTAAAAGGTAGGGAAAACAGTTATTCATGTTCCAGGAAATAAATTTTGGAATTTGACTGTGAATATTTTGGAAATCTGAACTTAAAAGCTAAAACTGTGGAATCCCATGGGATCATCTTTTTTTTTTTTTTTTCAATTTGCAAAAATAGAACCCAAGAGAGATTAGAAAATATTATGTCACTTATCTGTTGTAAACAGAACAAAATTTTGGTTGGGGGAAAAAAGTATGCTATCTAGAAGAATGTCCATGGGTGGATCTCAGTGCTCTTGCACCTTTTTCAGATTGAAACTGTAGATGGGGCTTGGTGGAGACGAGCAGATACAGCCAGTGGCAAAGAGGGCAGCAGGAGGAAGGTCAGATTTCCTTCTGCCTGCATTTCAGGGCATGCAGGGTAAGGTGCCAAAAGGATTCTAGGAGTAGCAACCAAGGTAAAATGACAGGAGATGGACAGCGCATTGAACAACTTAGAGATTAACAAATAGCTGTTTAAAGAGAAATGCTATTTTGTTTGTGCTTTTTTTTTTTCTATGGACCTGTGTGTCTGTGAATATCCAATCACTTGCTATTATAGGAATCAAATGTACAAAGTAGCAGTAGACATTTACAAAACAGAGGGAAGACTCTGCTTCTGAGAAAAGGCTTATTAGCCACATTACAAGTCATGAACGAAAGCTGGCAAGCTTGAGCTGATAAGCAGACTTTGAAAACACGCACTGCTCAATAGTGCAGCAATTTGATTTGAAATGCTGTTATATATTTAAAGACAGAAAATGCTTTAATGTATGTTTTTGTAATATGATTCCTTCTTACTATGTTCTTTTTCTTTTCACAGCCCGATTCAGAAATTAATATCAATTAAGACATAGGCTATATCATGGTAGACAACTGACTGAGTTGGGGAACAGTAGAAACTCAAAGACTTGTTAGTCACTTTAGCATGCAACAAAAATTATCCTTGATAACCTGTGTCAACAGAAAGTCAAGAGTTGATGGTCGCTTTTGCCTTGTAAAGCCATTTTCATACAACAGGCAAATAAACCTTTCCTACGTAGAACAAGCTAACAAAAACTGATAAATAACATGTTCTGTGAGAGCAGCTTTCTAAATCTACCCTAAGCATGGGAAAAGACATCAAGAAATATAGATGTTGGATTATCTTGCTAGAGTTTGTAGGATTACCCTCTCCGAGTGGCTGATTTGTTGTTCTCCAACAGCTTAGCATTTAGACATCAAACAGTAAATAGCATACCTAGAAATCATACTTTGCAGCCTTTGTCAACATGTACCTTTTACGTGATGCTGAGCTGGCTTAAGATCAGACAAAAGATTTACAACTTAGTTCTTGCTCAGAACAGAGGCTGGTCCTCAGCTTCTCAGCGCAGCTTTTACCATTCAATTTTGCGTACGCCAAAATAATATGTTGCTTGTACCATAATTGTATGTTTTGTATTGGGAAGTTCATTTATACTTAGGATCCTAAAATAGATCAGTTCTGCATGTCCTGCGTGCAGCAAACCGCCCTAACACAAAGGGTGAAATGGCTCAGTTTTTAGCAGACTGGTTTTGTGTTTGATTATAACTTAGGGAATAACAGCGCTAAATAAAGTAAGATGGGAGCAGCTATCAATATTCTCCAGCCCACGCTGACTGAATTGACTGCGGTTAAAAGGGACAAGATCCTTTGCTTTAGGAAGCTGATATTACTAGTGTTTAGGAGGTGACATCTACCAAGGAGGGAGAAGAGGCCGCTCTGTGAGCAGGTTAACTGATGATCTCAGGTCTCCTGCAGGTTTGTGCTCCCCATCCCTTCAGCAGTTTACCTTAGATAATTTTTTTATTGTTTTCTCAGCTGTCTTCCTCCCAGGGACATGGCATCCCTTCACTTTGCCTCTTCCAGACTATTCCTGTGTCCTGTGACCAGCTGGACAGAAAACAGTCCTGGATTTGACTGCTTTGGACTTGTGTGTATGCTGTGTGTTGACTCTGAGGATGTTCAGAAAATAATTGAGAAATTGCTGAGGCTTGGCTCTTCATCCATTAAGACAGTAGTTTAGACCTCTTGTTTTCAAGGTTGCTTGCTATCATGAATTGGGGGCACCTTCAAGCCTTGGAAACCTCTACCCCTCTTCTTCCATGGGCTAAAACAGCTCTATAAGAGCCATGGTTCCTGGTGACTCCCTCAAGTTCAGTTTCCTTGGATAGCCAGAGTGAAAATGAGTTTTGGCTTTCTGAAGGTTCATGAGTAAATTAAATGCATAGCAATTAATGCCTTCTGGTAAACAAAATAATGTAATTGAAGTCACCAGTTACTCTGAGCATTTGAAACCCACGTTCTTAGCTTTGCTACCTTATTTTCGTTTCATTGGAGTCCAAGCAGAATTCCTCCCCATGTGGTGGGATTTTTTCCTAGGTAGTCAATATTGTTAATGTAAAAAAAGGCTCATTTGTTTTTATAGTTCTATTGTGAACTGGCTTATGATAGGAGTAAAAAATAGTCGATATTCAGTAGGCATAATTGCTATGAAGAGACACCAACAGACAAATACACCGCAAAAAGCTTTGTGCTAACATGCTGGTTGTCAGTACTGAATTTGTCTACTTTTCAGAATTATCATCACCTTTAGCCGTCCAGAAGGAAAAAAAATAACTGTGAGCAGATGTAATTTCCAAGGACATAATAGTTAAGAGGAGGTGAGTGTCAGTTTGTCCTCATCCATTTCAATATATGCTGGTTTTTTAATGTTACCTACTTCAGGCAAATTAATCCTCTAAAATACAGCTTTTTGTGTTGAGCATAGCTGTTTCAATGGTTATTTCCTGTGAAGATGATCATAAATCAGAATGCCGGTGAACATGCAATTTAGGGCGTACAGAAACAGCTGTTAACATTGAGTGGTTGCGCATACTCTGTCAGTGAGGGTCGGTTGCTGCCCTGGGTGAGCCATTTCGGCATTCCAGGATATGCTTGGTCTTAATAGCTGCCCAATATTTAAACAGGGAGAACAGCTTGGATTTCAGGCCCCGAAAGCTCTGACATTCCTTTCTTGCATGGTCCCAGAGGGCCATGTGGTGCCTTTAATTGTGAACAAGTAAACATTAGTCTGGTGGCTTGAGCAATTCAAGAGATGAAATGAGACAGAAGTTGTCCCTGCAGGTAGGTTAACAGCTGCTGCCAAGTGCCTCTCTCTCTTACTATCTCAGAGCAAGACTCAGAGATGAGGCTGAATAATTTCCAGTGTCACATAAAGACTGGCAAGCAGCAGGAGAGATTTGTTCTGATTCTTGTGAAAAAGATTGATGTAGCATTTGTTTCTCAAGACTTGAAATTGAGAGAGAGAAAACACATTTTTGGTTATTTTTCTCAGTTATTTAAAATCTTAATGTAGGTATGCAAATTCTAGCGCTTTTTTAAGTGGAGTTGCAAGCAGCAAGCAATTAACCCTCTAAATGCAACTGTCTATAATTTAGGTATCAATTAACTTTGTCTTAGTGCCTCACAAACTCTTAAAAATAGGAAGTAGGACAATCTGTCTGGAACATGTAGCTTGGAAACCTAATTACCTGTCTTATTTGCAGATGCATGTTTTTGACAGAAGCTTTAAGGAGGGGAGAGAAGGATTAATATCCTTCTATGTGGAAACAGCTCTAACAAAAATAAAGCCCCTTCTCTCAGTGCAGTTCTATTGAAATATGAGGATCCTCCCACTCCTTCCACTTTTTTTTCTGTAGATTTGCCGTACTATTACTGCTGATGATATATCCTAAACATGAGATTCCCATAATTAGCAAAGGGAGAGCAAAAAGAGAAATTGTGATACATTAAGTTGGAGATAAAAGGAGATTTCTTTGGAAAAAAACTAACAAACTCTTCAGTATTTAGCCATCTTCACTCTTTGCATAGTTTCATAGTAAGCTGACTTCTCCAATTCAATTTTGCTAATCTCAGTAATTGAAAGAGGAATGCATTTTCCTATCAGCTGTACACTGGAAGCTCACGCACCACCAGACCATTTCTGTGAGTGCACATCTGTGACTAGAAAAAGGTTTGCTTTCTAAAAAGCCATAGAAAGCAGATCAAATGTATGTCATCTATGCGACTGAATCCTGAGTTGTGATCTAGCTGTCTTTATTGAGCTAATGAGGGTCACTGTGGGTCAGGACTTAAATGGATACTTCCAGGAAAATAAGAGTAGTAAGAAGTACTTTTTAGTGCATCCATAAGTGGTACTTGCCCTTTGACTCAGTGGTACAACACAGCCTGGAAGATGCTTTTAATAGTTTATGCAGTCTTCTGGGTTGGTGTCGAAACAGATCAGTCGCATTAATAGCATGGAACGATGTGCAGCTTCAGTCTGGAAGGTCTGGCGTAATGCAGTGACAGGGCACCTAAATACCTGGTCCCTCTGATGGGCAGAAGGACCTGCCTAACCTATTTAAAAATAAACCATGTTGCTGAAAAGATTTTGTTTTGTTTTATAATGTACTATTGGTGAATATATATTTTACCATTAATAAGTAAACAGTGGAGCATATTCTTAGAAGTTGTAAAAACTAGAACAGTAAATGGATTCAGGAAGAATACAGTTGCTTCATGAAGAAATCCATTAGCGGCTGTAACATACAAGACTTGAAGGCAACCTTCAGTTTGGCAGCTGCTAGTTTGCCAAAGCCTAGAAAGTCCACCAGAAGAGGGATCATTGTGTGCCTTACTTCCTAAGCTGGTTTTCCTCAACATCAACTCTCTGAGATAAGTATCTCCTGAATTTAGTATCTTTCCTGACCCCATGCAGGCATTCTTACAACAGAAAAGCTGTTTGTAAAGCAGAAAGAACTTTGTTAGTCCATAACTATTAATTAAATGAGGAAGCATGAATAACAAGGAATTTGGGAACTGGCACTAGGACATGGAAAGTGAAGGAAGCAGAGGGGCAAAGTGATGGGTGTCAGGGAAGAATTTAAGATCTGTCAACATAATTTTATATCGTCACAAACCCATTAATACCACAAATCTACACTCAATTAACTTTTTTCACGTAACTGATTGATTTCTTTTAAGCTTTAGTGAATGTCTGTTTTTCAAATCCCATTGCTGAAGTGTTCAGTAATCCCAGCTCATAACCACGATTTCCTGTAAATGCACCCAGTTAACAAGTAACAAGGACTTGCACCAAGACTCAGGTCTCGCCCTGTAAATGCCATTCAGTCAAAGATGAGTGCCACTCTGGATCCAAAGCAGCAAGACGCCTAACAAGTATTCTGTCTTGTTCATCCTTGATAACTGTACCCAGACTACTTCAAACTTCCTGGTCCCTTGAGAGAATCACAGTATAGAGTATAAGACTTTCATCATGTTGTAGTGCTAATAGGCCAGCAGAAATACTGCGCAAAAGCTGACAAAAATAATTTGGATAAAAGACTTGTACCTCTGCTTAGAAAAATTATATTTCACAAAGATTTATCTTTGCTTTTCATCCTTTGCATGCTACGCTTAGACTTTCTCTTGAGAGATACATTTTCAAAGTTTTAAATTCAAAATCTCTTTAATCTTTTTTTTATTTTTATTCAAAAGTAATGCATGCTGAAGTAAAAAAAGAAAAACCCCTGAGCATGGTGGAGAGACACACTGAAATAAAATCCTTGTGATTTAGGCTAGTCCAAGAAATTAAGTATATTTGAAGAGTGCAAGTTCTGAAGGATGTACTATCATCAAAACCTCTGCAATAACTGAATCCTATCTTTGTACAATCTTTCAAAACAGTTTTCTAATCTTGGCTGAAGGGCCAGATTCAATTTTTAAAACTAAATTTTTAGGACTTCTCCCCATCACTTCAAAATGTGAATGACTTAATGAAAACAACTTCTGGTTTTCATACAAAATACAGTTTTAAGCCACCCTCAGAATCCCTCTGCTAGCCCTGAATTTTATCCATGGCAATCTTTTCCTTCTCATCTCTTGTATCTTCTTATGGGTATTAACAAAAATGATTGCACTAAATTCATCAACTCAAATAACCTGTGCATTAGTAAAGGACTTCTGGTCTGTAAAGTAGACATACATTTCCCTTGGCGGTATTCGGGGGCACACAGAGAGCAGCAGAAGCACAGATCATGTATTTACAGAGCTCTAAGTGCAGAGTAAATTTTACAGTAAGTCAGCAGGAGCACTCCCCATGCAGTTAGTCTGGAATGCTGTGGCTGCAAGATGGTATAGTTTATCTCCAGGGGGGCAGGACTGGAAGTGGTCTGTACTCCTTAGAAGCTTCCTGGTGGTGGTGATGAGTGGAGGTGAGCCTGGCATAATCACCTAGTCTGCTTCTGCAAGTAAAAGCAGTGGTTAATGATGGGGGCAGGGAGCTGCTTCTGTGTACCTTCATTTTAAACGCAAGTGCTGGGAAGCAGTGTTACCTCCAAGGAAAAAATCTTCTGGAGACTCAACATATGGAAGAAGGATTTTGACTGCTGAAGAAGTGTTTGATGCTGAATTCTTGTTGCTTCTGTAGAAGATGAAGCTAAACTTTTAATTATGATGTGTTGTTGCCCTTCGAGGCTTCCAAATAGAGGAATTCAGTATCTACTGAGGAGAGGTTAAAAACAAACCTTCTGTTTAAGACAGGCTTTGTGTGAAATGAGGTATGAAAACTGAGCCAAAGAATCTCAAGCAGGCACGTTTCACTTCAGTGTTGTGAAGAAAACTATGTTAAATAATGATGAAGTTTACAGGACATAGCTCTGTGGAAGGGGGCAGAAGTGTGGGAGATGTCTAGTTACAGCTATTCTGGAGAGTATTAATGTATTATGTCAACTTATACATCCAAGAGTGTTGACCTGTACCGGTAGATGAAATATGCTGATGCAGCTCTCTAGACCGTTCAGCCTAAACTTCACAGACCTTCTCTGTTTTGCTTTGGTTTATCACACTTTTTTTCACAGCTCTTCCTGTTCTCTGTATAACGAATAAAAAAGTCTTTTGTTTGAAAATAAGTACAGTGGACAAAGTGCTACACAAGGCATGAGGAGAAGTCTCTCCCTTTTCAATGCCGGCCACCAAGTTGTTGAATATTTGGCACCTGGTAGGAGAGCAAGCAACCAGATATGCCTGCATTTGTAAAGCCTCAGTGTTGTCACGTCATGCCTTTCATCAGCAGTGTGCTCACAGAAGAGATGGGTTACCCCTGCCACTAGTTCAGGAGGGAAAGACTGTATTGAAACAATAAGTGAAACTTTGATAACTTTTTTGGTCTTATATTTGGATAGCTACCCTTTAATGACAGGAGAATAAGCATTTAATTATGCCCCAAAACACTTGCATAGTATTTGGGTCTCTTTTGAGGAAGTAAACTACTTGATGATACAGCAAGCTGTATTTTTAAATTCTGTGCCTGAAATAAGGCATATATATCTAAGCTTAATAAATATGATTTTTCTAATATACACGTGTGTTTGCCTATACATGTACACACACTGTGTCAGAGGCTATGGAAAAGAATAAAAGTTAATGTAGGACAGTTGTACACATGGGTATTCTCATAAATCCTATGCAGTTTTTAACTATTATTTTTGGTGAAGAGTCAGGACCTCTCAATAGCACATACAGTACTGTTTTCTGTGTAAATGAATACTGAAGCCCTGAAAAAAGAAGAGGATTTAAACAGAAATATTGCCACAGTAGAAGTCACAGGAGCTGCTAAAAAGTGACACATTTAAGATGTTAATTTTCTCGGTGGCAGTCGGATGCTAGGAGGCCTGTAATTGTATCTGTGGAGGGGAGTTAACAGCTGCTGTCTTCTCTTGGTGGACGATCATATTAGAGCTGATTCCTCAGGCACTGCTAATTAGTGTACAGAGAAGAATGAGGTGCAGAGGATGGTAATGTTTGTCATTCTTAATGCACAGCAGAAAACATTTAAATCACAGTTTGGTGGAATCCCCCAAATTAGTTTCTGAGTGTGCAATGCTGTGAGCTCTCAAAGCCACGGTCTAAACTACATGTCTTTTAATGCTTCGGCTGTATATAAACCCAAAATACTTCATTTGTTTGCTGTTATGGAAGCAGCAAGAGGCATACAGAAATGTCTTGGGGAGAAGCTTTCAGTTCTAATACTTATGCATATAAAAAAAAAGTATATACTGGAAAGACTTCTTATGTCCCCTGCTAAATTTACACATTCACTGATATCATAAAGAATTGCAACTGCAGCATGCATGCTCGATTATATATATTACAGTTCATTAACCAGCCCTCAGGCTTACTAATTGTGCCAGATGGTGTAATTTCTGTGTATACTTGACTTGCCATGAGTGTTACTATCTTGATTCTGATATTTATCTGCAGTAAGTAGGGGGGAAAGGGTATTTCTAATTCACAGACACCTTTCCTTGAAAAGACCAGTTGCAGATGGAAACTATTTAATGAGTTGTGATTCCAGATATATCAACAGGAATGCGAACAGTCAGCATTCATCAAGGGAGTTACTGAACAAAACAACATCCTTAAAAGGCTTCTAATCAGCCTTTGAGCATGCTGGTTTAGAGTCATGGAGAGGTCCACAATCATGTTTTTGATGGTTTACAGGACCCAGAATTAATGTTTCAATATGAGTTCACTTTAATCATAAACCTTTAAAATGCATAACTGCATTTTATGTTGTCTTCACACAAATATGGTACACTCTACCCCATTTCTGCCATCTTGTCTGAGGAGCATTGCTCCTTAACCAAAGACCAGCACTTGGGAAACTTACCCTTTCTCCCAAAGTTGCTATGGGTGTAAATTTAGCATAAATGTTAGATTGCTTTCCTTGGGAACTAGGTAGAACATCCTAGGTTCCTTCCTGACTCTTATATGAGAAGTGTTTTATTTATCTAGGTAAACAAGTCAAATCAATCCATCAAAATTTTGCAGGGCAGTGAGTGGAACCACTTCATCTAGCCTGAATTTAACTGAAGAGGTTACTTGCAAAACCTGGTGGGGCACTTTTGTTGGAATTATCCCTCCAGTGATCTTCACACAATTTAGAGGCTGTGATTTCAGAGGGAAAGAATGATTACCCAAAGGGTTCCTTCTGTAAGTACATTTTGTTCAGAAAAAAATAATTGGAGCCAGGGAAAAACCCTTCAGTGGAGAGAAGGCAATAACAGTGGAACATTCCTTTATTTCTTGAAGCCTCCTTCACATCCATTTGGCCTACAGGGCTTTATACCCTTTTTTATGAAAAGCCTGTGTTCACATTATGTAGAATATACTTAACTGTGTGAAATTTGCAGAAATCCAAAGCTTTATGCTCTTAATATTCCTCTGTAGGCTGTTTCTTCCACTACATGTCACAGAGATCAAAAATTATTATGCAAGGTTTTGAAGCTGAAGAGGTAGATAAATAATTTTTGAAGCAAAGTTAATACGCCTCTGAAGACGCTGCAGACACATAAGGTATGTGTTGAATAATCATGTTGATAAGTACGTGAAAATCTAAGGTAAAGATCCTCAGATGTAGTGGGATTAATTTCTAACAGGCACAAATACTCTCTGTGATACTAAGAGAAACTAACAAACCGCTGTACAACCACATTTTTTCACAGAGAAGGGTGTAAGCGTTACAAGGCAAAGCCAGCCTAAAATAAAAGCTAAACTTTTATTTTGCTTTCCATTCCCTAACATAATTACTCTATGTAGTCAATAACTGCCGTAAGAACAGTTTTTACAAAAGGCACATCAAAAGGCAAATCTTACTGCAAACTATTTTAATTTTGCCATGTCACGGTGCTTATTTTTTAATTTTAGCGGTAATTAAATCCCTTCTCTTGTGCATCTGAACAAAAATGCCGCGATCTTAACAGCTTCTTGAAACACCTTATACTTTTTTTTTTTTTTCTTCCTTTCTGGACAACAGGCAAGGCTGGATGATTTAATTTATTTAAAAAATGTGGTTTGGATTTGTGTACTTGGGAGGCTTGTGTGCCTGTTGCTAGGTTTGCCTTTCACTGCTATGGCAACCGCCGGGAAGCGGGGGGCTCGGCGGGAGGCGGCCGCCACGCCATGCTGCGCATCCCGGAGGACTCCCCGTCCTTGGGGTTAGCGGGCCGAGGCGGGCAGTTCTACACCCAAGGGATCAAGTGGATACCAGCGTTTCTGAGGTCCTACGGCTTCAGACTCACCTGTCAGGCTCATTCTCGCTCTCCCCAGGGACTGAAACTGGTAGCAGAAGCTGAGCAGGCTCTTGCTGTTTGCTCAGTAGGAAAAGAAAATGCATGGGAAGGGCGCAAGAGCTGGGCAAGAGGGGTTTTTAAATTCATCAGAACCATGTGCAACCTCACCCATCAGTACCTCGAATTATCCAGAAATATTTCTGAACCTAGCTCATTATATTTGCCCGAGACGCCTTGATAATTCCAATATTATTCCAAATATTAATTACCTGACTTCTGGCTGGTCAAGGTGCTTACTTTTCTGAGTGCAATAATTTCCTATGAGAAGCCGTGTTCTTGCAGACTGTCGCCTGATAAAACAGGTATCGGAGCCGGGGTGACTTTGTGACTGTGACCCCGAGCACGTAAGGGACGGTGAGTACGTGTGCACGGCTCGGGGGTGCACCCGCCACCCAGGGAGGCAGTTGTCCTCCCTCTGTTTCTCTGGGTTTAGATCTTTGACTTGGACATACTTTGATTTTGATGCTCCGTGCTTGGGATTACACCTGACCTCATCCTGTTGGTAAATGCATGCTGTTCCCAAAGGAAGCGTGGTTCGCTCCCCTGCTGTGAAAGCGTGCCCACTGGGGTGCCTGTACTCGCCTTTGCCCACCAGCCTACCCACTGGGGGGCTTCTCTCTGCCCGCTGTTGGATGGTTTCAAACACAGACCCTTCTCTGATGGCATCCAAGGAAAGCGCAGTCACCCCAGAGGTATGACTGGTTGGGATGAGCAATGCTGCTGCTAGTAGTTGCTGCAGGGAAAGGATTCAAGATGTGGGGCAGGGGGTATTAAGCACCCTTTACAGCACCTATGTATAAGAAGATTTCTAAAATAGAGGCATTAGTTCTTGGCTGAGAATGGACGAACATATTGTTATATGAAGAGTGGATGTTGCTCCTTCCTTCTTTGTTTTCATGAGTGATTTATGAGGGTAAAGGAGCAAAGGGAATCTGTTCTCATTTTTTCAACAATACATATAAAACTGAATTTTTCAGAGGGCAAGATATTGCAATCACTGACTTCTGTGATGATTTTTCACTTTGAGGTAAATGCTTTTTTTTACTGATTTAAGGTACGTGTTCCTACACAGGAGAGGTTTCAAATGGCTGCTGTGGTGATCTGATTTGAATCTTTCTGGTTATTCAGTGTTACTTATGTTCATAACTTAAAAAAAATTCTGAACAGTAACAGTGTAAGTTAGTAGGTTTATATATTTTAATACTTTCTAGGTATCAGTTAACAGTTAAACATCATGTTCTGAAACATTTGCGAAACACGAGTGGTTTTGAGTTACGAGGTATTTTATGTCTTAAATAGTGGTGTGTATATCCCCAAAACAGTCGGCTTGGATTTTATTTTATTAACTGGGTTTGTCTATATGTGGTCATGACACTTGTAAACCCCTAATACATTCAGCAGGTAACTTCCAAGAGATGAAGAGAACAAGTGCCTCTGCATCTGTAATTTTGTTAAAAAATAATATATATCATTACTTTTTGCAGTTGAATATTCATTTTGGCTCAGATTTGGGGCAAATTTTGGCTCAAGTTTTTGGGCTGCCTGTGTTATGCCCTTTTGTCAGTCTTTCTTGTTTGCTGCCTTTGCTTTTCAAGACGATCCAATGATCATGATACAGTTAAGACAGACACCAGGCATAATCTACAGGAATACTTTTTCCCCTCTGAAGACTCTAGCCAGTACGAGGAGCAGCTGGCCACCGGGGCACTCTCAGCTGCCCAGGCTGAGCGCTGCTGCTCCTGCCGGGTCCCCATTGCTAGCCCTGCGAGGAGGTGTGAGTCCAAGTAAATCCTGGTTACTGGGCGCTTTGTGACTCATAATGGTGTCCTTGCCCCCCTACTTTTCGGTCACTTTCAAGGACTTTCTTACCTGCTTTCCGTATGTGGCTGAATGAAACCACGGGCAGCTGACAGCAGCTCCGGGGCAGCAGTTGCTGTGCTGGAAGGAGTGCAAGGTTCCCGGCCGCCTGGGGGGATTTCTGGGTCCCGGTCCCCTTGGGCTGTGTGTGGGGAGGAACCATGTGGCAGCAAGGATGAGCTGCTGGAAGGCACTGAGTCACTGGGGGACTGCAACTGCACTAGCCAGACCACCTGCCACCCATCATAATTCACAGATTGGTAGGGGTTGGAAGGCACCTCTGGAGATCATCTAGTCCAACCCCTGCTAAAGCAGGATCACCTAGAACCTGTAGCGCAGGATCACCTAGAGCCTGTAGCACAGGATCACATCCAGATGGGTTTTGAATATCTCCATAGAAGGAGACTCACAGCCTCCCTGGGCAGCCTGTTCCAGTGCTCTGTCACCCTCAGCTTAAAGTCTTTCCTCATTTGGAGATGGAACTTCCTGTGTTTCAGTTTGTGCCTATTGCCCCTTGTCCTGTCACTGGGCACCACTGAGAAGAGTCTGGCCCCATCCTCTAGATATCCACCCTTTAGGTATTTATAAGCTTTGATAACATCCCCTCTCAGTCTTCTCCAGGCTGAACAGACCCAGCTCTCTCAGCCTTTCCTCATATGAGAAATGCTCCATCCTTGTAGCCCTTCACTGGAGACTCTCCAGTATTTCCCTGTCTTTCTTGAACTGGGAAGCCCAGAACTGGACACAGTACTCCAGCTGTGGCCTCACCAGGGCAGGGTAGAGGAGGATAACCTCCCTCGACCTGCCAGCCACATGCTTCTTGATGCACCCCAGGATACTACCAGCCTTTTTGGCCACGAGGGCACACTGCTGGCTCATGGAGAGCTTGTTGTCAGTCAGGACTCCCAGGTCCTTTTTCACCGAGTTGCTTTCCAGCAGGAGATCTCAAGCAGTGGTGTCCACATGATGCAGCCATGTCCTCTGTGTCACCTGTGGTGTTTGTACGTGCTGAAACTGATCCACTACCCAGAGTGAGCTCCCAAGAGAATATATAGCTCTAGGTCTCCAGCTGCAGAGTGTGCCTGAGGCTTCTAATGGTGACTGAGGGCAGCAGCAAGAATGCCTGTGGGAGGTGTGTTCAGGTAGAAGACCTGCTCCGCTTGATGGCTGAGCTTTGGGATGAAGTGGATAGATTGAGGGGCATCTGGGAGTTAAAGGGCTTGACTGGTGGAACCATACTGTTCTTCCTCAAACAGAAGTTAAATCGGCATAACCCATGACAAGGGGGATCCTGTACCCTCTCCTCATCAGGCAGAAGGCAGTAGGCACGTTGAGGGACAGAGGAGAACGGAAATGAGTCTGTGCTCAGGACAGTGTGAGAAGCTCCTCTCTGTCTGTCTTGCCTTCCCAGGTGCCCTTACACAACAGATAGGAGGTTCTGGAGTTAGATGGACAGGGATATAATGAGGTTGAAGATGATCCATCTATACTTGAGGAGTCACCAAGGTCAGGTCAGCCTATTCCCCGCATCATGGTCAACTCCATGAAGAAAAAATAACAGGTTATTACTATAGGTAACCCCATTCTCAGGGGAAGAGAGCCTGATTTGCTGACCAGGCCCACCTTTTAGGGAAGTTTGCAACCTCCCTGGGGTTTAGGTTAAAGGTATTACCAGGAGACTTCCTAGACTTGCACAGCTCTCAGATTATTATTCTCTATTGCTTTTTAATGTGGGTATCAATGAAGGTGCACTGAGACGTCCAAGGGTGATAAAAAAGACTTCAGGACCTTGGGGAGATTGGAAAAGTGATCAGGAGTGCAGACCTCTTCCAGTTATTTATCAGCCGTCTTGGGAATCTGGAGATGTCCCAGTTGACTGGAAACTGGCAGATTATTCCAATTTTCAAGAAGGGCAAGAAAGATGACACTGGTAATTATAGGCCTGTCAGTCTCACTTTTCTGCTTGGTAAAATTATGGAGAAGATTATTTCGGGAATTACTGGAAAACATTTGAAAGACAATGCAGTCATCGGTCAAAGCCAAAATGGGTTCATGAAGTGAAAGTCATACGTTACTAACTTAATATCTTCTTATAAGAAGGTTACCCACCTAATGGACAACGGGAAGGTAGTGGATATGTGGTTGGGTTTGGGTTTTTTTTTTTGTGTGGCTTGTTTTTTTTTAAAAAACCTTTTTATACTGTCTCTCATAGTATCCTTCTGGACAAGTGTACAGCTAGACATGTATACAATATGATGGATGAACAACTGACTGAAAGTTTGGGCTCAGAGCATTGTAGTAAATGGGCTAACATCTGGCCAGTCACTAGTGGTGTTCCCCAGGGCTCAATTTTAGGGTCAGTCCTCTTCAGTGTTTTTATCAGTGACCTGGACACAGGAGTTGAGTACACACTAAGTAAGTTTGCTGATGATACTAAATTATGAGTAATTGTTGATTCCCTCAGGGGTAGAGAGCCCATACAGAGAGATCTTGGTAGATTGGAGCACTGGGCAATCACCAACCATATGAAACTTAACAAGGATAAATATCAGATTCTTCACCTGGGGTGGTATAATCCTGGATGCGCATGTAGATTGGGAGATAAGAGGTTGGAATGCAGTCCTACAGAAAGGGATCTGGGGGTTTTGGTTGATGGTAAACTCAATGTGAGTCAACAGTGTGCTCTGGTGGCAAAAAGGGTCAACCCTACCCTGGGGTGCATTAGGCACACTATAGCTAAACTGTCGAAGGAAGTGATTGTCCCAGTAGACTCAGCCTTGGTGAGGCCTCACCTCAAGTACTGTGTACAGTTTTGGGCTCCACAATATGGAAGATAAAAAATGTTAGAATGTGTCCAAAGGAGGGCAACAAAGATGGTGAAAGCACTAAAGGGCACGACTTACGAGTGGCTGAGGATACTCAGTTTGGTCAGTGTAGAGGAGACTGAGTGGTGACCTCCTTGCTGTCCACAGCTTCCTCATGAGGGGGAGTGAAGAGAGAGGTGCTCATCTTTCTGATGTCTGGTGATAGGATGCAAGGGAATGGCTTAAGGTTGCATCAGGGGAAGTTCAAATGGGATATTAGGAAGTTCTTCACTGAAGGAGTGGTCAACCACTGGGACAAGATCCCCAAGGAAGTGGTCAAGGCCCCAAACCTGTCGGTGTTCCAGAAGCGCTTGAACAATGCTCTTAAATATGTGTGTAGCAAGGAATGGAACATGATGCTCCCTGTGGGTCCCTTCCAACTCAGGATATTCTATATACTTGTTCACTTCATTTAGCTGAAAGAAGAAATTAGACATTAGAATATTTATATAGTAGTGTTACACTTGCTTGCTTTTTCCACATGCCTGTATTTGTGAAGCAAGGAAGTTGTATTCCACATTCTTAATGTTTGTAATGCCATGACTGGAAATGAAAGACCTGGAGAGAGAATATCCGCTTTTCTAAGTTTCCTCACAATAGTTTTCAACATGTTCGTTCTTTTCTTACCCTCTACCACTGCTTGAGAGAATAAAATCTGTTAACAACAGGCGTATGTGATCAACAGCTCCTCCTACTCAAATCTGTCTTTAAGCTTCAATTTTTGGGAGTCCATCCTACATTAAACTTCTGCTAGGGTTTATATCAAACCAAAAACGTGGTAACTGTGGTGCTGTGCAAACGTGTGTGTGTGTGAAACTGTAAACTTCTGTGTTTGCTAGTCTGTTGATAGGGTATGGTTGAAATCTACTGGCAAAAGTACAAATGTAGATTCTCTGAAAATTGAATGAACAGTTACATGGAGGCACACAAAAAGTTGAACTTTTATCCCTTTAGGAAATAAAACATCCTGATTTAGCAGATATTTTTGAATTGAGATCTTAAAATTCTGAGGATTCAATCAGTTCATAAAATAAGTCAAATAAAAAGATGATGGTGAATGAATCAGTAGTTTAACCACAGAAACAAATGCATCTAATTCAGTTCTTCCACGAATACATTGTTTAAATTCACCCCTCTTTTCTTTCTGGTGGGGTTTTATAGGCGGTTTGGTTTACTTCATTACAGGAAGGTTAACATTACTTTCTCTAATGCTAGCTGGTAGAATTCAGCTCAGAAATCAGGGTTTAGAGGTTTTATGTTGTTGACTATAGACTGCTTCATTCATTCTGGTCCATTTTCAAGGCTGTGCTTCTGTCACTTGTCAAATATCTGTGTGTCTGGAGGGACTGAGGGATGGCTGTCACACTGAGGGCTTGTTTGGATTTTGCAGGCTTTTTGTTTGTTTGTTTTAAGAGAGTATCTGAAGGGGGAAAGGATGCTGAAAGCTAACAAAGAAAAGATTCAAAAAGCAGCCACAAACGCATAGGCCATTTCTGACTGATGGGAATTCAAGGGGCTGTGCTTTTTTCTAAGTGAATGGCCAAACCAAGCTTTCCTGTTTGACATTCTTCCCTGCCTCTCGCTTGTGCCACACAAAGACTTTCAGTCTCCATCCTCTGAATAAAATGTATTTCTAGGTCAGGCACACCTCACACTACAGGAGAGATTTGGCAGGGAGGAAGGAAGGAAGGTTCAGTGCTCTTCCGTTTTTACTCCCAGGCATGATAAGGTTAATGGAGTAGAATCTGTTTACTACAGTCAGGTGTGAAAACAAATTATAACTATTTTCTTTTTAAAGTAAATGCTACTCCTCACCTGGAAGTAATTTCAGAATTGATTGAATATTCATGAGTTTTTCTTGATAATGGAATAAAGGCTTCTCTGATCTGATTGTGTTCTTACACATTATTCAGGAGAAAAGGAAGATCTAGGGTACTGATCACTCAAACTTCTTTTCTGCAGAAGGAGGAAAAACATGATCTGTAAGCTGACAAAAGAGTAGTAAACCTTGATCCCTTAGCAGTCAACCAAATATTTGTGATTCTGGAGTCCAACTCTGGCAGCTGCATGAAACTCACTGTAACCCACTGACACTTAAATATTTTTCTAAAAGGATGTAACTAGTAGTCATTGCAATTTTAAAATTTACCTTTTTTTTTTTTTACTAGACCTACATAGGAAAGAGAATGAAGAATTTTGCATTGAAATGAACGAATGTTTTTGTTATTCCAGATAGATGTGCAGACAACAGGCAAGCTGCAAAGGAAGCTGTGAGCCTCTGCCCTTCCTTTTCCTTCCTCTGTCTCCATGCTGCATGTTCTCTCTTCATCTCCAACATAACCTGGTGCTGCACATCGTGCCATCCAGTAGCATTTAACTCTGATTCTTTTTCCCTCTCTCTAGTAGGTCAGCCTTGCAATTGCTCCAATACGTTTTGTAGCCAGAGCTTTTAGTCGGTTTTAAAATGGACACAAGTATGCACAACAGGGAAGATTAACTCATTTATTGAAGAAATCATGCACGCAATAGCTGTTAAAGGGATATGCTTTCCTGGTTCAGCAAGAGAGGGAGATAAGAGTCCTGGGTTTTGTGCCAGGCTGGGATTGTAACTCTTTCAGGAAAATAAAAGGTTGCCTTAATTTGTGTGTGTTTGGTGTACGGGAGTGAAATGGAGGGGGGAAATGTTGGTTTGGTAACTCTTCTGTCTATTTTGGTGTCTCTGTTGCATACAACTAATACTCTAGAACTCAAGCCTGTCTTTTCCTGTCTTTCAGGCTTAGTAACAACAGTAAAGCAGTTCTGATCATTCACCAAATGGTGAAGCATTACTTCAGAGGATTATTTCATTCCAGTCTGGATCAAGCAAGACATTTCTTACAGCTATTTATATAGATAGCTGTATATTATTTCAGTTAGTAGAGGTACATTGATTATAGAATTCTTAATTGTTTGATTTTTGTTTGATCAACTGTATAAAAGACAACAGTTGGAGGTACAGTTTGCCTGAAAAACAGGGAGGATGATTGCAATTTGAAAAGGGAATAATGTATTTTGTGAAACTTCTGAGGCATATAAAAGGGCTTTTCTGCAGATATAGAAATCACACTGTTAGGATAAGATGCTTTAAATGTATAGGGCTTGAGGCATACTTTTTTTCAACAACAAGGACTAGGTGTAGTTTGGGTCTATTTAAAATAAATAGTTGAGAACTAGATAAGGCACTCAATGCTGTGCTGGCATGAATAAATCCTGTTTTCAAAGTACTCTTCCCAGCTTCCCTATAACTGTGCTGAACACTAACAGCAGTTACAGGCAATGTGCTTTCCTGGTTTCCACTTTTCAAGACAGACACAGAGGATTTAATTGCCACTCTTGTACCCTGTCAAAATGACTAGGGGAATGGAGGAGCTCCCTTATCAAGGAGACTGAAAAGGTTGAGGCTCTTTAGTTTGGAGCAGAGACATCTGTGGTGGGATATGACTGAGGCTTATGACATTGGTGAACGCAAGAGATGAACTGTTAGTCACTAAATTTCATCACAGAAGAGCTAGGAAATGGATGTAAATGGATTTGAAACAGATAACGTACCTTTTTTTTTAATATGTATCATGCATAGTGGACTTCTGGAGGTTGTGGAGGCAGACACAATATGAGCAGATGCAAAAAAGGATGAACAAACTGTGATGGATGACTGGCCCATAAGCAGATAGGGCATACGCAGGGATATGCCTTTTAGCATCCATAATCTAGTTCTTGTAGGTGCTAGGGGAGCATAAGAGTAATGGGCTGTAGGTAGTGCTGAGTACTGGGTGCCCTACTGCCACTGGGCAAGGTGCACCAGGGGCCTGGACTAGTGAGGCATTTCTTATGTTCCTAATGTGAGTGAAAAATTTTATTTAACTCTTTCCACACCCACCCCCAGGGGGAATGAGGGGACAGGGAAGTCTTAAGTTGCATTTTGACTTAATTTGTAGTCTCAGCTTGGGCCCTGCCTTACTTACCATGCCTGTCGCATCCAGAGAAGGGCAACGAAACTGGTGAAGGGTCTGGAGCAAAAGCGTTATGAGGAGCGACTGAAGGAACTGGGCTTGTTTAGTCTGGAGAAGAGGAGGCTCAGGGGAGACCTTATTGCCCTCTACAACTACCTGAAAGGGAGTTGTGGTGAGCTGGGGATCAGCCTCTTCTCACAGATAACTAGTGATAGGACAAGGGGGAACGGCTGCAAGTTGCGCCAGGGGAGGTTCAGGTTGGAGATGAGGAGAGATTTCTTCTCGGAACGGGTGGTCGGGCATTGGAACGGGTTGCCCAGGGAAGTGGTGGAGTCACCGTCCCTGTGTGTGTTTAAGGAAAGGTTGGACGTGGTACTTAGGGACATGGTTTAGTGGGTAATAGGTGGTAGGGGGATGGTTGGACTAGATGATCCTTGAGATCTCTTCCAACTTTAATGATTCTATGATTCTGTGTCGTTACACCTCTGAGCTGAAGCTGTGAGCTGCTGGTGTGTGGTTTGAAATCCCAGAACAAAGACTGACATCAATTTTAATGTGCAGTATGGACAGAATGGTGACTTGCAGCTGTGGGCAGGGGCTACCTGCTAGTCCTGTACCTGATGCTGTCCTGATGTAATAAAAGCCAGGCTGCACGACTTCTTTGTCTCCTGCCCTTTTACTGGGCAGCAAAGGAAACCTTTGCCTTTTCTCAGCTGCTGTTCCTCTGCAGCCAAAGAGAGGATGAGGAGGAGAGAGGTCCCAGACTCAGCTGAAAGGCAAAGCTACCTTTGCTACCTCCTCGCTGAGATTTTCTTTTTTTCCTTGGCTATGTGAGTGCACAGCTCAGAGCTACTCTCGTGTTGCTTTTAGTCAAATCACAGTGAATAAAGCATGATGGCAGAGGAGATCTTGGGCAAACACCTGCCTCACCTGATGATGTTAAACACCAGTGACTGGAAGTCTCTGTGGAGTCCAGTGTCTGCTTGCAGGAGTGCTTTACTGACATGCTAAATTTGATTGCAGTTATTGGTTTGAGCGGAGAAATTATTGCTGCCAAGAGTGGTTGTCTCTGAACACACCCGACCTTGGTACGTGTCCTAATTTAGAAACAGAAGGGGCAAAATCAGTAGACTACCTGTTCAAGGATACAATGTCTATCTAGCTATTTGAAAGCTTTGAGGTCTTGGACTGCAAGATGTGTGTAATTCATTGGGTTGAACAGTATTAACTTATTTATTTATTTTCTGGAAGATTGGATACCCGGTGTGAAATAACCTGTGTGGAATTTAGCTGCCCACAGTGTGTTTCCCAGTGCCAGAGGGAACCACTCTGGCCTGAAGAAAGAAATCACTTAGCCTGGATGTTCCTTAAGTCCTGCATCTTAACATTGCAGAAGCACTGAACATACTGTTTATTTAATTTGAAAATATTGAGGTGTCAGTGAAGTGTTTGTAAAGTCCAGTAGATTGTTGTTCTTATCCACTGTTGTTGTGATTTGTTGACCTGAATAACACCTTCAAATATGATGCAAAAAATCACAGAATCACAAGGGTTGGAAGGGACCTCGAAAGATCATGTAGTCCAACCCCCCCCCGCCAAGGCAGGGCCACCTAGAGCACATCACTCAGGGACACGTCCAGTTGGGTTTTGAATGTCTCCAGAGAAGGAGACTCCACAACCTCTCTGGGCAGCCTGTGCCAGTGCTCTGTCACCCTCACAGTGAAAAAGTTTTTCCTTATA
>VWZZ01000486.1:51735-76551 GCA_013399095.1 Psophia crepitans
GTCCCTTTCCCCTACACTGCTCTCCAGCAGCTCAGCCCCCAACCTGTACTGGCACATGGGATTCTTCCTTCCCAGGTGCAAGACCCTACACTTGTCCTTGTTAAATCTCATCAGGTTCCTCCCCGCCCAGCTCTCCAGCCTATCTAGGTCCCGCTGGATTAATGAAAATAATCACCTTGTGGAGTTATACCATGTAGGCTACTTAAGTGAAAGAACAGTATTTCTTTTAAATTCTGTTTGCTTATTTCACTAGGCTTGCAGAACATTCTTTTCCAGATATTGGGATGAATCTGGGTTTTTTCTGAAATGCAAACTGTGTTGCAGAATGAGCCGTTTCTTTCACAAACAAGTGCACCCAGCACTGGTGAATTGGTGAACGAGCTTGGTGAACACCACACTAAGAGAAGCTCAGCGATTTGGTTGCTAGTGATTGGACTGGAAAGACCTTTAAGGGGTAGAAATACTTCACTGTTTTCGGTTCTGGAAGTGATCTTGTGTGTTGGTACTTGTACTTTGGGCAAGGCTTGGCCATTAATTGGACTGTGTGTATGTGTGCCTTCAGTGATGACAAGTAAGAGTTGACTGAGGACAAGGAGCTCTCCCTAGGCATCATCGTTACACTTGCAACTAAATTTTACAGACAAAAGCAGTTGTTCTAGTGGCCCGAAGACACCTTTGTCTGTTTGTATGAATTGTTTGTAACTGAGACATAATCTTCCGGTTAAAAATGGTTGTGAGAACTGGATGCCGCTTATGACGCTTCATTTAAAAAATAAAGTGAGGTTAAAATAAACAAGGCTGCAGGTGGTGGCTGAAACAGCAGCACTGTGGATTTTGCAGTAATTAATTCTTTTAGCTGGTTCTTCTTTTGGATTTGGTTTCGCATTGTAACCACAGGTGCTTCGGGGTACTCAGCTGTCAGATATTGATATGCACAGTCCGAAGTAACTGTTTGTGCTGCATCTGTATGACGGAGACTCCTGTTCTTTGCCAGATAGATGTCTGGCTGAAATGATTTAGAAATCCTCTTGGGAGTTTTTGAAGTAATACAAAACTTAAGTCATCTCTCGCTAGTGCTCAGGTTAGAAATTACTATTGGACTGCTAGAAATTAGGATTCTAGCAAATGGAAGTGCCCCTCATAATTTTTATTGCTAGAGGTGGCAGCTGTCTGCTTTTCACCAAGAACTGCCTTAGCAAAGCAACCCAAATTTTCAGAGGCATTTGTAGTTAAAATTGACAAGTTCAGCTTTTGAGTTGGACAGTATCTATAAGCCTAGATAAAGCAGTTCTGACAGTATTGTGTCCATGGTTTAGAAATTAATGTAGCCACTATTCATGTGGGAGCAATCCCAGGAGTTTTGGAGACACAGATGATGTAATTGCACACCAAACACAGATGTTAGCCTGCGGTCTCTGTACTCCAGGAGTGAAAAAATGTACAAAATTATATAAATTTTTACTGTAATGTTTCTGCTTATAGCTTCATGATTTCAAGCCCTAGGATAATATAGATGCAGAAAAAGGGGAGGAGGTTTGGTCAGTTTTCAAGTGTCTCTTTAAAGTCTCTTGACTTTCTGCTTGTCTCCAGTTTTGGGTCAGCTGTTGGTTTTTGCATGTTCTGAACTAACTGTATTCAGACTAACCACATGTACTTATTTTTAACAACTTGGGAACTGGAGATTTGCTGATAACTGTAGCATTCACTTCTGCTGGAATTCAGTCTGGCAAATGTTTTATTCCTCACTTTCCTCAGTTTCCATATCTTCAAAAGTGTTGATACTGAGCCACAACATTCCGGATTAACAATATGTATTTTTAAATTTAAATGTGTCTGAAGTTCACAAAAAAACATTGGAAAACTGGTGATCTTTGGAGGTACATGCATTAAGCATGCTGTCCTCATTTTGAAGGGTGAATAGTTAGGAATTCTACTTGCAAAATAAGGGTATTATCATAACTTGAAATATTTCAAATACAAAGGATGTGTTGATGGTGTGAGCAAAGTTTGGAGTGGGTAGAAAGTATATCCCAGTTATGGCAGTGTGTATGCCATCCAAGATCTGTCAGGAGACAAAATTATTCACTAGCAGACTAACAAGCTGTATTTCCAAATATCCCACTTAATGTGAGAGCTGCTAGAATGCAGTACAGTGAAAGGAGTTGAAACAACTTTGAGGTCTACCCACTTTGACCTTAGATGTAGGCCATATATGCTAGATTCCTAAAATAACTGTAATATCTACATTAGACTAGTTGTCAGGCTGTGTTCAGCCTCACAGCCTGCTGTGTTTCAAACATGACTTGAATAAGCTTTTCGATCATGGCTTTAATCCTAGAGATTTTGAAGCTGCACCACAGTGTCTTTTAAAATACATGGGTATGAAGCAGCTGTTGAAAATAGAATACCGTGGATGAATAGACCTCTCTGTTACAGATATAGGACTTGCTACAATTTTTCCTTGAAAACACATTTCTGTAATGCACTTGCAAAAGAAAAGAAAAGTGGATTGATTACAATGCATGATTTAAACTGCCCTAAGAGCAGTAATGGGACCTGACTGCCTATAGATTAGTTTCCAACAATATATCATTATCACCTGGTCTTAAGTATAGGGTTTTTGCATATGAATAAGAGCCACATAGACCATTGGAATGCAAAACTGAAACTGACTTTGGGAAGTTAGTTCAAGTGGTGCTTACATGGTTTAGATCTCTTAGGTTGAGCCTGCAAGGTCCACATTCCCAATGAGACACCTGGATCACAGCATTAATTACTTTGGAGTTTTATTTGTCAGAAAATAAAATACAGGAACGTGAAGGTACAAGCATGTGTTTTGTGACAGGGTTCCTTAGAAATAGCTGCTGGTAAAGCAGGATTTCTGCTTGAACAGAAGAAGCAGTGAAGAAGATTCTCTCTGAATCATGTCTTTAGTCCTCCGTTAATTTAGCAAATCTCAATTTCATCAAATTGGGGCTAAAATCCTTAGGAATTCCTCTGAAAGAAAAGAGTTCCCTCGCGATCTGGAAGGTTATCTAATTCAGATTTAGAGAGACTTGCAGCAGGGCTGGCTGACTAAAGGTCGAAGTCTCTGAGACCACTAGGAAAGGAGAAAGACAGTGAGTGTGTGAGAGAGCTCGACTTTCTCACAGGACTGAAGTGGGGATAGTTACACCTGTCCTTAAGGTTGTGGTGAGCGGAATCAAGGTCTCTGGTGCCAGCTTTGGGCAGCTTCTCTCTCTTCTCCCTTTTGTTATGTGCAGACCCCACGTACTTTTCTGATTATTACGGAACCTTTAAATTTAGGCGTGTTAACAAAAAGGGGCTCTTAACTTAAAAGCTCGGAGTCAGGGGAGCGACAAGCGGCTGCTGTTTCTGGGAACAAAAGAGTTTCCAGAGAGCCATTACTTTGGAAGTGCCACCGCCAGCAGGGCCATCAGGAGCTAACAGCTCTTCCTGGCCTCGGGGCACTGGGGGTGCCCACAGAAGGAGGCGGCATTAGCATGCCTGGAAGGAGAATTGCATGATCACGCATCCCGGCCCCATGCCCATCCATAGGTATTTCGATTCCTGAGCAGGCACGGGACAATGTCTAATTCATTCAGAAGCATTTGAGATTGACTGCCGATCAAACCTATTGAACTCTTCTTTATGGCTACCAGCTCCTGCTGGTTCTCCCAAAGGCACGGCTAGGCACACCTTGCTGTTTAACCTTTGCAGCTTTGGGTCTGTCCTTCATGTCCAGCATGGCTGTGAGTCAGAGGATTGCTTGGGTGCAAGCTGGGAGCTCTGCATTACATAAAGCGTGTGCTTTCCCCCTAGCCCTTCTCCCTCTGACATCCGTGTGTACTCTTATCTCCCTTTCTGTTGCCAGGGAGGATGAGCAGGTCACAGCTTATGCTGTAGCTGTTTCAAAGCCATACGCATGTGCTGGTTACCAAACTGAGCCAGACAGATTTGGAAACAGCTCAGAGCTGTAGTCTTCCTCTCGCTAGAGGCAGTGACTTAGGCTGTGTGTCCTCTGCACAGCAGCAAATTTTTCTCAGAACTTGTGGGATGCTACCTCTCATCTATTCTCTGTCAAATGAACCTGGCATTTCTTAGAGCTCAAAATTGTTGGAGAGATCAGATTAGGGGGAGGGAGGAAGGAGATCAACAGTTCAATCTTTTAAGTAACCTTTCCTTAGGACCCAGTCTTTAAATAACCTTTCGTATCTTTACCTCATCTTAAAGAAATTCATTCCAGTCTTCGGTCTCGCAAAGAGTGGCAAAGGAGCACTTTTCCTGTGCTTTCGTGCTGCATGTTGAAGGACTGCGTTAGAAGCGTGAGAGTCCAGAGTTTTTCAAAAGCTCAGTTCTGTTTCTGAATTTTGGAAGTTAAATGGGGTGGGATAGAAGAGAGGAGAAGACACCTTAGCAGATGTGTGAAGCTGAGTAGCAGCCTTAGACTCAAAATTCATTACTTTAATATTAAAATCTGGGGAAAAAAAAGCACCTATTTTGACATAAATTCTTGGATCCAGACCAGCATTTAAACTCTGAAAGGTTTGATTCTGTTTCTAACTGGAGTTAAATTCTTTTAGAAACAAGCTAGATATCAACATGTGTTCCCCTGGCAAACCCAAAGTAAAGTAACGGCTGGGGTGGGGCGGATGAGGGTGTGTGGGGGAGTGTGTTAGTTCCGCTGAAATTGTTATTTTTGTATGCTGTCAGGTTCAAGTATGCTTGCACTACAATCATTAAAGTTCATATTTTTTTTCACAGTAGTATCTTACTATATTGTTCAAAATCATGAGTTAACTGTAAAGTTGGCAGCGAAAATGTTTAATAAAGGTTTCCCCTCTTTATTTGGGTGACTGTTTTTTATACATTTTGTCTTCCTACTGAACAGTTGTAAAACTTCAGCTATTTTAGGAAAACATGGTTGATTAGCTCTGTCAATTCAATAGTATATTTTAATCTAGCAGTTATATATGTATTAAACCATTTAAAATTGTCCAGAAAAGCTTTTCCTGTATCATCACCTCTAGTTTAAAATAGCAACCAAAAAAAAAAGTAATCATGAAGCTTTGTTGATTCAAAATAGAGATCCTTGTTTCTGCTGTTAGGGAGGAGAGTTAGGTTAGCCTTGCAACCATTCTGCACTGTTTGAAAGTCAGGCAGACGTCCACTTGAAAGTATGAAGTAAACTGAGCATGAAACAAGGAAAGCTATGACTTGGTTAGTAATTTAACAGTGAGGTTTTGTTAGTTACTTTTAACATAACTAAGAAAACAGTATGTGATATGAGAAATAAACATGAAGGTCAAACTTGGGAGAAAATTCCATATCATGCGCATAACAGTCCATTAAATCATCTGTGTTAAATGAAACCCAAGTTTGTGCTAACTCTCTGAATAATTCCTGTTTCTGTTAAAAGGCAGTAAGTAAGGAAATATTTTCTCATTCATTGTCTTGCAGTTTAATTCATTTAACTCTTTCACAAAACAGTAGCTGGGTATATGGGGAAAGACTTAATGAGACATGTATTATCACATCTTACAGGGCATTGTTTGTCATGCCTGTAGTCTTGCACACCTGAATGTTTGTCCTTGACCAAGAAGACTTTGGAGTAGTATAAGAAAACACTTGACAAACATTTTCATTTGATATTTTTTGTGGTGAAATTACTTCCCAAGCATCATCTTCATTATGACAATCTATTCGTATTAAGCCGTGCTGTGCAACCTTAATGCAGCAGGTAGTAGAAACACTAGAAGAGGAACAAGCAGTTGAAAGATGGGGCAAGCGGTTAGCTGAAGCCAATGAGTAAAAATACAAACTAGCAAAAACCTTGCCTTGAGAGCTCTGGCTAGGGATCACTGCTGCTTCGCATATTGAACTACTATTGATGTAGGAAAAATAAGGGTTAAGACTGCACAAAGTATATGCCACATCAAGTATCCTTGACAGTATGTTCTGAAACTATAGCAACCACGATAGGATCTCTCAATGGACCAAGGATTTAGAACAATAGGACCCTTCAAAGTATTCTTTACCTATTGTAAGTATTTATAAAATATACCTAGCCTTGGAATAGTATCAAGAAATAGTGTATCCTCAGCTAACCTATATTGATCATAATACTAAAATATACATTTCTAAATAATGAGCATGCTAATAGGGAGACGATCCCCAGATGCTTGAAAAAAAGTAAAATGCATATGTATGATGAGGGCAGGTGAAAGGTGGATGAGGAAGTTCAGTAACACCAGATACACTTTGTTACTACGAAAGAGGAACACTTGATGCATTCGGTGCGCCGGCTGGTGTTAGATACCAGGCATCTTCAACTGCTGCATTTACAAACCAAAGACTAAACTAAATTTCATAACAGCTAGATTTGTCAGAAAGAAATGGGTGTGGTGTGTAAATAATACCAAGTCAGGCCCACAGTTTCTTAAAGGTTCTTAGAAGTTTTCTGCTTGCTACCAGAAGTTACACTTTCTGCCAGAAGTGCCTATGGACACAGGAAAGCTAGCTCTATATGCTTGGGGGGGGAGGAGGGGGAATCGTTATCAATGTAATTACTTCAATATAAATAGCTTTTTTTAGCTTTGAATAATGTCTTTAATTTTGTGTACTTTACAGTTTAGAAGATTTGAATTTTCCTCTTGGCAATTCTACTATCAAAATCAGTCTCCAAGACCAAATCAAACCTTTACTGATACCCATTCAATTCCACTGTTATCTTTCTGGTTGTTGCACATGTACCACTTGGTATGGATCAGAAATGTATAACTGCAGTTGCAGATGCATATGGACACCTGTGGCATCGTATGTGGTAGTTTTGCCTGATAATTATTTTCTTTTACATACAGACTAGGCAAGTGTAATTTAAGACAAAAGAGGAGCAGATCTGTTAAGATGCCAATGGCATCCTGGGGTGCATTAGAAGGGCTGTGGTCAGTAGGTCGAGGGAGGTCCTCCTCCCCCTCTATTCTGCATTGGTGAGGCCGCATCTGGAGTATTGCGTCCAGTTCTGGGTCCCTCAGCTCAAGAAGGACAGGGAACTGCTAGAGAGAGTCCAGCGCAGAGCCACAAAGATGATCAAGGGAGTGGAACATCTCCCTTATGAGGAAAGGCTGAAGGAGCTGGGTCTCTTTAGCTTGGAGAAGAGGAGGCTGAGGGGTGACCTCATCAATGTTTATAAATATGTTAAGGGTGAGTGTCGGGAAGATGGAGCCAGGCTCTTCTCGGCCTCACTAAGCTATAGGACAAGGGGCAATGGGTGCAAGCTGGAGCACAGGAGGTTCCGAGTTAATGTAAAGAAAAACTTTTTCACTGTGAGGGTGACAGAGCACTGGCACAGGCTGCCCAGAGAGGTTGTGGAGTCTCCTTCTCTGGAGACATTCAAAACCCGACTGGACGTGTTCCTGAGTGATGTGCTCTAGGTGGCCCTGCCTTGGCGGGGGGGGTTGGACTACATGATCTTTCGAGGTCCCTTCCAACCCTTGTGATTCTGTGATTCTGTGACTGAAATAATGTTAGAGCAGGGGTTTTGTGTGGTGAGGGTTTTTTTCTTTGTTTTGCATGTGTGTGTGAGGCAGAATGCACAGGGAAAGGAGGTAACTTTAATTGGAACTACTATGATATTGTTGGCATGAGCAGACAAGATTTTGAGAAAAGGCTTTATGGCGGAAGGTCTTACATGTGGATTTCTTTTCTGGATACTGAAGAACGAAGTACAATATTAATATTGCTGTCTAAGAGTTCTGCCAGCAAATAAGGATCTGTAGAACAGAAATAGCATTTAATGACTTTTTGCATAACTCTGTAATAGTCCTCAGTAATTAATATGGGTATTTTAATAGTTTTGTAGAGTAACATCCACTGTCATCGTCAGTGAAGTAAAGAAAACCTAAGTGACCGTCCTACTCTGAAGTGTGCATGTATGAATAGATACACATATTGGTGACTATTTCATACCTAATGTGTTCACAGCATGGCTTACAGTATTTGGTACCAGTGCTTACAGTATAAAGGTGATTGATATCTTGAAATTGTCTGACATGGATAGAAAAGTTTTCACTTAACTGATGCTTCCATTTTTTGATCTCAGACTGAACTGCAGATGCCTCAGAGGGTTGGATCACCGTACCCCGTTGTGGATTAGCTTGCAACAGTGAAGTGGGAAGTGACAGCTGGCTGGAACCCACAGAAGGAATATACTTGTAAACTGTGGTGTTTTAAAATTAAATGAAGTTTATATTTAAACGAAACCCAACGGCATCCATACTCTGTAAAAGAGCCGTTGGACCTTTGATCAGAAGAAGGGCAGAAAAGAGAGGTGAAAAGTGTCGGGATGATAGCTGTGCAGCACTGTGTTTTAGAACAGTGCTTAGAAAATTTGGCTGAAGATAGATCAGATGTGGGGGAAGAAAACTGCTTTTGCAAAATATAACACCTTATGTGGTTTATTAGCTCTGTGACAGTTAAAAAAAGCAACAGGCATTAGATTTGAACTCCTGAGAGAGAACTCCAGAACTGGTACAGCACCATTTCTTTCAGTCAGCTCAATATAGCAAGAAGATTTTATATAGATCAGGAAATTCTAGTTAGCAAGTGACCTATGCATCTTAGTAATGTCACTTAGGAGAAAGATGAGATCACCGATTGAACACTCACTCAACTTGTAAATAAGGGTACATATAAAAGCTGAATTAATAAGAAATAAATATGAAAAGGCTGCTATTTTAGCTGTTTTATTTTAAAAATAGGAAAGATGCTGAAGGTTCATGTAAGCAGCAGAGGAGGGCTATAGGGCATTTCCTCTTAACTTCTAAAACAGTGACTTTTGGAATAGAAAAAGCTAAAACCCCAAAGTATGTTTGCAGTTACCTCAAAAAAATAATAAAAGGTATCTGTAGTTGTCCTTTTATTTTTATGAGGGTTAATATCTCAGTCGTCTTTGTTTTCCATTTCCTTAGAGATTGTTTTTTGCAAATGGAGTTCCTGCCTTGAAAGGCTTAACATTCATTTTTGTGCAGCTGACTCATAGCACAGTTCTGGCACAAAGTGAAATGCCGTGTTTTGAGTGTTAAGGTGATGCATCACTCTTGACCCCTACCCTGTGCACAGAGCGAGCTGCGTCTTAATTAAAACAAATGATCTTATTTATTCTGCATTCTCAAAAAAAGGAAGGGAAGAGGTATGGGACTGAAGCAAAAGAACTGTTAGCAAAATAATAATTTCTAGCCACTTCCAAATCTGAAACTCGACATACTAATTCTCTGCTTCTTGAAATGTGCTGTAATTCTGGTGCTGAGAACCGGATCCAAACTCCATTTTGCAACATTTTCTTAAGGCCCATTTTGCACAAACATGAAGTAATTAAAAAGGTATTTTAAGAAAGTAGGTGCTTCATTTTTTGTTGTGGTTGTGTGTGAAACCTGGTGGTGACTGCTTTTTCCTGCAGAGTTGGGACAGCCAACTAAAACCCAAGGAAATGTTAGAAACAGCAGCCTGTGGACAGATCAAAGCTTGTGAGTTAAGAATAACCCTGCAGAGTCTTACTGCTTTTCCTTCTTTGCATGAGGGGCAAATGTACTCCTGCTGCTATTTTGCTGATGTAGGGTCAGGCTGAATAGCTGAGCCAGTGCAATTGAACAGGTACTTCAGACCCTTAATCTTGCAATGCTTCTTCAAGAGTGTAAATAAGGAGCAACTCCAGCTCAGTGTAGAGACAGCATCTAGAGTTATGAAGACCTGGGCCTTTAAGAAGGACATCACTCATGAAAGCCTGAAAGCCTGGTACATTGGCAGCAGATGTGCAGATAAAACAACTCCTGCCAATTCCTTGTGCTACACCACACTCCAAGAGTTGCTCTGTTATGTAAGTGTCCCAAAGTGGGGGACTGCATGAATAAGAACAGATTTGTCCGTGATGCTTTCAGCTCTTTTAAACAATAGACTTGAATTAAGATTGCTCTATTAATTCTCTCTTTCCTCCCTTTCACTTTTTGTGCCAAGCAGCACTAGCACTGTGTTTTTGTTTAATTTAGTTTCAATGTTTATATAGATCTAGAAAGATTTGCTGGTTCTCACTGCAAAATGTGCAAGTACAAATACTGACAATGCAGAAAAATATCTTTTAGTCGGTGCAGCATTGCCTGAACTTGCCAGGACGAGTGATGTCCTGTGCAGATGTAGAACTTTTCTAGTTGACTCTGGTTTAAGCAGGGGTTTGGACTCAATGACCCCCAGAAGTCCCTTCCAACCTTAATTATTCTGTGGTTTTATGTTTTTAACACTTCATTAGGCAGCCAGGGAGGTTGCAAACTGGTTTAGGATGTATGGTATTGTCTAGCTGGATTGGAAAATTTTGATCTTCCACATTGATGCAAAGACAGATCCATTCAATGGGCTTCCAGACTGGATCTGGGTGTCCTACAGTCATGGATTTATGCGAACGTGAAGTAACCAGTTCTCAATTGTGGTGCTAATTCCGGTGGTCTCTAATACATGGTAATTAGCCTTAATACACTTGCAAGAAGTGTTGCCTTTCAGGGTCTTCGTCCTGCAGAGATGCATGCTATCTGTGTATGGAAGTACCAGTATCAAAGACCTGCTTTGATATCTTCAATTTTTGGCCTCAGTTCATTAGCGTGACCACTTCTCCATAATTTGATTAAAGTCTAGGTGAAGAAAGTTGTTGCTTTCCACTCCTCCTCTCCGGATGCTTCTAGCGATGTTGTTTCTCTGAAATCGGTTGTTACTTTACTTTTTTGAAGTGAATTGACAGGACAGATGTGTTGAAATAATGTTTGACATAACAGACTACTATAAATATTCCATCTGTCTATGCCTTCTGAAATCCAAGATTTGTTGGAGTATTTTCTATGCTCCTCTTTAGTGACTAACTTGAAACCTGTGTTCAAATGAACGATGTGCTTTGGTAGGGAAGAGCTTCTGATTTTTTTGAGAGCTTTCCATCACATCATGTAGCACCTGTTTTGAATCAATTTTGAGTTTATAATACCTTCTGTGTAAAGAACTTAAAGGATTTGGATCAAGACCTTAATATAATATAAAGAAACTTAAGCTGTATGGTGAAGAATTGCCTGAAGAACATTAACTACACTACAGTTTTACAGCATTGAAGTTAGGTTTTTACCCCTATCTTCTAGATGGTGAATACAAGAACAAAAATAACCTCTTTTTTTTTTTTTTTTTTTTTTTTTTTCTTCTTAGAGGGCAGGAAGAGTTACAGTTCCAGGTCTTAAGAGGTTTGAGTTAGCTGTATAAAAAACCCAGTAGTGTTATGTACTTTATTCACATTTGTATGCTTCTAATTGTGTTTGGCATAGCAATGAAGTTGATCCTTTGCTCTTGTGATTTCAGTATGGTTCTCAAAAGAAAGCTGTTTTTAGAGTCATGCTATGTTGGTCCCTCCTCTGCCTGGTAACTTTTAAAAGTTTTGACTGATTTTACATTAAGGTGATGAGTACTTGGAAATATCATGAAACTGGGTGAACAGGGAAGAGATGAGGGAAAACCATTAAATATGTTAATCTAAAAAGCATACACTGCATCATTAGCTCATGATATTAGATGTCAAAATGTTTAATGAAGCTGAATATATTGAAACGTGACTTGATAAAAACTAAGCTTTTCTATTTCTGTTTGGAGATGAAAATAAAATTTCTTGGACAAGAAGAGGTAAAGCTTTTAGTGAGAGAAACTGTAAAAGCAAGCATGTTTAAATGATAAAATAGTGGAATTGAATGGTAGTATTCAAAACTATAACTATACGTACTAATCTACATTTTATTCCCTTTCTAATTTGATTTTGGAATACTGCTGCTGCTGTATCTCAATGAGATTGTAAGCGCTTCTGTCAAGTATGGATAAATGTCTTGTGCAGAACATAGCTGGATTGGTATGTTATCAAGTCTGGATGGTCAGTCAGAGGATAATTTGTAAAATGCAGTCACAGAAGCACAGAATGGTAGAGGTTGGAAGGCATCTCTGGGGGTCATCTGGTCCAATCCCATTCCACAAGGAGGGCCACCCAGAGCCTAGGACCATGTTCAAATCTTCTACAAGAATTAATAAAAACATAATACCACAACTTTTTATTTACAAATGTCATTGTTAATTTTAGAAATTTCTGCAAGCAAATTCTAGTAATTCTGCATTTCGCTGTTCCAAGAAAACAATCTTCAATTGGCTTCAGATCTTTTTTAAGAAATAGAATAGACTATATTTGTCTTGTTTTTCTAGCTTCCCGTCATAAATATGGCTCCTTTAGAAATATCTTGTCAAAATGTATGGATCACTGCAAGTTAAAAAAAAATTACAGACAACAAGGGTTGTGTAAAACATAATTTAGTGAAGCAGGAGAGTGTTAAACATGGAGATGCTTTGGGCTTCTCGTCAATGGTGTAAAATTTCAAGAATACGCTGAGGTACCAGAAGTTAAACCTTTGACTTTGAAGCTTTGAGGTACTCTGATTTAAAGATGATCAGTTCACAGAATCACAGATTGGTAGGGGTTGGAAGGGACCTCTAGAGATCATCAGGTCCAACTCCCCTGCCAAGGCAGGTGCCCTACACTAGGCTGCACAGGTAGGCATCCAGACAGGTCTTGAGTATCTCCAAAGAAGGAGACTCCACAACCTCTCTGGGCAGCCTGTGCCAGTGCTCTGTTAACCTCACCGTGAAGAAGTTCTTTCTTATGTTTGAGTTGAACTTCCTGTCTTCCAGTTTTTGGCCTTGTTCTCTCGCTACCAACCACCAAAAAGTGTTTGGCCTCATCCAATTGCTTCCCACAGTTTAGATATTTATAAATACTGATCAGATCCCCTCTCAGCCTTCTCTTCTCCGGCTGAAGAGACTCAAGTCTCTCAGCCTCTCCTCACAGGGAAGATGCTCCAGGCCTGTTATCATATTTGTTGCCCTCTGCTGGTGTCCTGGCCAGGATAGGGTTAATTTTCAGGAGCTGGAACAGGTGGGCTGAGCTGGCCGCTATTCCATACCATGTGCCATCATGCCCCTATAAAAGGGGCTGATTGGGAGGGGCTGCTCCAGGACGTGATGGTCTGGCTGAGGGCTGAGTGACTGGTCTGTGAGGTCACTGGTTGATGGTCGTTGATTGGTAAAGTGCCCCGTTTGTCATCGCGTTTGTGTACATCCTGGTGTAACTACTGCTGCCTTGTTGTTGTTTCCCTCTCCCTTTGTTGGCCCATTAAAGGTCGTTATCTCAACTCAAGGCCGTTTGCTCTTTGCTGTTCTCATTCTTCCCCTTGTTTTGCTGACAGTGAGCGAGCGGCTGTGTGGGGCTCAGCTGGGGCTGGGGCTGGGGCTGAACCACGACAGATGGACTCTTTCCAGGAGATCCCTGTCTGTCTTGAGCTGTGGAGCCCAGAACAGGACACCACACTACAGATAGGGTCCAATCAGGGCAGAGTAGAGGGGGAGGATCATCTCCCTCGATCTGCTGGCCACGCTTTTTCTAATGCATCCCAGGATGCCATTGGCCTTCTTGGCCACAAGGGCACACTGCTGGCTCATGGTCAACCTGTTATCTACCAGGACCCCTAGGTCTTTCTCTGCAGAGCTCCTCTCCAGCAGGTCACCCCCTAACCTCTAGTGAAGTGTGCAGTTATTTCTCCCCAGGTGTAGGACTCTACACTTGCTTTCATTGAACCTTATCAGGTTGCTTTCTGAACAACTGTCCAGGTCACACTGAATAGCAGCACAGCCTTCAGGTGTGTCTGCCACCCTACCCAACTTTGTTTCGTCAGCAAACTTGCTGAGGGTGGACAGTCATTTAGGTCTTTTTGTTTGGTTGTTTGTTTTTTTTTTGTGGTTTTTTTTTTATTTATTTTATTTTTTGTTTGTGGGTTTTGTTGGATGTGTGGTTTGGTTTTTTTTAGTTGGAAGAATTGTGAGACTACAGAAATTGACTCAAATGGTAAATAAAGTTGGTAAAGATACTTTGAGAAGCATTTATCTGGGCAGGACATTGTAAACATTAAAAATGGGAACTTATGTATACTTGTTAATAACAATTTTAATGCAGTGAGCTGTGGGCTGTGACTTGAACTTTTGGCTTCTGCTACAACATAAAGAAAGAAATTACTGGAAAGGAAAATGAATAGCTGACTGAAGCAGTACAGAAAAAGCAAAAAATGATCTTAAGATTGCTCAGAAGGACCTTCTGTGCTGTCAGTTTCCAAGTCCATACTGCTGTTCTACTCAGCTCCTAAACCTCTTCTGTAGTTCTTTTGCTTCATTTGGAATAGTAGAATAAGGAGAAATTATTAGCAAGCGGGCTAATTGTTCCCTTAATACTTACATTTTTTCAAAATAAAATTGCTCTAAAAGGTACTTCAATTTAGATGTGGAGAACGTGCAATTTTTTTAAACATTGCTAACTCTCTTCTTTTAAAACTTTCTTAAAAATTAATTTAGTAGTAAAGTGGAGTGTTGGTTATTAGTTTAACATAACAACATGTGAGGAGAGAGAGTCTTTCGCTGCTTATTTTAAACCATGTTGGACAAAAGCTTAGATTTCTAGGTGTAGCTGAAGAGGATTGCTCTTTTCTGGAAAAATTTATACGTAATATTTATCCTTAATTTAATGTATTGGTTTTCTTGGAATTAGCAAAACATGAAATTGAAATGCCATGCATGTGGTTTTTGGGTGTTTGCTTTTGTTTTGTGGGTTTTGTTTTGTGGTTTGTTTTGAGTTTGGTGTGTGGGGTTTTTTGTGTTTTTTTGTTTTGTTTTGTTTTAAATGCCTGTAACTGAAACGATGCCTTGCAGGGTGGTTGGTTTTGGTTTGTTTTTTTTTTTTGCATTAAACTTCCTACTGAAGGCTGCAAGAGGATGTGGAACATATCTCCTTGAATAAACCTAAGTGATACTGGTAATTCTGCAGCCTTTTTTTATTTCATGTCATTATCTGCAGGATGGAGAAATTGAAACATTGTCGAAGCTGGGAGGGCTAACTTATCAGTGGTCAATCCTCTGCTCTCCTTGTCCTTTCCTCAAGTCTTTCCAATTCTTCTGTCTTGATAAAAGCCACATTAATTTACCCTGATACTGAAAGAAACAGCCAGTTATATCTTTCATGGATCCAGAAACAAAACAGAAGGGACTATTTTATGCATCAGTGTTTACTACTGTTTTGAAACAGCAGCATTTGCAGTAGTTGCACATAGGGCTACTTAGACCAATACAAACCCTGAATCGTTTTTTCCCCAGTCAGAATGTCAGTCACAGGTATTATGTTGGAAACAGGAAATTGTTATTACTTAGTGCAACAGTTTTTGTTTATTTCAGTCATAAACAAGCCGTGATGAAACTGTATTTCAAAGAATATGGCCATTGAGAGTTAGTGAAAGAACTAGACAGAAGGTAACATTCCTGAATTTGTAGTACTATATCGGGATTATTTTTTTTTTTTTTGTCTCTTAGGTTTCTTACATATAGAGACTGGCTAGTAACTGCAGTAGATAGTCTACAGTTGGGTAGGGAGGAACTGAATGAAATGCATCAGGCTTTCTTCTAACTACCTGTGTAGAAATAAGAAGTTAGGTTTATTCATTGTCAAACAGGTGGTATTTGTACTTTCCTTTCTTAATGGCCAAACTCAGTTCAGTAACCCTAAATTTTCATGGCAACTCATGTACATTCACTGTAGCTTGTTCTGAAGAGACTATCTTCTGACTTTGGGGTTAAACAAAATGAATCTGGTCCTACTTCACACATGCTAGCTGTGATCTGCCCGTTAACTGTACTGATAACACGGCTGTGGTTATTCCGCTATGTGTATACCAACAGGCTCTTGGTACAACTTTAATACATTGCAAACATCTGAGATTAGTTTCTAACAAACACCAGGCATTTTTTATTTGCAGTCAACTTTCACAATGTCTGTAGGGATCAAAAGCTTAACCAGACACTGATTAACTGATTCCATCTACAAAGTCAGCATGACTGATGTAGCAGCTTGCAGTTTGCCTTTTTTAAAATTAACCTACTAAAAACCAGATTGAATCCACAATCTGCTAATTGTAAAAGTGGCACCATAGCTCTAGAAATTGCCTGCAGCTTCACTAAAAGGTATGTCTGTTGACTGTTACCTTAAATGAACTCAGTGTTGGTAGGCTTATAATGTGAAAAACATGGTAGACTCGTGGATTTTCAGTACTAAGTTATCTAAACCAAAGATTAGGCAAGTGTGAAACAGGACTGAGCAAAGAATAGATTTAATAGTGATTCATCACAGAGGAAATTAAACTTTTTTTCATGTGTATACATCTTAATGTATATTGTTTTATTATATGTGTATTTAGATGTTTTTTTAGTTGTTGTGATGGAGTGAAATCAATGTGTGTAACTTGAATCTGAAATCTCGATGTGTCAGAAAAGAAGAAACAAAACTCGAAAGAACAAAAACTCGTAAGTATCATCACTTAATTTATGTGCATAGATACATGTTGAGCAGAACGGTTAGGTAAGTCTAATGCAGGAGTTGAATCATACTCAAAAAATCTATCTGTTCCCAGTGTGCTGGGTTAACCTTGACTAGCAGCCAAACTCCCACGCAGCTGCTCATTCACACTCTCACGTTCCCCCGCCCCGGCCCTTAGCAGGATGCAGGGAAAAAATAGGATGAGAAAGCTCTTCAGCTGAGATACACTCATATTGGGGAAAAGAAATAATTTGTTACCAAGTAAAATAGATTCAGGGAGTGAGAAATGAAAAGGTAAGTGTTTAAAACAGCCCCTTTTCTCCCCCCTTTAAACCAGGCTCAACTTCTCTCCTTCACTCCTGACTCTACCCCCGCTCAGAGGTGCTGTTTGGTGGGAAAGAGTGGGCTTATGGTCAGCCCATAACTGTTCCTATCTGCTGCACCTTCCTCCCCCCATTTTTGCTGTGCTTTGTGGTGTGGGATCTTCACAGACTGCAAGGGAATCTCTGCTCCAGTGCCTGGAGCTGCTTCTCCAGATAGCCCCTGGCCTCTCCTGCAGCCCCCCACTACCAATGCCTGGGTATCTACATTCATTTACATCCACAAACGCCAGCACAAGTAATAATTATTGCTACTTTGCACAAGAAATTGCAGGTGATTCTAGAGTACTAAAGTAGTGGCTAGTAGTATAAAAATATAAACTAAACTCATTTTAATTGATGAATTACAAATGCTCTGCAGGACTACATGCAACACTGATTAAACAGCCTGCAAAATAAAATGGGCGAAGCCTTTCAGAGTGCAGCTGGGTTTCCCTGTCCCCATTTTCTCCCTTGCCCTCTTCTAGAAAACAGTATGCCACTTTTTCTTTTTTTTTTTTCCTTTCTGATACATTGTAGATTTGACAAGTCACTGGTAAGGGCACTGAATGGGGAGAAATGTTTTGTCAACTGTATTTTAGGATTATTGGAAGGTGTGTGGTTATGTACCAGTTTAAAGATCTTGTATTTTTCTCAAGTTATATATTTTATCATGTTAGTATAACCTTTTATAGTGATAAATTTGGGATCACTCTAAACAGCTGATAATCCAGCAAGGGATATAATATATAATTTATATATAATATAAGGGATATAAATTTATATCGCTTAGTCTTTGTTGCTTTGCAAAGCTTAAACATCTCAACTAAGTTCTATTTAACATAGGTTTGCAGAGTCTAATGCTAACCTTAAAAATAAGTCATATTTCATCACTTGTGGGGCAAAGACCTCTTAATAACCCAGAAATTGAATAGTGTCGACCTTGGGACAAAAAGTGTAACAGCTGCTTACTAAAATCAGAAATATATCAGTTTTTCAGTAGCTTCACTATAACTCATTCCTCATCCATACTTTCTGTTAACATCTTTTTTAATACATTAGTGGATAAAGCTTGATAATCTGTGGTTGTCTTGAAATAAGTTTCAATGTGTTTCTGTCCCACTTAGAGCTGAAATACAAAATTTTCACTATTGGTAGAAAGCTCTTTATTCTGGTTGTCTAAGGACAGTTAACATTTTGGGGGGAGCCCACACAACTTTTTGTTGAAGGTCTTTTTGAAGGACCTCTAAAGGGCACAAACTATTAGAAGAGCCCCTAAAAGACAAGAACAAATGTGCTGAGAACAGATTGGACAACCAAAGACATGATAGCTAATTAATCACTAGGGTGTCTGTCTGCTGATATACAGATAGAGACATGATCTTTGCCAGCTTCAGTGAAATAAGTTATCTCACAGACATGGAGAACTCTCTCTACAAAGTAAATGCCACATGTTAAGGACTTTCTGAAAGGATATTGAAATTACAAAAATCATTATGCTTAGAATTTCTTTGATACCCTCACAGTTCCACTATGCCTGCGTTTGGCAGCCCTATTAATTGTTCAGATGAGGAAAAGCAATGCATGAATGCCCTACTAGGCTTTGATGCAGCAGCTTCAGGTTTTACAGACCCCAAATTCACAGTGAATTGCTTTCAAAGTATACATTGCTGCTCATGGACAAGGCATACAAGTTTATTGTGGTGATGTAGGTAAGAGGATGATTGCTCACTTAAGAGTCCTTGAATTATGTGAAAAGTGCTAAGGAAAAGGAAACTAGAATGTGCTACACTGATCTACGAATGCAAAATTCCCATAGGATTTTATAATTCAAACTATCAGAATTGTTTAGGGGTCTACAAAGAAAAGAATGAAAAAAAAACCCCCAACCTGCTGTAGTTGACCCAGGTCCCAGCCTGAAAGCTGCAGCCGCGTCTTGTGCCTTTCCTGCAAATGGGTGTGAGGTTGGGCTAAAAAGAGGCAGCCTCCAGCTGTGCGAGACAAGGAGATGGGTCTCCTCGGTGCCTGATGTTGAGACTGAGGATCAGATTCTGTGTCCATGGTGTCACGCTGCAGAAATAGATGGATAGGGGAGGACTGGCAGGAAAACAAATGTATGTTAGAAAAATGTTTTGGATGCACAGTATATGTTAAATCTCAACAGTAAGGTGTTTTTTTTAGTCACAGCTGGATCTTGACTCTTTTCCAGATTCTGAATCACTTTGCCAGGGAGAGGCCTCACAAATGTTACTTCTGCGTTAGCATTAAAGGCACTTCAAAACTGCAACAGGAGAAATCATTTGCTTGATAACCACCTCTGTAATTCTTGGAATTGGTTGTAAGGCACTGAAAGTTGATAGACCACCACTGAAATTACTGGGTTTGTTCTTCATAGTACAGTCTTATCAACATCAATCAGATAATTAGATTATGCAGAAGTTCTTCATCTTTGATTTCTAGTGCCAGAACATAAAGATAAGACCCCGTGCAAACCTCTGTTTCTTACATCTCAATTTGTCATCTTACTTTCTTCCCCTGTATCTTACTGTGCCTATATTGTCTTGTACAGATAATTATGGTTCATAAATCCTTTCAGCAACCGAGACTTAAATGTTCATGAAAGTGTACATGTGTCACTGTGCTTATAAAGTGGAAATTAGTGACAGTGGGGGGGAAAGGGAAACTAAAACTTATGTGAAAGTGATGATTTTATGGAGGTTAACATTTTTTTCCTGTCTCAGAGGTTTCCATGATAACTATTTCTCCACACGAATCAACCAAGACAGTGCTTTATTTTGCCTATTAGTATATTCTTATTCTGTGGAGTATTTTGTAATGCCAAATAGCTGTAACACAAAATGCAGTGTTAACTATTTAAGAGTCACCTGAGAGCCAGCAGAAGTCTTGTAAGCAAAGGGTCCTTCTAGCCTTATGAAGTTAGTTTTTGTAAAGCTTCATGGCACTATTCCTTTGGAGAGATGTATAGCAATATTTGTTAGTGTAAAGGATCCTATTTGAAACTGGAGACTGCAGTGGCTAGAGCAAATCTCCCAAAACAACTCAACTGTCTACAAAGAAATTGTGACACTCTGTTTCACTGCAGTGATGACAGCTATAGCTGCTCTCTCCTCTTCAAATGCTTGAGAAAGTTTTCTGCATATTGTAAGTGTCTAAAACGGGAAAAGATGTCCTAGCCTGGAATTCTCCATTTTGTACTTCTCAATATACATAGGATCAGTCTGGCTCATGCATCATAGCCCTAATATGGGAGGGAAGGTTGTCTCTTTAACAAAAGAAGAATGTCTGGGTCCATAAAACTTTAAATTATATGAATTGTTGACACTCTATTGCATATTAAAATTGTAATTCAGGCATGCATTTGACTTGAGGTCTAGTGGACATAGTTTTGCTTTCCTGGAGATAAGTGTCTCTTTCCCCCAGATTCTTTTTCCGTTCATGTATAACCACCTTTAATATTCCATATATTTTTGCAAGTCATAAGAAATATTTGCAGACAGATATATTTTCTTTTCTTTGAGTGCTTATGCCTTAAATTTGTGCAAGTACTTGCTGCGAATGCATGGCAAAAGAGAAGGGAGACATGCCCACAAATGCACTTCCCAGCTCTGGACTGTGCTAGCTTATTTCCCCTGTGTAGGAAGAATAATTACAGCTTCCTGATGTGCGGAACTCAGCAACACTTTGTCTTTCAGGTTTTTGTATGCTGAAAGTAGATACAGTACTTGTGAGGTTTCTCATAAAACAGGCAGCAGGGATAATCTGCCTGTAGTCAAAGAAATTAGGAACAGGAGATATCATGATTTTTGTATATGCCTTTGAAAAGAACAAATTTAAGTACCACCTTTTATATGAGGTGGATGATACTTTGAATAAGTTGGGGCATTTTTGCTGAAGAGCTTCATACCACCTTGATTGTAGTAGTATGTGGCACTGATTGCTGCATTGTGCTCAGGTTTTGTAGGATGTTGTCCTGATGTCAAAAGTCTAGTGCCTGCCTGGCATTTGTAACTTAATGTGTTGCCATCATTCATCATACAGGTTTTAAACAAGTCAAACAGATATATGTTGTGTATTTTAAAAAATAAATTAAGATTCAAATAAGTGCTTTTTAAAATCCTTTGATATAAATTAACTTGCATGTAGTCAGCTTCCTGTTGGACATTTATTCTGATACTAATTTTGGTTTTATCAAAAACTTTTTTAGCTAGCAGTTTCCATAGGCAATTTAGATGTTTCAAATATATTGAATTTAATCATAAACCCCTCTTTATGCTTAAACATAAAATACCATCTACCGATGAAGTGCTACCGTTGAAGATAACTCTGATACCTTTCAAACATTGATGATATGCAAGAAGCCTGGGAAAAAGTCAAATAGGGTCCTGGTCATTGAAAAGTAGAAATGAGGAGCCACCAAATTATTAACGAGTCATAGCATTACTTCGCTTTCTAGAGAGAATATCATAGCAAATGACAAAACAAAATGTGAACATAAGTAAGAGCCATTGCGTACTTGTCAGGAGATCTCGTTGGAGCATCCTTGTTAAGGGCCTTATGCATACAGCAGCAGCAATGGGAGATGTCACTGAGTGTAGCAAAGCTTTCCGTGTTTCCATAAGGCTCTCATAAGCAAGACTGGGAAACAGTGCTTAGAAGAATAATAATATATAGTTGGATACAGTTCTTCAGAAAGTTGCTATCCTGAGAGTGTTTTTCAATGTCAAAACATCCACATTTACAGAGTGGACTTCAACAAGAATCTCACCTGTATCTACATTTGGTGTTTCAGTAATGACCTGAGTGACACAACAGAGAACACACGTATTGAGTATCCAGGCAATTTCCATTCAGGAAAGGAATGGTAGCATGCTAGAAGACAGCAGGCAGTCAAAATGGTCCTTTGACAAATTGGAGAAAAGGTCTAAAAAGGATTTTTGACAGGACATTTTGACTTTTCTTCACCTTCCCCTCCTCCCCTTGTTAGATTGCTGATGGCAAAGTTCTTGAAGTGTCTCAGTTTCATCTCTTTTTTTTCCTTTCACACAAGTTACAGAAGAGCAATTTACCTCAGACTGTTATTTGCCTTGCCAGGAACTTTGAGTTTCATTCCATTGTCATCTTAGGAAGTAATTTTTTAATTTTTCGTTTACTCTGCCCCCCGCCCCCCAGTTTCTTTCCAAGACAGAAAAACAGTCTAATCTTTTCTGCCACCCTCGACATGTAAATTTGGTAGCAAAAGGGATGAGATCTGCTAGTAGAAGTGCCTGGACTCTTTACAGCTTGTTTTATGTGTCAGATTGACTTGGCCGGCTATTTCAGCACTGATAACAGCAAAGGCCCACGTGAGTGATGTCTAAATTGCTTGTTTCATTAACCAGCTAGCTATGCTGGAAATTGGCAGTCACTGAAAGAGTCCTCTGCTACAAAGTTTTTTAGCATTTTAAGATGATATACAAATTTAGCTGTAAAATTACTTAAGCAGTCAAGTGTTTCTCTTTGGGTTTTGTTTTAAGCTTAGAGTACTACATAGGCAGGTGCTCTGCGCATGCTGGTGCTCATGTTTTCTTTCTCATGACTCTCCCATCACCAATGTCTCAAGTTTATGCAGGCTGCGGGCAGAGAGGAGCAGTCTGCCCAGCTGGTGATCCAAGTAACGCAGTGGGCTGCAGTGATTTAGCCTTTGTAAGGTGCTCAGTTTAAGTCTGAGAAAGAAACTGCTGGGCACTCTAGCATCAAAACCAAGTGAAGCATGAGAAATGGGAAATGAAGGGATCCTCTTTTGCCCTCTCTCCGCTTCAGATCAGACCACTAGTTTCTCAGAGCTCAGTCCCTTTGTGTTTTAAATGTAACTTTACTGTTTTCCAGGCTGGCCTTTTTCCCCAAAGTAGTAAATCAGCTGTGAAAGGCAGAGTTGCAACTTCATTTACACTCAGATGCTCTGCTGACCATTTTTATTGCTTGTTGATTCAAGTCTGTTTGTGGTAGGAAAGATAACAGATGTTTACTGTCTGATACTGTTTGTCCACATTAATCACCATTTGTATTAAGGGTAGGTTTTAGGGAATGAGATTTCACTACCCATCAAGAGACCCATACTGGGAGAGCATCTTTGTAATTTCATCGGTGCTATGTGTGTTTGCAGATAGAGCCAAGGGCGTAAGAGCTACCTTCCCCTTGCTCGGGACCCAGTGATATCTTTGGCCCTGTTCATGACAATGAGAACATGGAAAATTACTGAGTGCATTCATTTAAGATAGTCACTGTTGCATGTATCCTGAGAGGGGTTTCTAACTGCTTCTTCAGACACTTGTGATGTTTTCAAAGAACTAGTAATTTCTCACTGTAAGGACAGATTCTGTGGGACTGATCATAGTGGTTAGGAAGGCACCTACCTTTGAAAATTTCTCCATATGAATGAGTCACAGTTGCTTTGACAGTGTCTTTGTTTGATCCACGGGGCTCACAGAATTATCCAGGTCAAAGATGTCTTGGTGCTTTCCTGCCAGTTTGCGAGTTGACCAAGCAAGTGCAGGGATGATGGAATTTTTCTGGAGCTTTTTGGATCTAATGTACTAACTGTTTGTATACAGGGAGGAGATCTGACAAGGAAATGGTAGAACTCTTTTCTGTGTCGTTATTTATCCAACATGCTTTCCAAGATACTGTAAGGATCATCTCAAATGTGTAACTGAAATTGCTTAGCCATTTATATCCTCTGCTACTCACAGTTCATCTTCCTTAAAGACTGAAACTTTTGTTCTTGAACTAAGTTTTTACCTTGTAGAGCACAAGCTTGTAGACTTCCAACACAAGTGTAGAAAACTTAATATTGGCCTTATATTTCTAAGATTAGCTCAGTAGGTCCGTTGGGCATGTATTTAGCTTAACTTAAGCACATCAGAAATCAATCAGGAGTCCTAAATTCCTAATGATTTGCCTATATTATAAGCTTACTAATGATTTTTCTACATGTAACGCTTATACTTTCCAATCCCTTGGATTTATTTGCACAAAGGAGTTGACAAAGCAGAGTAAGATGTCGCAGGTAGTTTTGCAGTTGCAAGGGTTGAAAACATAGGTATTTGCAGTCCTTAAACATGGCTTTTGCTGTGGGCATTTGTTTTGGCTAAAAAAGCTAGGAAATTTGAGGGCTCATTTAATTTGAAAGCTTTTTGTATTAATATCAGTTCTAAATACAGAAATTTTAAAGCCTTTTAGAAAATGTGTTCTGTAATTGATTTGTGCTTGAAAATAATTTTTTGAGTGGGTTTTTTTTGTGTGTGTGTGTGTGCACTGTGCACTTCCACAAGTATGAGAACTAGATGCAAATATTTTTTTATGCAAAGGTGACTTATTGCTGCTGTTGTAATTTCTTCTGAATGAGATATTTTTCATACTTTCATGTTTCCTCTGTTGAGAAAATTCAGTATTTATCATTTATGTACTGTTTTTAGATGAAGGTAGTCTTATTTTGTATGTGTATGGTTTGATCTAATTTTCTCAAATTCCCCTTCTCTTCTACATTCTCTAATATGGAGGTTAGAAAATAAGTCAGAAATATTAACTTTTTTTTAATCTGTTGAGTTTGCTTTTATTTCTAGCTACATTTTAGTTTTAATCTACTTTGGAAGTTCAAAAAGGATACAAACTGTGTAAGCAATGATAATTCTTCCTAAATGGGCTACCTGGTGCTCTTAAATCTTGTCGTGGAGATGGCATGCTTATTATTCTATTCTATCTGAAAGAGAAATAGCTCTGTTTTTCTGATATTTGTTCTTTTTAAAATAGGAAAAAATGAGATTTTTTTTTCTGTTTATTATCTGACTTGGTAACAAAGATTTCATTTGCTCTTTGCCGGTTTCTAACTTTGCAGTTAACTCTCCAAGCCAGTCTGAGAATTATTTTTTGAACAGGTGCACTTACAGAAGAAATCTTAGTTTAAAAACCTTTTGTACTTGGAATATTTAGAGA
>VWZZ01000486.1:76610-97463 GCA_013399095.1 Psophia crepitans
TGATAATACCTGGCTCTGAGTGAAAAATTTTACCTAAGCTTATAAAACCTTATGAAGAACAATGAGATCATGAGATGTGAAGTACGACCTGAGGGGTTAGGAAGCAGAAGCCAAGTAAAAAAGTTTCAGTGTTCTTATTTTAAAGCATACATTTATTTTACAAAAACCCAATGCAGCCACCTAGTCTGAGTGGGTTTGTTAGGGGACATGACTCCCCGCACCCCACCCCACCTCCACTGTTCATGGAAACTTCCATGAAAATGGAGCCTTTAACTGGAGGCAGCTCATGGCAGGTCAGTTTTTAGCTGTGTAAATACATACAAATATCTCTATTTTATATAATTATATATGTATATATACATATATATAAATATATATGTATATTTATATAATTTAAAGAAATCTGACTGGTGATACTTGAATATCCTGTAGAAACTAAACATAGGAAACATGGAACATAATTTTTGAGCCTTTGTAGATGAAGGTTCAATCTAGTGCGGTCTAGGAATGGCTGTAGGTCTGTGAAATTAAATTAGCTGATCTGTTAAAACTTAGCAGAGGAATCTTGTAAGGGAAGGCTGACCAAACTGAATTAAAAACTACATTTTAAAAAGATGCTGTTTAAATGGAACTTGCATCATGGAGGAAAACCAGACAGCTGGTCTTTAAATATCTCTGCTAGACTTGGGTCTCAGCTTCCTTGTAACTAAAAAAAACCAAACCAAACCAAACCAAAAAAACAAAACAAAAAAAACCAATCAAAACAAAACCAAAAAAAACCAAAACAAAAAACCAAACCCCCCAAAAATAAAGCGAGTAGGAGGGTTTAACTAGAATTAGTTAATTCAGTTTAGCAGAAGGTAAAATCTTAATGATGAGATTGTAAAAAGTAGGAGCAATATGACTAAAGAGGCCGAGAAAAGCTGTAATACCTTATATAAAGTTTACCATGTTATCGGTGGTAATGACAAATTGTGTTGCCTTCAGTAAGGCTTCACTCCAGGTTGATTCAAGTTAACTAAGTCAAGTGAAGTTCCTCCTCCATTCCCCCCGGTAAGGATAAGTGTTTGGTTTATGAAACTAAGAAATGCTAGGAATCACCTGGACTATGCTGAAGATGCTCAGGAGGCACTTTGGAAGAGTGATCGGTGGTACTAAGGATTTTTAAAATCTGAAAAAGAGGAAATAATTGTGTTTAGAGCAGCGCAAGAAGACAGTGCCGAAAAGGCTTCAGAGTAACTACTGTGCTTACTAGGAAAAAAACCCAGAATGGGTTAGCAGGGGTTTTAGTCATGTTCACTTTCCTGCTTGATAGAATAGAATAGAATAGAATAGAATAGAATAGAATAGAATAGAATAGAATAGAATAGAATAGAATCATTAAGGTTGGAAGTGACCTCAAGGATCATCTAGTCCAACCATCCCCCACCACCTTGATAATCAAGGGTTCTCTGCCTGCACTTGATGTCATGCTATTTCCTTTCAGTTTTTGAGTAGATGTTCATATTGGACAAATAGGTCCAAATAGGCTCCTTTTTCACAGGAGATATCTCACTTTAAGTTAATATGGCAGGGGAACGTTAAGAACAAGGCCTTTTTCCTGTTGTTCCAACATCTGTAAAACTGCTGGAAAACAGATATGAAATACTTTTCTTCCCTCTTAGGAAAAGTTCTTTTCCTGAAGCAATGTGGGCAGAGGACAACTGGCATTCAATAAATTTATGAAGTATTAACTCCATTCCCTAAAAGTGTCTGTATTTTTACTTTTTTTAATGTAAATGCTGTGTTGTGTAATGGGCAAGCATGTTCAAGCTCTTCTTAGAAGTTTAGCATGAGTTTTCTGAATTTCTGCAGAGTATCTAAAACCAACTTTTACAGATCTGGTGTTTGGAGAAAGCAGAGCAATAATGCTCAAAATTACTGCTGATCTGAGGAGTTTTGTTTTAAGATAAATTAACAAAGTGCAAAGACCAACTGTATAAAATTGTCAGTGTCCCATGCGGTGACTGTATGTTAATTAGTGTAGGAGGCCCACAAATACACATCATTCCATAGCTTTCCTGCACTAGAGAACAGAGAAAAACAGATTAGCAAATTCACACGTTACAAACAGAGAGTACAATGTCAGATTAGCTTGAATGGTGATGTTTTGAAGCTTATTTCTGGTTAATCTTCTGAGTGCTTTGTGGGTTCTGATGGAGTTGAATTTTGGCCTATTTCTTTCACATCATTAAAACCAGTACATTCATTGTATTTGTAGTTAAGCAATTCTACCACTTTTCTTTTTTAAAAGTATTCTTCTGTCACCAAGGATTCAAGAACCTAGACTACTTGAATGTGGTGCTGAGTGCCACTTAATGATTTTTTTTTTATTCTTGAGAAGTAGGATCAGGTGCATAATCACACTGGAAAAATATTGAAACACTTTTGATAAACTTGCACTGGTAAAGGTGGTATATGTCTTTTCCTGTAAATTTTGTATAGGCTATTAACTTTCTGGACACTCAAAATGAAAAATGTGGAAAACAGAAATGTTTTTCTTTAAGTTGTAGTGGGCTTAATAAAAGCAATTACCATTGAATCTGGTCCTAAAGATGCTTTTTCTGCTGTTGTGGTTGAGATATCCTGTTTTCATCAGAGTTCAAATTAATTGTTTCATATCTGTACTCTTTGTTATCTCTTACTTTTTATGATTGTATTGATGCAAAATATGTTTAATGGACAGTCTAGTCTGTCTTGGGTTTCCAGATGTTTGCTAGCTGTATTGTGTAAAAATGCAGCATACTAATTGAAGCTTCCATAAAAGATGTCTGATCTTTGTTCAGAAAGTCTCACTGGAAAATGTATAAACATTCCAGATACCTTCTGATTGATAAGTCTGGCTTTTGACCTATGATCTCATACTCAAGGTCTCCTGGTATCATTTGATGCTTTCTCTAGTAGGGACAGTTTGGCCAAAACTCAGCTGATTAAGTAACCCTAAAACCCCAGAGAAAGAAGTATGACACTCATATACTTCAAATTACTGCTATTCATCTACTTTCGCTCTAAGTTTGCACAAGAGTTTGTCGTAACAGTCCCTGCCTTTCTTGGTAAAATAGTGTGCAGACAGTGTGTATTCCCTGTTCCTTGCAGACAGGGAATACAGGTAAAAATACGTTAGAGCTCAGTATGGTCAGCGGATTACTTGCACTTTACTGTAATCCCTTTTATCTGCTGAGGAATATATAAAGAAGCTACAGAAAAAATCTGTAGTGTACACACTAGGAAAGGCCTTATGTCTGGGGAAGGGCAGAACTCTGAGGATAAATAATTCTCTTAAGCTGTGATTGCAGCTGTCTTAAATTTCAAAGCAGACAGTTCCAAAGATTTAGGAAAATAGATAAGCTTTAATGAAGCCCTAATGAGCTAAGAGACACACACTGGCCTGTGAGTAGGAAACAAGCAGTAGCAGTATCTGTCTGAAAGGATCTGTCAGACATTTTTCTTAGTATCAAATGTTGGAATTTATTTTGGTGACGGATTTGTGCTGTCTTTATAGTACTCCATGCTGTGGAATACATTACTAGTACTTACTGTCCTAACTGCAAAACTCTTAGACACATGTCAAGAGTAATACATCCTCCAATGTCTTTAATGTAAAATAAATAGTGGTCCATATGAAAGGTGCTGGGTCTCATTCTTGTGAAGGGAAACGCTACATTTGGAGATGCTTTATTCTGAAAAAGAGACACAAAAGGATATCTTGAAATGATTTGTGACAATGGTTACAATACCATGTTTACTACTGAAGGCTAAAAGGATAAGGGTGTATTACTCAATTCGCTATCAAACATACAGTGATACAGAGTGGGAAACATGTGGTCTGGAAAGTGAGGCTAAGCAGCTACATGTGATAACTACTTAAGAAATAGGAGTAATGGTGCCTTAATCCAATATTTCAGTAATCAGAAGTTAGAGTGCTGTTATCTTCCTTGTATCCACTGATTTGTTTTGTTCCCAAGATCTGTGGAAAAGACTGCTAAAGATGTAAAATACTGACTAGACAAGCATCACTGGGTGTTATGAATGACAGTAAAACTAGAAGTTAATAGAAGCTAACGGCAACAGGGATGCAAAGAGATAACTGCACGCAGGCTGTGGAGGAGACTGGGAAATAAGCAGCTGGAAAAAACAGTAAAAGTAGCTTTCTCTAGGAAGCCCCAACTTCCAGTCTTGCTGCTATTCTCCAGAGTAGCAGCTTTGTCAGTTGTCTGGACTGATATCTTTTTCCTGTGGGGAACCTTTAAAACTTGACTTGTCAATCTTCTTTGAAATGGTGTGGTGTTGAATATCAAAGGGAATAACCTTTTGCTGCATTGGTCTCTGATCTGCCTTACTATCGCATTCCTAATCGTTTTCCACTTCTCTGCTCCTTGGAGGAGGGATGGAAATCCTCTATACTATGGTTTGCAGAGAGTCACGTTACTTGTATAGTTCTGTTTGAAAAGCACAGTCAAAATAATTGTGAGTTGAATCGTAAGGAAAACCCTTTTTTGAGCACTACATGAAAACTTCATAGGTAAGTAAAGTCGTCTTCATGCTGAAGTGTGACAACTAGTCACAGAGTAGGGACTAGTTTAGTAAGAGTTTTGTATACAGCCAATAAAACACCTTGCTCTGAAGCTTGCTGAGGTCCCCAAGCAGAATGAGTCTGTGTCAGTATGTTTTGGTAAAGTTCTGATAGTGCTGAAGTCAGCTGACAAGGATTAAGAAAACCCAACCAAACAACCAAAAAATATCTCAAACCCTCCAAAAGCCAGTTTGATTTGAAATCTTACCTGAATTTCTGATATTTTAGTTACATTATGTAGTCATTATGTATCTGTATACTGCTGAGAATTGCTTGGAAATTGCTTGGAAATCCTGATGAAGAAGGCTGTGTAGCTGAGGTTTCAAGTGGTGTGGAAGCAGATAGGTATTCATCATTGCATGTTTCAAGTGGTGGTGGGGGGGAGTTCTTAAAATTCTGGCCTTCAACTATTTACTGTGCGTGGGTGAACAACACATGACAATACAGAAGTTTTGTAACAGAAAACTTGCAAGGGTTTGGGTGTGTTTGAAGATGAAGTAGTGTTCTGTGTAACCTCAACTATGTAGCTTTGGTTTTCAACTATATTCATGGATGCCAGAGGCAGCTTTTCAATTCCAAAATAATACCATTGTCCATTCTTAAGGAAGAGAATTAATTATTGCAGTAAATACGTGCTCAAATGCCAACCTCAGAATGGGGTGTTAAATGAACAGAATTATGAAGATTTTTCCTATTCAAGCTGCCTAAATACTTGTGGAGCCTCCTGCCCAAATCCACACTGCTTATTTCTGTGGGCAAAGGAATGCTGATCTGAAAAAATGGAATGCTAACTTCAGAGTATTTGCAAACCTTACATCTTTTGTTGGCAAGAGTGTGAGTCAGCATACAGAATGCTTGAATGACTGCATAAACCTGAAAATTGGAAGATTAATCTTAAAGCTGGGAGGAGAGAGATTTGGAGGTCAAAAGTGAAACAATACCATATGACTCAATTCATCATTATGTAGTGTAAAAAGTGGCCAATAGTAAAGTGAATAGTATGAATGCTGTTGTAACTCTGATTCTATTGTTTCTTCTGAAGAACATTTGGCTATACTTTACATCTATGTTACAAGAACTTAAACATTATTTTCTAAACCATAGTTTTCAATGTCTTGGTGTAGCTATACTCTTCCAGGGAGGTGGGTTTTTTTCTTCTCTGATGTGATGTCGTCATATTACTTGAGTATGCCTAACTTGCAGGGAGAGTTAGCCTAATTGTTGCATTTCCTTGCCTTCATTGGTTTGGAGTTTTTGTAAGGCAATATTTTTCTTTTCTCTCTCAGTTTTGTACCTCCTTGTAGAAGACCAGTGTACCATCTAAAACATAAATCTGTAACAAGATATAATGACAATGTTGAATGTATAAATATTAGGTCTGACTTTTTATCAAGTACTGAGCTTCTGTAACAACTGCTGTATCTGACTTTTGAAAGCACAGCATTTTGGAATTTGAAGCTGGTTTGCCTTCTGTGTCCACTTTACTTATTAAAGCCTGGATATACTGTCAGAAAACTGGGTAAAAGCTAGTGCGTCCTGCCTCCAGTGGTCTACACATATTCTATGAGCTGTTTAGAGTACAGTTCCATTAGAATTGTAATTTGGTTTTGCTAGAAATTGAGTCAGGATTTGTCATTTCTGTATTTCTCTATTCAAGATGTAAACTATTCTTGGTTCATCAAATGTTAGCATTCCTGCAGAGGAGACACTGTAGAGCTATAAATGCCCATTTACAAAAATGCAGCTGTTAATTACTCAGACATGTCTACTGGAAAAACATTCCTTTAACAGAAGACAATCTGTGACACTAGTTGTGAGTTTTCTAGTGAGTCAGGGTTTTGTGCAAAACTACAAACTCACAGAAAGCAACATCCTAACAACCAAATGTTCTGGCTTTCCTCCACCTCTGAAATGCATAAAGATTTAAGTCTCCAAGACTGCTGGCTTGTGAGCCCTAGGTTCCAGGTAGGGCTGTCTTGGGGCTCAGAAGGCTCCAGGATTAGATGTCCTGCCTGCCTGGGCATCATACATGAGTTTCCCTGCTTGTTTCCAAGCACTTATGAAAGGTGGAGTTGTATTAACTCCAGGATCCAGCATTAGCTTGGTGGAACATCCATCCCATGATAGAAAAGGATAAATAAATATTCTTGGACACAGCCAGAGCTGCAATGGTTACAGCCCTGAGCAGCCTCACCTGACATTGTGGTGGGTTCTTTGAGCAGGAGGCTGGACTCAGATCTCTGGATATCCATTCCAGCTCAATTTATTCTCTAATCCTATGATCCTTTCTTGGATCTAAATTTGCACCAGGAAGCATGGGAGCACCAGCATCCCGTATTGAACCTGAAGATGTTGGCTTGGGCTCCTCAGCAGGAATATGTGCTAAAGAGTATAGGTCTAAAACTTTGGCTGCTTGGAGCACATAACTGAGGCTGGGGTCTCAGTCATGGCAGTGTGGCTTAGTGTTATGTAGTCTGCCTTTGTGGAGGTAGACTCCCTGGATTTCCTCGCACAGTTGCAGCAGTTGGCATAATTTTGTATTTTGAAGCAACTGACCAGATGTCCTGGTTTCAGCTGAGAGAGAGTTAATTTCCTTCACAGCAGCCAGTATGGGGCTGTGTTTTGGGTTTGTGCTGGAAGCAGCGCTGACAGTGCAGAGATGTTTTTGCTGTTGCTGAGCGATGCTCACACAGAGCCAAGGCCTTTGCTGCTTCTCGCACCGCCCCGCCGGCGGGATGGCTGGGGGTGTGCGGGGAGTTGGGAGGGGACAGACAGGGCAGCTGACCCCAACTGACCAAAGGGACATTCCATACCATATGGCGTCATGCTCGGTTTATAAGGGGCTTTGGGGGGGAAGAAGAAGGGAGGGGCAGCGGCGTTCGGAGCGATGGCGTTTGTCTTCCCAAGTCACCATTACACGTGACGAAGCCCTGCTGCCCTGGGGATGGCTGAACCCCTGCCTGCCGTGGGGAACGGTGAATTAATTCCTTGTCTTGCTTTGCTTGTGCACGTGGCTTTTGCTTCACTGATTAAACTCTTGTACCTGAACCCATGAGTTTTCTCACTTTCACTCTTCTGATTCTCTCCCTCTTCCCAATGGGGAGACGGAGACTGAGCGAGCATTTACGTGGTGCCCAGCCAACGGCTGGAGTAAAACCACGACACCAGAACAACTTTCTTTTCAGAATTAGAAACTTTCCACAGGCATAATTTTTCTTAGGGGGAAAAAAAAATCCATTGGAAATTGAACTAGAACTTTCTTATCAAACTTACATCAAAAGTTGGTGAATCAGTAAAGATATAAAGTGGTTTATGTCTTACAAAGTCAGTCAATTGTCTACAATAGGCTTACTTCATACTTTTACTACTGTTTTTACTATGATTGAAGCAAGAATTACATAGGTTAGCCAAGGATCGTAATCTTGTAATAACTTTAATTTTGAGTACCCCTGTTGTCTAGGGACTTTTCCTAAACTGCTTATATGGATTTTGTGGATTTTATTTTTCCTTCAACAAATTAGTTGAATTAGTAATTCATCATTACCATACAGATAGTTCTGTTTTTTTATCTTCTGTGAACTTGGGTTTCATTAATATTCCAATTTGCAAAATGTCAACTTGAAAGCTGGAATATTTCTAAAATACAAAACTCATTTATGCTAGACAGTACTATAAAGATATGTACCTGCCATAACATCAGGTTATAGTAACCTGATTACTATAATCATACTACTGCTAACTATCAGTTTGTGGGTTTTTTTGGTAGGGAATAAAAAAACCTAAACAAACAAACACCAAAATCTCCCCAAAAAATCCAAAACAAACAAAAAAACAACAACAAAAAACCCCCCAAAACCTGAAGCAAAACCATTGCTTGGAAAAAATGTTTGTACTTAAAAATTTATTAATAGTCAAACAAATGCTGTGAAGATCAGTGTCAGTGTCTGAAACCCATTTTTTTATTCTCTTTTTGGAATGTTACTTAGTATTTGTTTGGATTAAGGGATGGGAGACAGAGCTTTGCCATTGGTGTGTGTGCTTAACTAACTACAAAGCAGTGACAGAACATGTCGCAAAATGCAACTGAAGTTGTGCAAGACAAATGCAACTAAGTATAACTAATTCCTCCTTGATATTTTATTACAGTTATTTCCCTTTCTTATTATCTTTAGTATTAAAAGCAATGGAGAGGTTAGCTTAAGCAATTGAAAGAGGATGTAGTGCTGTGTACAGCTGTGCCAGGTCCCTTTCCCGTGTTGCAGTTTTAGCTTCTGATCCCAGTAAACAGTTACAGACCGAGTAATTGTAACCTCTCCCTGGCATTTCTTTTCATGTTTGTTTCCTGCAATAAAACAGCTTTAATCCCATTCATTTATTCAGTCTGACAGGTGGGTAACGTCTTCAGTACAACATGAGAACGGGTAAAACATCTTTTTGCTGGAAGCCTTGCAATCTAGGTAATTTTATTTATTTTAGTATAATAAACATCTAATCCGTGGTCAGACAGTGCCTGGAGCCTCTTTTTATTTGCAGTGCTGGAAGACATCTTATTCATACAGAGGCTGTGTGTTTCAGATGGAACCTTGCAAGTCTTGAAAAAGACTGTGAGCCACAAACAATTGCAAGATCGGTTTTGCAAGAGGTCCTTCCCTTTTGGAAAGGTTGCCACTTGTTTGGGCTCCTTATTCGAATTGCCACATGTAAGTAAACCCTGGGTTTGAGTTTTTATGCTACCAACAGAAATTAATCAAAAAAAGAGAAATTATGGAGATCAAGGTAACTGACAAATTGAAAGTCTTTGAAGTTAAATATCCAACACTGGTAATTTAGGAAATGTTGATGCTGACATTATTGTATCTTTTCAATGATAGGTGATAAGAGTTACACAGTTCCTTAGCTTTTTCAGAGCTGGCTGATGCTCGACCTTAAAATTACCTGTCTTTTACAAAAGCTTTCAAATGAGTCCTCTTGAAGTGAGTAAGAACAAATCTACTTTCTAAAGAATTTGAAATTGCTGTGTTGTTTTTGTTTCCGTGATGACTCGGATTTGCGAGGAAAGATCACACACGCTTTGCTTGCTTAACTGATTCAACAAAAACTGTAATCATCCCTTTACTGGGGCTCTTCAGTCAATAGCTGGATGTCAGCAAACTATTTTAGTCCATTTGGAATGAAAACCTGAGACCTAGACTGCCCAGCCTCAGAAAATCAAGGTTCCTCAGCCTGAATTATGCTTTATTTACTCTTTTGGTGAGGTGTGCTGGCTGTTGGCTGTCACATTTGTTTGGTGGTCAGATCATATGGGTCTCTGCTTGGTATTTGTCCTTTAAATCGTGATGGAATAGGGCAGTCACCAGTCAGGAGGGCTTCCTCTGCTGACACTGGAAAGATGAAACCCTTTTTAGCCCAGGTCAGTCCCGTGTCCTAGGAAAGTTGCCTCCCTCTGGCCATAGTGGGCAGTTATTCTATAATACAATACCCATCTCCTCTTAACACCTGTGGTGAGTGTTTCGGAAAGGAACTGGGTGTTCTGTAGGTGTACCTGTGGTACAGTTAGTACCCAGAGTAGTACAAACCCACCTCCTTGCTCAATCAGCTTTTTACCAAAGCTTTCAGGTAGAAAATGGAGAAGCAAGGGCATTTCTGTACAGATGTACACTGCCCCTTCTGTACCTCTTACCTGGGTGAGCAAAGTCTTCCACCTGGCCACCACCAGGTGGGGGCATTGCAAAGATATTGATTATTTGGTAAACACATATCAGTGAGTCATTTGCATATAAAAATTACCTCCTCTGCCTTTCATTCCACATTTTCCGAAACATTACACACGGTATGGCAGACAAAATGCCTAATCATCCATTGATTTTGGGAAGGGGGAATACCTTTAAGGGAAATACCCTTAAGAAAATACCCAATAACTTGGTAAGATTTTGTAGGATTGTTGCAAGTATGAAGACAGATGTCTATTTTGAAGCTTTCTTGATGTTCTTTCTTTTTTTTTTTTTTTGTTCGTACTTTCCACTCTTGGACATAAAAGGCTGGATAGATGTTTTTTTCCCTTATCGGTTTTATCATTAGTTTACCAGGCGCTGCTTGGCAAGCATTACAGAAGCCTGCTTTTCATTGTATATGAAAATACAGCGTAGCTTGTGTTCTTCGTTTGATAGCCACCATTCATTTTTATGATAGGTTAAGTTATTGCATTATGTTTCATGGAGAAAAAGTGTTTGATTTTGCTCTTAATCCTCTAAGACAGCTGACCAACTAGGAAAATTCTCTGTGAGCTTAAAATAAATGGGTAAAAAAATCAATGAGACTCCAAGTTATTTATGTTTGAAAGTTGTTTTAAATATATTATCAGGAATTGGCTTTTGTCACTTATAAACTGGAAAAAAATGTAAACCTATAAAATCCATGCACTTCATTGATGTAAATGCACATATTGTTCTACTAGATTGGTGCTTTCAAAATGTAGCTTTGAAGTCATTATGGATTCCTACATTAAATGGATGATTACTTAAAATGTTTTCAAAAGATTTTTTTTCTCTTATTGAGCAAGACCTTTCTTAGAAAATATCCTATAAGTGAAGATATATAACTGCATGTTTATAAATAAAATGTAGATTAAATACTTTTCTGTAGTGTTAAAAAATGAAAAGAAGAAAAAGAGCTCATTTACAGGACTGTTATGTTAGTCAGAAGTTGGGTGATTTTTAGGCTGACATTAATTCTTACCGTTTCTGTAATCTTTATCATGAGAGATAAGAGAGAAAATGTCCTGTGGTTTGCTGACCTGATAAAGAAATGGATTTGATGAGAAGCAGCAGAATGAAAACAGATAAGATCTGCTTTATGGATCTCTTTGTAGCGCTTCAATAAGGTAAAAAGAGTACGGAAAGGCCTTTAGAATTGCTGCTTTTAGCTGCTTGCCTTTTTTTTTTTTTTTTTTTTTTTTTTTTTTTTTTTTTTTTTTTTTTTTTCCCAAAGCATCAGGTTCCCTTTTCTGTACTACTTCAGGCAAAACATGAGATTACCATAGCAGTAATATTGTCCAGATTTTAGCTGGATACGAGGTTCTTACATATCACCTACCCATCTTAGTGCTTTTCATGAGAGATAAGTGCCATTATCCTTACTTTGCAGATGAGAAAATTGGAGCAAATGTGGATCTATTTATTGAAATTCATTTTTGAAGGTGGGAGAGATGTCTTGCGGTTTGTTTGAAAATAAAATTATATTCCTTGTTCTAAGCTACATTCCCCCATTTTGGGGGGAGGGGAGGAGGGCGGGGAAGGTGTAATAAAACTTGCTTAGAAGCATGTTTTTATTAGGGGATGGGGACAAGTATGCAAAATAACTTTTCTACGTAGACATCCATAGTTTTTATTTGAAAAATTTCATTTCTTAATAAACGAGTGCAAAATCGAAGGCATAGTACTTTATCAATTCATCTTCCCACTCCAAATAACACTGTTCAGAGTATATAAATTCGCCCAGTTTAGTCAAGCTGTCTCTATAATTTGCTTCTACTCCCTCCTCAAGCAGGCTGCCTTTTGCCTTTAAATTTCTGTTGTCCTTTGAAATTTTAGCTGATTCTCCTTTTGTTTTTGATAAAGGGACCCTGATATGGACAGCATGTGTATGTGTGTGTGTATGGAAAGATAAGAAATAGATATGTTCTGTATCTATTTTCTGTGAAGGTGACTTGGTTGCTATCTATATATCTAACTGTGTTGTCACAAGGGTTTTTTTTTGTTTGTCATCATATAAGACAGAAAACCTTTATTTGGTTTATTTTTTGGCCCAGATATGATATGAATATATGTATATATATGAACTTGTGAAATATCTTGTGAAATCTGTTAAGTCTATGTCCTCAAAAAATATTTCCCCAGTAACCTTTCTGTATCTGACAATGTATTTTAAACAAGTGAGTAAGGGACATTAAGCCAGGAGACATATAGAGCAAATAATGCAAATAGTTATGCTGAGCTCTGTATCACAATGTTATTAAGATGCAAATTTGTATTTGTTCATATTTCTGCTTGTATAGCTTATTTCTGAATTGCCTTTTCTGTCCTTTTCACTTGATCTTACAGCAGGAAGGATAAAAATCCTTAACATGTAAGACAAAGGTTGCTGATGTGACCTGCAACCCATGTCCATGGTTCATAACCCCTGTTTATTCTAATATCAGATCCTGAGATAACATTAAGGCAGTGAGGGGGGTTGGGAACATACCCAAATGAAATTCCAGATAAGTGGGAAAGAAACCTAAGTGCAAGTGGCTGTGCCTTTCGCAACAGAACATTGGGACGTTCTTAGGCTACTCGTTTCAGAGGTGGTGTTGCTCAGGTTCAGCTGCCTTCACATTTTTCATGCCATCTACATAATTCAGCAGTCCCAAATCTCTGCCTCCTGACACTTACTTCTTTGCTACTTACTTTTGTTTTTATTCATCTCTCTTCCTTCTCTTGGTTTCCTCTGTCAGCTGACCACAGCGTAGCATTGGCTTGTCCTCTGCTGCTGGCTTTTCTGGGGAGGGCAGCAGTGTTCATTCTTGTCCTCTAACTCACTCTTGTTTACTACCCAGGTGCTTCCCTTACCTGCTGTGCTGGTGGGATACTGGACTGTAAGGGACAATACAGGCCTGGAGAATACAAACGACAGTAGTAAATCTAAAATGGTATCCCAGTAGGATGAAGTATAACATGCTTCCCAGAATTTCTGTAATTTTGGCTGACAAAGGGATCCAATGGAACAAATTGCATCCACACAATATGGAGGAAAGTAAACTTGTTAAAACAGTCACAGCCTTGCTAAAATTTTGAGCTTTGTGTCTACACTTTTGTATCTATTCCCAGGCATCAGTATTGGAGTGACAGGTAATTTTTAGCAGGTAGTTCCATTTGCTCCTTCATAATGCGTGCAAGCCTTTCCTAGGACAGAAGAAAAAATGCTGCAAGCATCACTTTGCAGTGCCAGCTACTTCATCCCAAGTACAAATAAGAGTTTCAGAGATATTTATAAATATTTCTTTTCCTCCTCATCTTAAAGGTCCGTTGTCTCTGATTTTTAAAAGTGTATTTATTCTCTGCCTCTGTTTTTCTAGATATCCCTCCTCTGGCACTCTCATGCTAATTGTGTCTTTTTGCTTCTGCTTTTGCAAAATATTTTTGATCAGTCTGTGCAGCAGAAACTGTCTTGAAAAACTTCCTTTCAAGAGCAGTATAGCTTGACTTTCTATGCATTTGTTGTCATGGGTAGGTCTTCTGTTGTCTGAGAAGTCATTCTGACTGAAGTATTTTCCTATGATTTTCAAGAAATATTTCTGGTACTGTGGAAAAGTTGAGCTTGTGCTGTAGCCTGTGAAGTCACTGTTGGCTGTTTAGGTACCTGTCTTGTGAAAAGCTGTAGGAATATAATGGGGTTTTACTCATAAGTGTTATTTGGCCAGTTTCAATGAAATTTAGCAAAGAGGTTAGAAATGTCTTGGGAGAGAAACACAGAGGCAGCCTGATTGCCTAGGCATTAGTTTCTAAGAGGCCAGACTAAAAAGCTTTGAATTTTCTTAATTCTCTGTTGCAGCTGGATCTGGCAGTTTGCAATGTCTGGAGCAGTAACAGAGCAGAAGGTTTTTGGTCCTTCTCACTCCCCGCTCCTGTAACCTCCATGTCCTGGGCAGCTCCTGAATGCGCTTCCGTTCCTTTAAAAAGCCTGGCAGCATCTCAGGGTTTCAGCAGGTTGCTCTAACAGCCTCTAGGACAGAGCTGAAGGACAACTGAATAAATGAGCCATTCGACAGATCCTGAGGACCCTCTTGCAAATCACTTAAATGAAGCTGCGGTAGTCAATAACACTGCAGGAACACATTTAATTAGCACACAAATTAAACTCACAAGTGAAGTTTAAAGCAAAACCAAGGTGGCCAGGAGCTTAGGGAACCAGGGAAGAGGCAACACCTTGGTGCCTGAGTCACTTAATAGTTTAGGACTGTGCATAAGAAACAGCGAGGGGTAGGGCTGTTCTGGCACAAACGTCCCAGGCATTCATTGCAGGCAAAATTTGCACCCAAAGTGCAGCAAGAGTGGCCTAGAGTGTGCTACAAGATGAAGCAAGATGTAATGAAGGGGTGGATGAACAAATAAGGAAGGGGGGAGATGGGAATTGGGGAAAAAATGGTTCAATTTTTCTTTATCATTTATAGAATCACAGAATATCCCGAGCTGGAAGGGACCCATAAGGATCGTTGAGTCCAACTCCTGGCTCCACACAGGACCAGCCCCATCAGAGCAGATGACTGAGAGCGTTGTCCAGATGCTTCTTGAACTCAGCTAATCTTGGTGCTGTGACCACTTCCCTGAGGAGCCTGTTCCAGGGCCCCACCACCCTCTCAGTGAAGAACCTTTTCCTGAGATCCAACGTAACCCTCCCCTGACGAAGCTTCATGCCGTTCCCGTGGGTTCTATCTCTGGTCACCAGAGGGAGGAGATCAATGCCTGCTCCTTCGCTCCCCCTCGTGAGGAAGTTGTACGGCGCAATGAGGTCTCCCCTTAGTCTCCTCCAGGCTGAACGAACCAAGGGCCTACAGCCTCTCCTCACATGTCTTCCCCTCTAGACCCTTCACCATCTTAGTTGCCCTCCTTTGGACACCCTCCAATAGTTCTATGTCCTTTTTGTACTGTGGCACCCAAAACTGCACACAGAACTCGAGGTGAGGCCGCACCATCGCAGCGTAGAGTGGGACAACCACATCCCTAGGGCAGCTGGCAATGCCGTGCTTGATGCAGCCCAGGACAGGATTGGCCTTCCTGTCAGCCTGGACACACTGTTGGCTCACGTTCAACTTGCTGACAGCCAGGACCCACTAGTCCCTTTCAGCACGGCTGGTCTCCAATGTCTCCTTGCCTAGTCTATACGTGTAGCCAGGGTTGATGCCTATATGATAAGGTTTTATTAAAAAAATAATTCTAAAATTAGCTGAGTCTATATCTGAGTTGTTTTGCTCAGACCTGGGAAGTGATTTTTTTCAGAGCTGTCAGGCAGATGCACGGACATGGTACTAGAACTTTTGGAAGCAGAGAAACAGAAAAAATAACAGCTTTCTTTTTTTCCCCCTGGACTTTTCAAATGCCCAGAATAAGTATTTATGACACATGCAACCGTTTCTGAAGACAAAGGCTCATTTAGAGCTGCTATGAAATCCACTAATTAAATGGTTACTTGTAAGTTTATTTTTTAACGTTCTTTTTATGTTGATGTCCACAAACTGACTTGAGTAAGGTCACTACATTGCCAGCCCTGTGGAGATCTAAAGCAACCACCTTTCCTACAAAAAGCTATAGTAAAAAACTTATGTTTGCTGTTTAAGATATTTTTTTTTCCCATCATCCAGACTAAAGTATCTGATGACGCTATTTTCACTTTTCATGTCTGTACCCTTTTCTTCCTGGAAAAGCTTTGTTCTTCTACATGTTGCTAAGAGAAAAATCCCTGTTGCCAGGGAACAAGTGTTCAACGCATCCTGATGTGTCCTCTGTCAGATGTCAGAAGCATCCCTCCTAAATATTTTCACATGCATACAGCGGATGAATCTCATGTATAAAAGAAAGGAAAGGTGGAATTGACCAGCCTTGCTTAGTGATGCTCAAAACCACCCTTGAATCATTCACCTCTTGTCTAGCAGTCCTAATTCTTTACTATACTTCCTCCCCGCCCCAGACAAAGGATAAAACACCAGGATTAAAACTTTTTTTAAAAAAACTTATTTAGAAGTGAAGTTTGTCCTTCCATTTTAAAATCAGTCTGATGCTAGGGTTACATGGTCAGGACATGCAGGAAATCTTCAGAAAAAGAGCAGTCTGGGGTTTGGCTGAGCTAGATGAGGCTGCAGTTTGTTACTCATAGATCTGCTCTTGAAACTGCGAGCTCTGTCCCATTGCTAAGGACTATCACGGTCTCTGTGGCCCGCAGAGCTGGAGCAGCAGGCAGAGGCCTTTGGTATGTAGTTAGACTGTCTGTAGCTGTGTGCCTGGCTTTTCTCCGTAGCGTGGAACTAAACCTTCCAGCTGGAGCTAGACAGCTGGCATCATGTTCAGTGAAAAATCTCCTGGTGGAGGAAGAAGCAGGCTCTGTGCGATCCTGTTGTCAGAGCTGTGTGTGTATCGTCAGCTGTCAGCAGTACATTTACCGGCATGTGGAAAGGGCAGCTCTGGAGTGCAGAATACTTCTCTTGTGCATTACCGTCTTGTCACTAGATGTCCTGTGTTAAGGATGCTCCAGGATGGATTTTTGTACCTTGTGCTGTGTGTGGATGTGCTTGCATATGTTTCGCCAGTACATTTAAGAAAGATTTCAAACATATCAGTTGGTGCTTTTCAGGTTAGTTGGTCCTGAGATGGTTTGTGGCTGTCAGTAACTTGGAGAGTGGTTGGAAGGTACTACATGTAGCTTGATGACACTTGGTTTGAGAAGTTTGTAAATTAAGTTGTTAAAAGCTGAGAAAATTGAAAAGGATGAATGTTAAAAGAGCATTATTGCTTATGCTGTTAGCATAGAAGTATACATTTGGTAGACTTGGGTATATTGGGACTTCACCTTAGCATAAATTAGTTATTGAACTAAATAAACATTTCTCTTGTCTTAGAACAAAGCAGAAGCAAAAGGAATAGATTCAGAAGTAATAATGTACAGCTGTGGGAGTACGCTCTCTGCACACTCTCTGGATTGGGTCCTTATATGGGAGAGTTGCATTCAGTGACTGCTGTGGTAAAGAATGCTTCGGTCCTCTGGTCATCCACAGATCATCATGAACAAAAGAGAGAAAATGGTTGTGTTTCTCCCAAGCTAGTCAGCAGCCAGCCTAAACCTAGCATCAGTCAGGAAACAACCAGAGAAAGGATTTGTGACTTTCTCTTCTTGCATTTCTGTTTGCTGATTTCCAACCATAAGTAGTTTTCCTTGTTCATTTTGCCTGCGAACCATTTTAAAAATCAGTTGTTCTCACTTTTTTGTTTTGGTTTTGAGCATCAGAAACGAACTTTTTTGAAGATCTTTTTATTTCGCAGAACTGCATGATGCAGCACCATGCTGGAGATCACTCTCTGTGGTCCAGTCTTGCTTTTTGGCTTGGCAGAGCAGTGCTGTGGAGAACTATCTGAAGCAGTAGTGGCACGTTGGCAGAAGGAAGCAGTTATGCATCTTGCAGTGACGCTGGCCAGTGCCGGTTGTATCAACACTAGCGTTAGGACTTCAGTGCCGCTGCCCTTCCTTTAACTGAACTTGTAAAATTATCTCTGCTTGGAGAAATAGAGAGGAAAAACAAAGGTGCTTCCAATCATAAGAAATGCTGATGAGCAAATCAAGCAGGACAGAACAAGTGACAGGACAAGGGGGAACGGCTGCAAGTTGCGCCAGGGGAGGTTCAGGTTGGAGATGAGGAGAAATTTCTTCTGGGAAAGGGTGGTCGGGCATTGGAACGGGTTGCCCAGGGAGGTGGTGGAGTCACCGTCCCTGTGTGTGTTTAAAGAAAGGTTGGATGTGGTACTTAGGGACGTGGTTTAGTGGTTAATAGGTGGTGGGGGGATGGTTGGACTAGATGATCCTTGAGGTCTCTTCCAACCTTAATGATTCTATGGTTCTATTCTTTGATAAGACAATGTAGGAAGGTTTACTCACACCTTCCTTGGTCTCGATCTCTCTCTCTATTGGGGAATTGTCATAAATCATTAAAGTCACCATCCTATTTTTGAGTCTTGCAAAACACCTCTATGTTATCTCACTCATGTCTCTTAAGGATTAAGATTACAGCCAAGTATTCTTCCCTTTCACTTTAGAAAAGAATACAGCTGGCAGAAAAATGTATTCTTTTTCTTGTCTTGCTAGAGCTGTGTACAAACTGCTCGCATTGTCCTCAGCTGATTGAGTTTATTGAACGGGTAATTCTGGAAAAATGACTTTTTCATAGGTATGTTGTTATTAAAATTTTAAACTATTATCTGTCTGTGATAAACTCAGGTAAGGTTTCTGTACCATTCTTGCTTCATACAATGAAAAAACAATGTCCAAAAATCTCCTGCAGGGAAGAGTTGCATACATACCGTTTTTTGAAAAAAGGTAGCTTCCCTATGAGCTCTCACACAGAAAACTGGAATTCATAAAGCATACTCTGGGGGATGCTTGACATCCATTTACATTTGTATAAAGCAAACAAAATGAATGTGGATATGAAACAAATTCATTTACAGTTTTGAATGAATATTCATTGTATTATTCACCGTTCAGTAGCATTTCACACAGAATCAGAGATTTGCAGTTTAGGTAATTCTGATGACTAGCGAACGAAAATTGTTTCTTACTTGCAAATCAGATATGCCTTTTAAGTAGTTTACTTGTTCTGTTTGTTTCTTCTGAGTTGTTTTATAGCAGTATGTCAGTATCATAAAAACACTAAAATGTAATTGAAATGATTTGTGCTTTTCTTCAGCTCTTTTAAAAAAATGTTTTTCATAGAGATGCCCTTTATTTCTGTATTAACATAAAACTTAATCTTGTTACGCCTACACAGACTTTAAGGTGATTGAACTTGGTAGTAATGTGGTGAAAAAAAGGTAAACAAAACTGGCTTTACAGTTGACATTTCCATTGACAATTTTGGATACAGTTCTGTCTGGCGTCATACACAGTATTTTGCTCATACTGATAAGGAAACCTACCCTGTTTCCGCAATTTCATTGCTCAAGTATTGGTGAAGGTACTCACAAAAAATGCATTTTTGAGCTTTTCTTGATAAACAAGCCTATTTTTTTATATGACTGAAATAGTTTCAATGATTTTTATTCAACAACATAATTGTTAGTGATAGGCTCATGGACCACCGACTGAAATAAGATTTTTGCAGCAAAGGTTTTGTACAGAGAGTTGTGCCTTCTAGTAGCATGGAATCATAGAATCATAGAATCTTCAGTTTAGAAAGGACCTCCAAGATCATCAAGTCCAACCATCAACCTAACACCACCGTGCCTACTAGACCATGTCCTGGAGTGCCACGTCTACACGTTTTTTGAATGTCTCCAGGGACGACGATTCAACCACCTCTCTGGGCAGTCTGTTCCAACACCTCACTACTCTTTCTGTGAAGAAGTTTTTCTTAATATTCAACCTAAACCTCCCCAGATGCAACTTGAGGCCATTCCCTCTTGTCCTATCGCTTGTTACTTGGGATCAGACGGACACCCTCCTCACTACATGTTCCTTTCAGGTAGTTGTAAAGAGCGATTAAGTCTCCCCCGAGTCTCCTCTTCTCGAGACTAAACAAGCCCAGTTCCCTCAGCCGCTGCTCATAAGATTTGTTTTCCAGTCCCTTCACCAGTTTTGTTGCCCTTCTCTGGACACAGTCCAGCAGCTCAATGTCCTTCTTGTAGCGAGGGGCCCAGCTGATCATAGAAGGAGATCAGGTTGGTCAAGCAGGACCTGTCCTTGATGAACCCATGCTGGCTGGGCCTAATTCCCCATCCATCTTGTACCTGCTCAGTGAGCACTCTCAAGATGAGCTGGTCCATGATCTTTCCTGGTACTGAGGTCAGGCTGACAGGCCTGTAGTTCCCTGAATCCTCTTTTTGGCCCTTCTTGTAGATGAGCATCACATTGGCCCATTGGAAGGGTACATAAAAGTGTTTTTCAGTTACAGAAGTAGTTTCATTCTGTGATCATAATGGAGATGGTGTAAACTTTCAGTGCTAATGGTGACCGAATATCTTAAAGCAATTTTTCTAATGTTTTCTGGTAGAATATTAACCTCTTCTATGAAGAATATTTGCTGATACATTCTCGTAAATATATATTTACTCATTAATTTAAGACATGGTTAGTTTCAGATGCAGGCTACTACTTCATAAATTTCCATGTTAATATCTCCTAATATTCACTGTTCCTTCTGAAGTTCAGTACTGTTAGTTATTATTCAGTATTTTGCTGCTTCTCTTAGCATTACTGTTTGTTAAGTGACATTATTTGTTGGTTAGTGATGTTCGTTTCTTAATGAATATCTCTTCAGGTAGATTTTAAGTTGCAGACTTGAAGATGCCAGAGTAGAGTTGAAATTAAACAAGGTTTATTTTATTCACAGGAGTTTGGATTTTCTTTATATGGATTATTTTTAAATTTTCAATTTTCTTTTCATTTAGAAACAAATCTGGATAGGCTGAATTGCTATATTCTGATGCCTACTCTTTTTTTTTTTT